>JANZLD010000237.1:9665652-9678898 GCA_026413575.1 Erythroxylum carthagenense | reverse complement strand
TGCATGTGAAATGCAACACTTGCCTGTACCAAATCCTAACCCGATCCAAATTACCAATTTACCCGTCACTCCGGTAATGGGATGTTACATCTCACTATGTCCATTAATGTTCGGTTTCTTCTTTATGTCACACCATTCTAATCCAGATAACCAGGCATAGTGTATTGGCCAATAATCTTATGTTCTTAAAGAAACTTAGCAAATAAACCAGGAGCTTATCCATTCTTTGTGTATCTACCATAATACTCTCCACCTCTATCTGATCTCATGATTTTAATTTGTTTTTCACATTGATTTTCTACTTCAGCCTTAAAAAATTTAAAGACATCCAAAGCTTCGTCCTTAGAACAAAATAAGTAGAGATACATATATCATGAATAATCATCTATAAAGGTGATAAAGTATTTCGGACTATTTGCATTTATTTCTGGACAACAAATATCCATATGCACGATTTCTAATATATTTATGCTCATCTTTGTACCTCTTTTGGACTTGTTAGTTTGCTTACCCTTAATGCAATCGACACAAGTCTCATAATCAGAAAAATCCAAAATACTAAGTGCTCCTTCATTTACCAATTTCTTAAGTGTCTTAATGGAGATGTGTCCTAATCTCTGATCCCAAGATATAGAGGAATCCTCATTCACAATACATCGTTTTATCCCAGTAGTAATACGCATAGAAGTATAAGCAATGTCATTTCGTAATTTAAGAGAACAAAGACCATCAATCAAAACACAATGTCTAAGAACTTTGGATTTATTAGATAATTGAAAACCAGAATCCGTAAAATTAAAGATAAAACCTAACAGTACAAGTTTTGAAATAGAAATTAAATTTTGAGAAAACTTGGTACATAAAAGGTATTTTCCATATGTAAAATAAAACTACTGATTAATGTCAAATTGCAAGTGCCAATGGCTTCCACATGTGAACTCATCTTACCGTTTGAATAGATGTGTGTTCACTGTCCATTAGTTTACTTAGGTTATGCATACCCTGCAAGGTAATTGAAACATGGATTGTTGAACCAGAATCAATCCACCATGTGTTATGATTAACACTAACCTTATTAGATTCATAACAACAAATGAAAGTTGAGTACCTTTCATTTCAAGTCAACTCTTGAATTTTAAGCATTATTTCTTCATATGTCCCTTTTTTTTGCTGAAGAAATACTTTAATGCTTTCTTTATCTTGGGTTGAGGAGGAATCTTACCTTTTCCCTTATTTTCGCCCTGATCCTTCTTTTTCTTTCCTTGCATAGTCAAGTTCACTTTTTTACCCTCTTTCATAGCCAACCTCCCTTCTTCTTGAGCACATATGATCAACAGCTCATTAATTGACCATTTGTCTCTATGTGTGTCATAAGAAATTTTAAAAGGACTATATTGTTAGGGCAGAGTATTCAGAATAAAATGAACCAAGAAAGATTCTGATATTTTCAATTCTAAAGCTTTTAGCTGAGCCATTGTGTCCATCATGTGCATGATATGATCATGCACACCTTTTATCTCGGTGAGCCTTATAGATGACAATTACGTTATTACGATGCTAGCAAGAGCCTTGTCAGATGTAGCAAATTACTCATAGAGAGATGATTGGACCACTTCCATTTGTCATAAAGACTAACTGCATCCAGAGTGCTGGTTTCAATGATAGTAGGTGGTTCGTCCTTCCTTATAGCATATTCTATATCCATCTAGCCCAAATGAAGAAGCACTCTCTCCTTCCATACCTCATAATTATTACCCCGTAATTCAAGAATGTCACATTTAACTTCAGAGATATTCGCAGATAAAATAATTGCAAAATTTATTAATCATGCATGCTTATTAACCAAAATATGAGACCAAAAATTGCTATATTTTACCAATGTAAATCATGCATGAATCTAGGAATTTAGTGACATAAAACTTGCCTATGGGTTAAAATTCTACTTAATTAGATCCATTTGACTATCAAATTATGTTCCTTTTCTTAATTCATGTGGGTAAATCAAGAAATATAATTTGATATTTTATCCTAATTAATCAAATACATATAACAAAACTCCTATGGGTAAATTTTATTATATATATATATTATTAACTGCGACTAATGTTTACAGTGATCCATAAACTTTAATGTATAATTTTAATAAATTAAAGATGTTGTGACTATTACCTAATTAATTAAAATTATATGAATCACCTCACATTACTTTAATCATAATTAAAACTAAATATTGCATCAAATAATTAATAATGCAAATAAATCAAATAACAATGCACAAATTGTTTAATCTACTTCTGCGTGTATAATGTTCATAAATTTATACATACAATTTTCAATTAATTACATATATAATGTGTGCAAATAGTTATTTCACAAATAAACAACTTTAATGTGCATAAAATCACATTATATAATCTTGCATGTCTAATTTAATACAAATATTAAACATACAATTTTAAATGTATAATTCTTAATACATTAGACATACAAATTAAAATAATTAATATTCACAAAAAAATATTAATTCCAAAGAATTTTTTATAACTAAAATCACAAAAATTAGGTTAAGTGCTTAATTAACCCAATCGAGAACCAAAACAATTAAACATTAACTTAATTAATTGTTACTTAATTAATTAAGAATTAAAAAATTAGAACATTCATCTTAAACCTCTAGCTAGGTCAGTGTGACAAGACGTGGAAGAGACGTTGCAGGAGAGTGGGACAATGATGACGAGCTGACGACGGCTATGACATGCCCAAGAGAAGAAAACAAGACACGCGTTACATGGCTGGCGATGTCCAAAACTGCTATACAAACTCGACGCCTTCTATCCTCCTGGCATGTATCATGCCTCCAGTTGGTGCATCATGCAATATGATGTGCCAAAACATAACTATGACGTCCTATATGCACACCAACATCTAGCTCCTCTTCAAACATACCACACATGCATGCGACAATCATCTCCAAAAACAAAACAGAGAATAATAGAGGATATGTTTAATAGACACAAGGTAGAGGTATACATGGCTCTGATACCAAATTATTAACAATAACTCAACTGCATTGTTAGACCCCACACCCCACCTATAGGTGTTTGCGGTTATACCGCGGTGTGTGTTTGCGGGTTATACCGCGACATCCAACCTTAACTAGAACTTTACAATTTCCTGCTTTACAATTTCCTGCTTTTTGTATTAAATATTGAGGCAAATTCACTATTACAAGAACTCGTGGACTTAGGAGGATTGATTTATAGAATTCTAATAATATTTTTATGTCTTAATGAAAGGGACAACAACATAATATTACTATAGTTAGTTTTATTTTTATTAATCTTATCTTACGTTATTTTATTTTATCTTAACAACTTGAATATAAAGCTGCGTGTCTTTATATTTTGCATCATTGAGAATTACACTTTATTGACTACACATGTACTGTTTCATAAATCATAACGAAGCTTTCAGGCCAATTACTTAACTCCAATCTCCCCGAGAACCCTTCGAGAATACAGTTCTACTTCAAAAGCCACTTTAGGATACAATTTTGTGGCTTAAGAATAACAATTAGATAATATTAATTGGGTTAAGGCACATTAAGGTTTTCTTTTATATGATACATGTTATGAACAGATCCACCATACCACAATCACAGCCCACTGTGCACACTGCGAATGATGATCCGTTGGGTTCACAGGCCTTGAGAAGAAGTTTGAGAGCCAGGTGTAATTCTAGTAGGTTGCAAGGATATGTGTGGAATGCCACGTCACAAGGAGCATGACGAACTCAAGCTCACCTCTGAGTTATTATTAGGGAAGGAATTACGATAAAGTGGTTATGTCATGATTATAGAGCATTTTTGTTGTCTCTCTCTCATCTCTGCATTGTCTCTGTTTCTCATCCCCTTTTCCTTTTCCTGAATCGTTTACCAATACCATTTACAAATCTGTATTTCCCTTTAAACAATCAATACAAATTTTCAGAATTCCTCTGTTAATCTCTTATCTGCTGTTACTGTTATATTATTTTATCTTTTGCGATAGCTGTTCACTTCATTGGTGCTTTCATTGAACCTTTACAGAGATGGTAGAGCATCAAACCCGTTACAAAAGTTTGGATGACAGTGTGAAGGCCATTGCTGATGCGCAATCCACCTTGCGTCACGATGTGGATCACTTGACCTCTGCATTTGATGATCAGAAACAGCTTCTTCAAGAGGTGGTGGGTCAGTTGTCGGCCCTGACTGCACACAAACAAGTTGATTCTGGAACTCCATCGTATTCACGAGAAGCTTCTTCTTCTTTGGAAGGCCCTGTTTTCAGTTCCCTTGGCCGCCATAAACCTGCTCCAGTTCAGATGGCTCGTTTCTCGGGCGTGAATCCAGATCGTTGGGTAATGCAAGCTGATCGGTATTTTGATTTCTATCAAATTCCGTTAGAGGATCGTGTCACCATTTCCTCCTTTTATTTTGATGACACCGCCGTCGACTGGTATGATTGGATGCATCGCAATCGTCAGCTCCATGGGTGGAAGGCGTTTACTATGGCGGTTTTACAGCGTTTCCACCCCTGTGATCTTGAAGAACCTGAAGGTTTGCTTGCTAAGCTTCACCAAGTCTCTTCTGTCAGCCACTACCAATCCTAATTTGAAGCCATTACCAATCGTACGATGCATCTACCAGCCCATTTCTTAGTGGACTGTTTCATTTCGGAGTTGCGGCCTAACATCAAATATTCTGTGTTGGTCCATAAACCCAGCACCTTGGAAGAGGCCATGAGTTTGGCCCAACTTCATGAACAGAGAATCCATCTGGAAAAAGGGGTTCTCAGGCCCTCCTTGGGTTTTTCGAAACCTCTCCTCCCAACTCCAAAGGCCCCCACTGCTACTCCTCTTGCGCCGGCGATAGCAACCTTGCCCAGTGGAACTCGAGTTCCTTTCCGCTGTCTTACTCCATCGGAGGCAGCTCAGCGGCATGCCAAAGGATTGTGTTATCATTGCGATGAGAAGTACACTTGGGATCATAAATGCAAGCTGAAACCCCAGTTGTTACTGTTAGAAGAAGATTCAGATCCGCCAGATGGGGTCGATCCGGATCAGCTATCACCACCCCATGCTCCTTCTGAGGAATATTCTGTGCTTCTCCCGTTCGATTCCCCTACCCAGCTTCATTTGGCTATCTCCTACAATGCCTTAGCTGGGGGTTGGTCTGCCTCTACCCTCCGTTTTCAGGGGTTAGTTCAGGGTCAGTCAGTTCAAGTCTTACTCGATGGGGGTAGTACCCACAATTTCGTACAAACAAGAGTGGCCAAACACTTGAATCTGGAAATTATTCACACTTCTCAGTTTTCTGTTTTAGTTGGCAGTGGAGAACGCTTACTTTGTACTGGAATGGTCAAACAAGTTCCATTGAGTATTCAAGGCCATGAAATTGCTGTTGATTTCTTTGTACTACCAATCCAAGGATGGGATATGGTTCTCGGCGTCGCTTGTTTAGCAACTCTTGGGCCAGTCATGATGGATTACAGTGCTTCCGTCTTTGAATTTCAATACCAGGGTTAGCAAATACAGTGGCATGGTGAAGCCCCTCCGTCGACCCAGTTAGTACAATTCAATGGGTTGCGACGTTTGCATCAAATCAATGCAATAGCAACATATTTTCGGCTTGAAATGGTTTCTCCGCAGTCGGGTACTGATGCCCACATTCCTACTGACATTGAGAATGTCTTGAAGGACATCCCAGAAGCATTTAGTAAATCACCAGGACTACCTCCCTCACGTGATTGTGTTCAACGCATCCACCTTCTGCCTGGGCATGATCCGGTGAACGTGTGTCCTTACAGATATCCACATTTTCAGAAGCAAGAAATTGAGCGGCAGGTGACTGAAATGTTAAAAGATGGTATAATTCGCCCAATTACTGGCCCGTATTCCTCTCCGGTTCTACTCGTACGGAAGAAGCATGGCATGTGGCAGTTTTGCGTCGATTACCGGGCTTTGAACGCAATCACGGTAAAAGATCGATTTCCGATTCCATCAATCGACGAGCTTTTCGATGAGTTATTCGGTGCTCGGTATTTTTATAAACTGGATCTACTAGTTGGCTATCATCAAGTTCGGGTGAAGATAGGAGATGAGTGTAAGACTGCGTTTCGCACGCATGACGGACATTATGAGTTTTTAGTAATGCCGTTTGGGCTTACTAACGCTCCATCAACGCTTCAGAACCTCATGAACAGTGTGTTCCGACCCTATCTTCGAAAATTTGTCCTCGTCTTCTTCGATGACATTTTGATTTACAGTGCAACGTAGGGGGCGCATTTGGAGCATCTTTGCACGGTCCTGAAAGTTCTAAAAGACAATCAATTGGTGGCAAAACGTTCCAAATGTGTGTTTGGACAGTCCACAGTTGCTATTTGGGGCATGTCATCTCATATCAAGGGGTGGCTGTGGATCTTGACAAAATCATCGCAATACAGAATTGGCCGACACCTTGCTCTATGAAGGAGGTGCGAGGGTTCCTTGGCCTCGCCTGGTATTACCATCGTTTTATACGACATTTTGCCTCTATTGCTGGACCTTTCACAGATTTGCTCCTCAAAGATAACTTTCGATGGACAGAGGATACTACAACCGCTTTTGAAAAGTTAAAACAAATGTTGAGTACAGCTCCCATCTTGAGTTTGCCAGATTTTGCAAAACCTTTCACCGTTGAAACTGATGCTTCTGGTCGAGGGATAGGTGCGATCCTATCACAAGATAAACATCCAGTTGCTTTCTTTAGGCAGCACTTGAGCCCAAGGATGCAGCAAGGTTCCACATATCATAGGGAAATGTACGCTATTACTTAGGCAGTATCCAAATGGCGCCAGTATTTACTTAGGTGGAAATTTACCATTGTTACGGATCAGCAGTCCCTCAAAAGCCTCACAGAACAAGTTATCCAGACCCCAGAGCAGCAGAAGTGGTTAGGGAAGTTGATTGGCTATGACTTCGATATTGTGTATCGTCCGGGGAAGTTGAATTCAGCAGCTGATGCTCTCTCACGAGTCCCTTGTACTCAATTTCTGGCTCTTTCGACTAGCGCATTTGATATTGTTGATGAGCTGCGAAAAGCCAACCTCAACCATCCTGACTTAATAGCCAAACAACAGTCCATTCTCATGGATCCATTGAGTGCTGTTGGGTTCACCTTCAAAAGATGGACTGCTATTCTTTCGAGACCGCTTGGTCATACCTCATGATTCCCCCCTTCGAGCTCAAATTCTTGCCGAATTTCATGCATCGCCAATAGGAGGACACTCAAGTATGACTCGAACACTCCACCGAATTGCTGCTAATTTTTTCTGGACTTCCATGCGCAGAGATGTTAAGCAGTATGTGCTCAAGTGCCAAGTGTGTCAACAGATGAAATCTTCAACTTTGAGCCCAGGTGGCTTGCTGCAGCCCTTTCCAATACCCAGCATGGTTTTTGAAAGTATATCCTTAGATTTCATCACTGGATTGCCTCCTTCCAAAGGAAAAACTGTGATTTTGGTGGTCATTGATAGGCTGTCCAAATATGGGCACTTCATTGGCTTGCCCTCTACTTTTAATAGTACTTCAGTGGCTACTGTGTTTGTTCAGAAGGTGATACGATTATATGGGATACCAGTGGACATAGTCTCGGATCGTGATCCTTGTTTCTTGAGTGAATTCTGGAAGGAAATTCACCGATTACAGGGTACCACGTTGAGCATGAGTACTGCATATCACCCACAATCCGACGGGCAGACCGAGGTACTCAACAAGTGTGTAGAGGTGTATCTCCGATGCTATGTGGTAGACCAACCTTCTAATTGGATGACGATGCTTCCTAAGGCAGAGTATTGGTATAATACAGCATTTCAAAATAGTGCCAAAATGAATCCTTTCGAGATTTTGTATGGACGACCACCACCCACCATTACTCGATACCTCAAGAACTCTAGCGGTAATGCCTTAGTGGAAGCTCAATTCATGGAACGTGACCAGATCCTAGGTCTGCTCAAAGAAAATCTGCGGAAGCCACAGGCCCGAATGAAGCTACTGGCTGATCGTCACCAACGGGAAGTTGTTTTTGCCGAAGGTGATTGGGTATATGTCAAACTCCAACCCTTCCGACAGATTTCAGTTCGCTTGCAGCGACATCATAAATTGGGCAGACGATACTTCGGTCCATATCAAGTTATTAGTCGTATCGGTGAACGGGCTTATAAACTTGAATTACCTGCGTTTGCTCACATACACCCAGTGTTTCATGTATCGATGTTGAAGAAATGTTTGGGACGGCCAGACCAGCAAGTCACTCCCTTAACCTCGTTGATTCAACTGCTACTTTGGTGCTGCAACCAGTTTCCATTCTTGATAAGAGGTTTGTCCATCGTGCTAATTCGTTGATCGAGCAATGGTTGATCCAATGGGAGGGTCTACCTGCAAATGAAGCCACTTGGGAAGATAAACATCATCTGTTGCAGTTGTTTCCTACTTTGAACCTTGAAGACAAGGTAGTTCTCGATGATGGGGGTAATGTTATGAACGGATCCACCATACCACAATCACAGCCCACTGCGCACACTGGGAATGATGATCTGTTGGGTTCACAGGCCTTGAGAAGAAGTTCGAGAGCCAGGCGTAATTCTAGTAAGTTGCAAGGATATGTGTGGAATGCCACGTCACAAGGAGCATAACGAACTCAAGCTCACCTCTGAGTTATTATTAAGGAAGGAATTACCATAAAGCGGTTATGTCACGATTATAGAGCATTTTTGCTATCTCTCTCTCATCTCTGCATTGTCTCTATTTCTCATCCCCTTTTCCTTTTTCTGAATCGTTTACCAATACCATTTACAAATTTGTATTTCCCTTTAAACAATCAATACAAATTTTCATAATTCCTCTGTTAATCTCTTATCTGCTGGTACTGTTATATTATTTTATCTTTTGCGATAGCTGTTCACTTCAGTACATTTTTTGGTACTTCCTGGTTAGACATTGTTCCCTGAACAAAATTCCCAAAACGTTATCATATATATGCTAAGTTTTAGAACTTGAATTATTGCAAAAAGTCCCCGTTACTCTAGTGATTTTATCATTAATTTTCTTTAAATTAATAAACATACATTAAACAAAACTTTTACTAGATTATGTTAAAAGTCATGAGAAAAGATTTCTTATATTTATTTTTAAAAAAACTTTATTTAAAAAAATTCGTAAATTAAAAATTCTTTTTTTGAGAAAATACCATTAGATTTGTTCTCTCTTTATATTAATAAACCAGAGAAACATTTGAGTAGATTATGCTAAAGGACATATGAGAAGGTTCTTACATTTATTTTTTAAAAAAAGTATTACTTTATCTTTTTTAAATATCAGTAATTTTGTTTTCTCTTTATATTAATAGAATACATAGAGAAAACACTTACTAAACGACACATGAGAAGATTTCTTATATTTATTTTGAAAACGACCATATTTTACACGGTTGGTATAACAAGTTAGTTGATATTTCTCTGTGAAATGGGAAACTTCAGCCATCTCTAATCTAAATCAGAGTCGAGCAGTCATGCCATTCTTGGTCGTATGCTAGAATTGAAATTTCATTAATTAACAAAACACTTACAAGCAGCAAGGGAAACAATGTTTTTCACTTTTCTGTCTCTAAAAGAGATGATTATTGCGCTACTTAAACAGATATCAGGTTTTAGTTTACGTAGCAAACTAACGTCATCGATATCTTTTGCTTTATTTCCTTCGTAAAGAGAACTGCTGAAAAACATCAAGCAGAGGAAAGTAGCCCTAGTTATTAAGCGAATGGCCATCCCCTGGGCTGTGACCTGGAGAAGTGGGCCTAAAGGCACTGACGTCATGGCCTGGTGGAGCCGGATGAGGATCGCCAGCTACTGGTGGTGCCGGTGACGGAGGCACTGCAGATGCAGGAGGAGAAGTGCTACTTGCATGCACCTCCTCCGGGTTAGCATTAACATACAAGTTACTGCTGTGGTCAAGGAACATTTTTCCGTGGTGCTTTCCAAGTAACTCGTTATGTTTTTGGGGGTTGAAGGATGTATATATGATCTTCGGTTTCAAGTGCCTTCCCTGAATGCACTCAAGTTTTTCGTACAAAATGAACAGGAAGAGAACATATGTGAAGAACGACCTCGTTTGTGCCATATAGCAAGGGAAAATGAAGCCAGAAAAAGGGTTTAGGAGAATTCTGCAAGAAATTTCAATGGAAGGCTAGTGTTTTGGGTTGCAAAACAGTTTGCTTAACCTAGGTATTTATAGAGGGGAAAGACGCACTTGCATGTGAGCCTTAAAGCACTTCCCAGATAAAATAAACACAAAAGGAGGAGCTTAAGCTTGGCTAGCAGTCTGGTACAACTTAAGAGACGTACATTTACTTCAACCGCTCACTTGAATAATACGTACTTTATGTTAGTGTATTAAAATTTGTTCTAATTGTGCATTCCACTTGGCAAATCCATGTGTCTTCTAGTGCCCTTATTCTTTTACCTTTCTAGTAGAAAGAATCATCATGGTACAAGAATTATAGATAAATGTGTTTTCTCTTTGTTAAAATATATGTTATAATATCTAAATATTTAATTTTGGAGATTATTTAATAATTAAACTTAGTTAAATTTATGTAAGACTCTTTTAAAATAAGTTTGATAAGGATTAAAATTCTAATCAAGATAGGATTTAATAAATAACCTATTTTGGAGGCAGTGACTATATAAAATAACATATTCTCTTAAGATTTGGTTAGTTTATTGAAACTGGACTATGTCTGTAATTTATGTATGTATGACCTGGAGGTTAGGATTTTAGGACAATCTTAGACAATATTTTGCAGTTGGTTTTATGGGATATGATTATGATGTAGTGCTGAATTTTTTGTCAAGAGTTAAGTGACTTTTATACGTTGTGTAATTGTCGATTTTGTGTGATTTTAGCACCAGCGTTTTTCTTTGTTTTGAACAACCATTGAGCGCAATTTATCAACTGATTTTATCTTGTATTTGCGTGAATCTTTGGTGGCTGTTAATCATTTTTATGGTGTGTTAATTTGTGGCTGCTGGTTGTGATTTGTAGAGTGTGAAAACTTCACAACTTTTTGTGATTGTTGAAGTTGTCACATATGATCGATAGAGTGTTTATTGTTGGGTTGACTAGGTGTTAATAAGATGTGCTTTTAGTGGCTATCAATAGTGGTAGTGGTGTGAGTAAAATTCCAACAAGTATCGTGGATTTTGTAGCTCTATTGTTTGCAATGTTTTGATGAAGAAACATTTATGTTTATTGGTGATTTGTTCGTTGTTATGTATGTGATGGTTCAGTGACAATATCGAAAGAATCCAACAACATTCTTGATGAACAACTTTTCGTTTTTTTATTGATGAAGTGGTATATTTAAAGAAGTTGTTTTTTATCTCAAGTATCGTCTTTATTTATATTCATTATTATTTCTATCACTTGAATTATTTCATTTTCATCCTTTATTATCAAATATTGTTAAGGTTAGTATGAGGCGGTCGTGCTATTGGAAGATGTTTACTTTCACAGGTTGTAAGAAGGATAGTGTCAAAAGTTGGGCGAGTCAGCTCCATAATGGCTTAAGAAAAACTATTGTTGTATTATAAGTGAAAGTAATTAAGTTAGGTGAAGGTTCCGCAGAAGTAGGTAAAGTATATTGAACTGCGTTACGTTATCAAATATCGGGTGTTAATTTATTTAGTTTGTTTTTAATTTTTCAATTTTCATTTCTGCTAGAAAATTTGCAATTACTGACTCAATTGCTTTATATCAAGCAATCACAGATATAGTTCAAAGCAACGGTTGAACTAAATTTCTTTTAAATTTTGACTCTTCATTTATAATAATATTTGAATCTAAATAAAACAAAGATAAACTCATTTGATTACTATGTTCAACCCGCAATATCGTCTTCTTTTGCATACTTTGCATTTATGCAGACTAAATATCAGATTGAAATGCTTACTGATTTCTGCTCGGTGTACTGGTCTATGATAGTATATGTAATGTGTTAGATAAATGGTCCTTTTCTTTCTTTCCTTAGTTTTTTTTTTCGGTTATGAAATATGCATTATGATAAAAATTTGATAGAAGATACAGAACTTTTTTACGATTTAAAATATTTTAGTTTTTAAAATCTCAAAAAATCTTGAAATTTTTAATTTTAAAAAAACTCTTTTTCAATGCTTTAGTTGAAAATAATGACAAAATATAAGTAACTTAAATATCATAAATAAACTAATCAAGTGTCATTAGCATAGTAATCCAACCTAGCTCTTAAGCTTGATCTAAATAAATTAAACTTGATTTAAATAAATAATTAACAATTTGAACCCTATAAATAGTATTTAATTGGTTCAAGAGTTATATTCATGTAGTATGTGTTATTATTATTTTTAATTAGAGTTTAAAAGATGAGATATTTCTAAAAAAATTGAAAAAAGAGAATTTTTATAATTTTTTTAAGTTTCTTAAATTATATAAAAGATTTATATCTTTAAAAAAAGATTGATGTATGTGCAATAATGTAAGAGGCATATCTTTTCTTATTGAAGTTTGGTTTATATTGTAGTTTTCCTAAAATTTAAAAAAGAGAATTTTTATAATTTTTTAAGTTTCTTAAATTATATAAAAGATTTATATCTTAAAAAAAAGATTGATGTATGTGCAATAATGTAAGAGGCATATCTTTTCTTATTGAAGTTTGGTTTATATTGTAGTCTTCCTGACATTAACTGTGTTAATGAAATATGAGTTATACTAGTCTAAGGAGTCGTTTGATTCTATTTCTATTTCTCTAGTTATGATTTTTAATTTTTGTTTGCAGTTTTTTTTAAATAAAAACAAAAACTTGTTTGGTTGTTAATATTAATGTAATTATATTTTTATCACTGATAACAATTACATGTTAAATAAAATTTAAAGATAAATTATTTGTAATTAAACAAATTTATTTTAATCTCTTATATAATATTTATTAACAAATTATTTTATTTTATTAAAATAAATAATTTAAATCTTAATTTTATTTATAAATTAATGTTTATTTAAAATATATTTTTATTATTAAATCAAATTTTACTTGAAATTTTAATTTAATGATGTTTATAATATTAAATTATTTAATTCATTTAATTTAATTACAAAAAAAGTGATTAAATTAAATTGTTCATAATTATGATAAAAA
>JANZLD010000237.1:9615832-9640516 GCA_026413575.1 Erythroxylum carthagenense | reverse complement strand
CTCATCATAACGCCCATAATACTCTCCACCTCTATCAGAATTAACTACCTTGATTTTCTTCCCCTTTTGAAGCTCAAAATTCGTCTTGAAAATCTTAAATGCTTCCAAAGATTCAGATTTTTCACGAATGAGCTCCATATGACCATACTTGGAAAAATCATCAATAAAAGTAATGAAGTATTTATAACCATCTATAGCAGGTGGAATAAATGGTCTACATATATCAGTATGAATCAACTTTAACAATTCTGAACTCCTGTCTGTTTTGCTTTTTCTAACCTTGACAGTCAACTTCCCTTTAATACAGTCAACACAGGTGGTGAAATCTAAAAAATCAAGATCCTTTAGTACACCATCCTTTACTAACCTCTCCATTCTGTCTCTAGAAATATGACTTAAACGTTTGTGCCATAACATAAAAGATCTCAAATCCAACCTCATACGTTTGGAACCAACAACAATATTAAGAGAAGAGGAAGAAGCAATAGTAGCACAATCATTCAACTCAAGTTTGTATAAACTTTCACATAAAATTCCATTTCCCACCAAAAGAGAGTTACGATACAAAGTCAATTTTTCAGTTTCAAAAAGAAGACTATAATCTAGTCTATCCAAAATAGATACAGAAATCAAATTCCTCCTAATGGAGGGTAAATAAGCGACATCATGTAACACCAAAAGATGCCCTGTATTTAATTGTAGTTCAACTGTCCCAAAAAATTCAAAATTGACTTTGTTATAGTCTCCTATGTATACATGCTGCTCAGATCTAGTCGGTCTTCTTCGACTTGTCAATTTCTACAAGGAATTCGTAACATGAATTGCTGCTCTAGTATCTAACCACCAAGTATTTAAGGATACATCAATAACATTTAACTCTAAACAAACCATCACAAGATAGTTACCTTTCTTCTCTAAATAAGTTTTGAGTTTTCGACAATCAGCTTTCTTCTGCCCAAAACTCTTACAAAAGTTGCACTCCCCTTTGAAAAACTTGTTCTTCTGACTAACAGAAGATGTACTCGCCTGTCCACTTCCTTTAGCATCGACAACTTTCTTCTTGACAAGCTTCTGATCACCTGAGCTATTAGAAGTGAACTTTCTTTTTTGATAATTGCCATGGTCCGTCATTATAGAGATGGTTTTTGCCCTTCCCTTTTTCATATCACCCTCTTCTTTGGCAAGAATAGCAGTCATCTCCTCAACAGTCCATTGCTCTTTTTGAGCATTATAACTCGTAATTGAATCAAATTTAGAGGGAAGAGTCCCCATCACAAACCATACCATATAGTCCTCACCAAGGTCCATATCCATAGCCTTAAGCTTATGGTATCAACCCATGAGCTTGTCGATGTAGGCCCTAATATCACTTGCACCATCATAAATTGTGTGATGAAGCATGTTTAAGTATTCATTCTTCTCATTCTTTGAGAACTTCATGTACTTCTTCTTAATAGCAACAAGAAAATCCTTTGCATTGTCGGCCTTGGGAATACTATCACCAATGGATACATCCATATGATATCTCATAATCATCAAACAACATCGATTAGAGTACTCCCACTCCTCATAAGATTTCCTTTCCTTCTTAGTAGCATCATTAACAGGTTTTTGTGGTGGATCAATTCTCAAGGCCAAGTCCATTCGCATGATGATTGCTCAAAGCTGAATGAGAACCAAGAGTAATAACTATGATATGCATGTTAAAACATAATCATGCAATTCGTGCTCTATTTCTCAAAATTAACTATATCATTCATGCTAGAGTTCTTTAAATAAATATAGAACTTATTCACAGGTAAGAAAAATTTATTAAAATATCATAGCCAAATCATCCATATACTATCGAAAGGATAGAAAATTTGTGCGGTTCATAATATTTTAATAAAATTTCTTCACCATATTAAGCATCCTACTATGCAGTAATTATCGACAAGACAATTAATTACCCGTATGGATCTTAACGTTATTTAAGAGAAAAAACACAAATTTTAAATATACGTTAATATTTAAAAATTCCTCATCATAAATATTTTCACATGCTCAATTCTACGACAGGTAAAAATAAGCATTAACTATTGTTAACAAAACATGTTTATGCCATAATAAGATTAAAACAATTAAAATTATCAAATAAAATTACCCATTAATCTTATTCATAAACGTATGGGAAAAATTAGAAATAAAATTTGAAGCAAAAAATAGAAAAAAAAAGGTACCAGAAATGAGTCTGCACGCACCCCCATGTGCATGCAGATTTTTTAATTTTTTTAAAAATAAATAATAAAATAAAATAAAATAAAATAAAAATTAAATATTCGGGTTGGGTCGGGCGCGAGTCGCCCGCACACAGCACTGACGGGACGACGTCGTATGCATCATCCCTGTCCTCCAGCCGAGGCTGGATCTCCCTCTCCCAATCTCCATTTTCGACGATTTTTGAAGCGTTTTCTTCCATTTTTCACGCTCTATGGATTTCCCATATCATTTCAGCCAAAGGTGCTCCAAAATCTGAAAACGTCAAACCTATTTCGGCCATGGAAGAAAACACGAAAACTCATCTAAAAACCGTGGCTCTTTGTCCAAAATAGAGATGAAACACAGCAACAACAACTGACAATCTTCTTTGAACCAATAACTCATCATTTGGAAGTTGTTTAGACGAAAATCGATTTCAACCCAAAATGTTTTGAACAATCGAAAAAACGAGTCCTAAAATCAAATGACCTGGTGCTCTGATACCAATTGCTATAATAAATGCAATAATTAACCACATTCAACAACCAAGATTATATTCTATTTAGAGCATAATAAGATAATGAAATCATACCTCCAACATTTGGTATGTGGTCTTGAACCCTCTCTATGCTTCACCAAAACCTATCAAAGAGAAAAATACAAACCTTGTGTAAGGGAGAGTAATGGTAGAAGAACCCCTTGTGCTTTTTCACCCCCACACACTATATGTGCAACAATCTCACCTTATGTCATATATTATAACATGTTCTATTATAAGGGGTAGAATAGGCTAATTGTGTTATTTGAAATGGATAATGTGAACTATAGTTTAATGGGCCAACATATAGTTATTAGGGTACTACCATGTGCCTCAAATGTAATTGATAAATTAACCATCCCATTATGATTATTAAATATGCATTAGGTAATTCGATTGTGGTTAGGCATATGAAATTAATGTTGTGATTATATTAGTCCACATATATATTTCTAAAAATAACTATATATGATGGATATAGATGGTGGAATAAGTAAAGGTTGGTGAACTCACCGCAAAATGTCTTCATTCGTTAGTGGAATCAATTTGCAGAGGACTCTCTTGGAAGATAGATGTGCACAACCTAAATCGTTAAATTTCAGTTAAGTGTTAATTTCTTTATAACAAAGTAGCATTAATCAGAGATCTTGACACATTAACGGTGAATTTAATTCCATTTCCAATTTTCGTTTCTACTATTTGTCTTTCACATAAAAATAAGACCAATTAACTACTTCTCTAGGTATGAAAACTTTAAAGGTGAAACTAAAACAAGTTGTCATAATATGAAACCATCTAAAGAATGGTATAAATATTTGTTTAAATCTTTTTTATAGTTTTAGACTAAGTTCTATTAGATAAATTGATAAAAGAGGGAGTAAATTATCTTAATTAAATTTTAATTATGATAAGTACTCTTTTTATGTACAAGTGGATAATTCATATTTTATTTTCTAAGAAAAAAATGAAAGAAACAAAAAAGACTGACTTTAAATAGAAAACATGTACTTTCCATAAGTATTGTTACAAGGAATAAAAGATAAAACAAAGCACACTCCACTCTAACCAGCACACCCCACTAATGCAGAATTCTGCAGTAGAGTGCTCTTTTCATATCTTGGTGAATGTAATCCATAATGATCACGAGGACTCTTGGAGTAGATGCAGTATTGGACTAGCTAAAAAGGTTTGAATAGCCAGTCTATCAACACACTAGTTCCTTTCCTGATAAGTATGCTGAATTTGCACCTCTCATGTTCGGCGAATTAACTCTCTGATACCTACCATCAAAGGATTATTGTTAGTCATAACCATATTTGAAGAAGAAAGAATGTTAACTTCAAAACAAGAAGAAAGAAGAATGTTTAACTTCAAAACAAGAAGAAAGAGTGCATATGTAATGACAGTTTAAGGAATAATTAGATGATGCAACAGGGTGGATTTGAATTTAAACTAATTAGAGGACTGACCTGACCTGATGGGTACACCCTTTAAGATTGCACCAAACATTAGACCTTATAAAAAAGTTTATTAAGTGGTCATATTATGTTTTAATTTGGTATTAGACATGCAGTGATGATAGAGAGTAGTGGGATTATCCAAACCCACATAGAACTGAGTATACCATTCTACTACTCTGGTTTCTAATCTCACCTGTTGCACACTAACAAGAGAAAACCTTCCTATATGTTTATTTAAGGTTAAGCTTATCAGGAAATAACTCGATAATAAAAATTATTAATAATGTAGCAAGACCCAACTTGCCCCTGGAATTCAGTTGTTTTTCTGCCTTTTCTTCCTTCTAGGTGTTGCAAGGAGCCAAGTTGTTACATTGTGAAAGAAAACATAGAAACCATGTACTCGGTTGGCTCATTGAGAAAGAAAGAATGAAATATGGTACTAAACTCTATGTAATTATGCGAAAGATAATGTCTCAGGACCAACAGAACAGAACCATAGTAAATAATAATCATGTCTTAAATTCGACCAGGTCGGCTTATGATGCCTTGACTTTTATATGCTTAATAATTATTACAAGCATTGGCTTGGATGACCAGAAATATAGGAACCAAGATTAATTTATTAATAAAAGATAAGTCAATTTCGTTGGATAAGATATTTAATTATGTTCTTGGACAGTTCCTATTAGTTAGTTGGTAATATTTCTACTTCCATTTATTTTTGTTCAGGCAATCAAGAAACTATTTATATATCTCCCTTACAGTACACAATATATGCTTGAGAGTTACAGAGAGTTTGGAGCTTCAAGGAATTCAGAAATGGAGAGAGCGACGTATTCAGTCAACATTCAACCCCCTTGTTATGGCAATCTAATAACTGTTCTCAGTATCGACGGAGGAGGAATTAGAGGAATCATCCCAGGAGTTGTTCTTGCTTATCTTGAATCTGAGCTTCAGGTATATATAGTAAGCTAGACATGATTTGATCATTCCAGAGTTTTGAAGCTACTAAGTAAGGTTTTCATTGTTTCAGTGGTAAACTTGGTAGGCCTTTTTGGATTCGTGGGTGTAAACTAAATTCTGAATTTAAATCACATACGCGCTTCTTCAGTTTCTTCTTTCTTATTACTTTTGATTCTAACATATCATGCACGTCGACTGATGTAGAAACTTGATGGTGAAGATGCGAGGCTTGCAGATTACTTTGATGTAATTGCAGGGACGAGTACTGGGGGTCTCGTAACTGCCATGTTAGCTGCACCTGACGAAAACAATCGTCCACTCTATGCAGCTAAGGAGATAGTGCCATTTTACCTGGAAAATTGCCCTCAAATTTTCCCACAAGCAAAGTAAAATTTAGTGTTCACTTGTATAAAAAATTTGTATGTATCTTATTAACATTTGCTCGACTGCAGCAATTTCATATCTTTCGTTTTATACCATCTTAATCGAAGCAACTCATGCAGAGGTCCACTAGCTTCGGTAGTAAATATATTAAAAGCTTTAACTGGACCAAAATACGACGGAAAATTCTTGAGGAAGCTGGTAAGAGGGAAGTTGAAGAACACAAAATTGCACCAAACGTTGACGAACGTGGTTATCCCAACATTTGACATCAAGAAACTCCAACCAAGCATCTTCTCTTCATACAAGGTTTATTGTCTAAGTGTCAAACATAATACATGGTGATGGTGCTGTTGCTTTCAATATCGTGTGTCACGCCAAGCATTTTCTATTTTCTTTCTTGTTTGCTCGAGTCTTCCCTTAAAATATTTATTACTTTGCTTCACCAACTGCAGAAGTAAACATTTCTTTTTATTTGGTTATATGTATGCCTGAATTGAAGGTGAGTGGAGACCTATTGATAGATGCTGATCTTTCGGATATATGCATAGCAACCTCTGCAGCTCCTACTTATTTTCCTGCTCACTACTTCAAGAACGAAGACACTCATGGGAACTTTAGAGAATTTAACCTCATCGACGGGGGCATGGCTGCAAATAACCCTGTAAGTTTCTAACTACAAATGGAAAATATTCAACTGAGGAGTCTAGTAGCCTAATCTAAAAGTTTATAGACTCGCCTTCATTCAACTTTGGTTGGATGTTGGGTGGCCATGAAGGAAAAACTTGCCGACTAATCATAATTTCTTGGCGTTATTGCCATCTACCTACCTATATAAATTTAATAATGTAATGAATTCATAAAAGAAGCATGACTCAATTTTTTTTTAATTATAATAAAATGACTAACATCAAAATTAAAGATATTTTTCTATTCAATTAGATTCAAATTTTTAATAAAATACATACCTTAAACTTTCTGATGACTAAAAATAAATATAAAGAATTGAAATTATTGGATTGATCGGATTTTTTGTGAAATATATAAAAAAAGCTCTTTAAAAATAATTATTGCAAATTTAGCGTAAACTTGACAGAATTTTCTTTAGACATTCAAATGAAACTCATTCTCCAAACTCTTCACATTTATTTGCAAAGGGTATTAGTTTGTTCGTTTGCCTTTTTCTTTTCTTATCTTAAGCTTAGCGTCCTTTGACTCCGATTATTACTAGTTTCCCATTTTGGAGAATGTAGTATACTGACGGTATCGATTTGTCGAACATTGTTGACTTACAGGCACTGGTTGCAATAAGGGAAGTTATGCAACAGATAATGAAGAAGAATCCTCATTTCCTACCAGTTAAGCCATTGGAGTATGAACGTTTCCTTGTAATCTCAATAGGAACAGGCTCAGACAAGAATGGAACAAAGTACACTGCAAAAATGTCCTCTAAGTGGGGGGTGATAAGCTGGTTATATGAGAATGGATCTTCTCCCCTAATAGATTGCTATAGCCAAGGTATCGCAGATATGGTGGATTACCACAACTGTGTGGTTTTCGAAGCCCTTAATTCTGAAAACAACTACCTTCGAATTGATGTAAGCTCTTATATCTCTGCCCTCATCATGATTATGCATGGCTAATTAACATATAATAAGCGAGTTACGTATCAAGTGACGAATTTTGGCCATAAAATTCATTAGGACGACCAATTGAAAGGACATGAATCATCTTCTGATTATGCTACAAAAGAAAACTTGGAAAGTTTAGTTAAAGTTGGAGAGACATTGTTGAAGAAACCAGTTTCACGCATGAATTTAGATACCGGCAGATATCAACCTGTTGAGAATGCTGGTACTAATGAGGAAGCACTGCAAAGGTTATAATATACTTCTTCCTTATTGTACTCAATTAAGTGTTAGGTGAAATGTTTCAATTTACACTGTTGCTGAATGTAGGTTCGCAAAACGACTTTCTGATGAGAGGAGACTCCGGGAGTCCAAATCACCGTCATCAAAGAACCAAGATTGATACTTCCAATGTATCCAAATTTAAAAGAATCAAACTTCCTATTGATATTGTTGTTCTTTGAATGCATTTACGTTACGTCGCTCCGTCAAATTCCGGTTCCAATGGTTTTTTGGCGTAACTTCTATTGTGAATTTGTGAATTTTAATTTTAATTTTTTTAGTTTCATTTTATCTTTTAAATAAAAACAAAAACTTGTCATTAATATCAATATAGTTATATTTTTATTACCGATGATAATTACTATTATACAAAACTTAAAAATAAATTATTTTAATTAATTAAATTTATTTTATTAAAACAAATAAGTTAAAAAAATAAAAATTTTATTTTAAATATACTTTAATTATTAAATCAAAGTCTTATTTGAAATTTATATATATTGAAGATATTTTAAATTTAATTCTATTTATTAATAATTATTAAATTAGTT
Organism: Erythroxylum carthagenense; assembly: GCA_026413575.1. Lineage (NCBI taxonomy): Eukaryota > Viridiplantae > Streptophyta > Magnoliopsida > Malpighiales > Erythroxylaceae > Erythroxylum > Erythroxylum carthagenense. The sequence goes on along the minus strand of JANZLD010000237.1, from coordinate 9,632,475 downwards.
TTATTTAAGTTAATCACAAATTAAATTAAATTATTTATAATTTTTATTAATAATTAATGTACTAATCAATTAAATAATATATATATTTAATCAGATTATAAAAATCAAAATCAAAATCAAAATAACTTTATAGTTTTCATAAAATTTGAAAATATGAAGAAACGAAAACTAAAAAAAGAAAATAAATATTTAAACAAACAAATTTTTTTCATTAAACTTAAAAACAGAACCATAAAACATAAATGAAAACAAATAGGTTCTGAATCTGTTTTTATTTATTGTCAGTTTAATATGAATGTTAGTGTAATTGGATGATTATTAATAGTTTAACACATGAGGCCCCAAATTTATTAGATCTAATTCCATACGTTAAGATAGAGAAAAAAAAAAAAAAACGGCGTCTCTTAAATATTTGTGCAATTGTATATGTATCGAATATACATAAATGTGCAGCTTGCAAAGTTTTTAACATAGATGTCCTAAAATACTTCTGGAATCGATGTTCTTCATTAAAACTTCATTCAAATTTGTTTCAAGAGATGAGATATCTTGCAACTTATAGAACCGAAACTTGCAATAATGATAACCAAAATTAATATAAAGAGCATTTAGTTGATCTTTTAGGTTTTAAACAAAGTCTTGTAGCTATATTTAACTACAGAAAGTCTCGTTTGAAGAGCACTAACCCCCTTTGGGTCTTCACTTCAATAAAATTAAACCTTTTTAGTCTTACTTCTAATCAACGTTTAGCTTGGTTCCAGCGGTTACATTTTCTTCAGTGCATTATATTGTAGAAATATATAAAAGAATAATCCAACTCACGTTCTGAGCATCACCCGCACGAGGCTCATAAACTGATGAAAGGTCAGAAACGAAGAAAGCAAAATGAATCGCGTTCTAGCTTCCTCACACTAATTTACTTGATTATGCTCTGCTCTCGCCGACTAAAAACAAGCAAACATAAGCCCAAGCCCAAGCGACAAGAATCTGTACCAATTCCACCCTTTTGTTTCGCCCTTCTTTTCTTTATATACGGAGATGCACATACACCAATACAGCCCAAATTGAATAAAGAAATAAGTGGAAGTAAATCAAAGAATTGTATCAGTTTTACAGGGGTCCCTAGACTCAAGCTATGCAAATATTTGTTGGATGACTGTCTCAGCATTTCCATTATACTGAGCGAGAAGATGGATGGCATCAGCCCTCGGCAAAGCAAGAAATTCCTGCATCCCAAAAAGGAAAATCGTGGTTAAACAGCTAGGCTCAAGTATCGAGCATTGTTAAAGGTTTGTTTTCAAGAAAGAGCAAAAGAATTAGAATAACTTGGTGTTAAAATTATCTCCCAAGAATTATCTATACATTTGCATGATTTCATTTCAGGTAAGGAGAAAGATCACACAATAGGAACAAAGCAAAATTTAAGAGATAAAACAGTAAAATGCACTTCTAAGAAAAGAAGGGGCAACCAACCATAACTTTGAGGATAGCATTTTCATCACAAACATCTCCAGATGAAGCTTGAGTTGGACTGTTACCATCTTCTGAAACCTTAACACTTGAAGATGATGTTACTTGGGAGTATCCTTGGGTACAACTGTCGGTATGCGACTTGGACGTGGAACAAACAGAGTCAAATTGAGTATTGACGTCCTTCAAGGAATCTATCCTGAGAAGACTTTCGAAACGATCCTTACACATCTGTAGTCTAAACCACTCATTATGGGTATGAAGGGTTGCTCTAATTATTCTCATAAGCTGTGGTTCTTCAATACCGAGCCTCCTACCAAATGCAACCTGTGAAATATTTTGAATTTTTTAGTAAAATGATATGCAGGCACAATCCAAATTTGCATACTCATTGGTCAAGAAAGGAAGATCGCTATATCAATAACCTAGTTTAAAAAGGTTCTGATATTTTCTCCCTCGTGAATATTAACAATTGCCAAGATTCTGGCACAAGGCTAAAAAATTCAAGTAATCACTCGATTAAGGCAAGGCTGGGCCAAGATAAAATTCATGTAAATGGGAGAAGCTACAAAATTCACTGATGTTTATTGAAGATACTTTTACCACACGACATTAACCTGTTCGGGCATTTTACAGTAGTGAGTCTCAATAAGAGCTTTACTCAACAAGCAAGAATACCACAAAGCTTGATAACAAGTTCACCAACCATCTTTGATGCTTAGGAACCATGAAGAACTTTCCAAAAATATTCTTCATTCCTAACTACGGGTTGCCAAACTCCTGCCTAAGAAGCATACGTGTTAACTCACTTCAAGTCCCAGATAGACAAACCTTGGTTCTCTGAAATAACATGCCTTACATCCCAACAGGACATTGGTAAAACCAATTATTACAAACATTTCTAAGTAACTGAATCATCACAAGTGCAAAATATAAAGAGTAAATACTCCATTTATTGGGAATACAAAAAATCTACATCGTCCTCTGTTTAAGCATTCAAAATTTACCTGGAGAGAACTTGCAAGGGCATGTAAAGGTAAGGCCTTCCCAAATGCATCTTCATTAGGTCGAAGCAATGCCAACAAAGTATCCTTTAAGGGCTTCAGCAGAGAAGGATCTCCAGCTGCTAAAGGGCCCAAGGATGAGCATGCAACCCTTAGAGCACTTGCATGATCACCAGAGCTGACCAGCTTAAGAAATTCAACCTAAAACCGATGGAATAAATACAATAATTTCTTCAAACACTTACCCTATGTAATTAATACAATAATTTCTTTAAAAACTTTCCCTATGTAATTGCTTTAACAATCAAAGTATAGTTCAACGTCATTTACCTGCTTTAGTTGGAAAAGTAAATTGGGATTTTGCAGGAAAAAGCTCGGATCCAAAGCATTAACTTCTTCTACTACCTCTGCAGCCATTCCTCTACTCGCTAGTTCCTTCATTGCTAGCACAATCTCGTATTTATCATCCCTTTGATTTATGTCCATTGTGCAGTGACTTTCGACATGCTGCGGAAAAGTATTATATTACATAATGATTAATCACTAAGATAAACAATAAAATACAGAAAAGATACCTGTTGTTCCATTGGCACAATGGTTCGATTGGTAGTAGAATTTGTTTCTTGCTTAGAACATCTATTGACATAAACAGTAGGAATATAATCTTTTTCATCATGCCTCCCCCTCCATCTCTTGCGTTTGTTTCTTTCTCTGGTTAGATAACTTCTATTTCTTTGAAGAACTTTTGGAATTGCAGGTTTGTGCGACTCACTTGTGCTGCAATCTTCACAATTGCTAGTTGATTCACAAACGTATCTTAATTCAACGTCAGTTCCCTGATTGTTGTTCACATCCACATTGCTTTCAGGAGAACCGTGCATGCAAGCATTGCTTATGGAAATCTCACCATCAGATTGTTTACTGGTAGCAAGATCCACTTCAACAGAACAGTTTGATGAACAATAGCCAGTGTCTGCTTGACTAACTTTTAAAGGGTCGGAAAGGGTTTGTGTTCCTGACTCTGAAAGAAGAGCACAAAAGAAATTAGAAGTGACATACAGAATGAAACAGGACATCATAAACTGAAAAAGAAAGTGAAATATACAACAATAAGTACAACATTTACCTATAGGGGATGAAAGACCAGAATCGACCATACCCCTGTATATGCAGTACTCATGGACAAGCTCATCATAAAGAGAAACGTCTAATTTCATTCGACATAACTCATTCTGCAGCAGATGAATAAAATCACATATTTGAGAGATCAAATATACACTGGGATCTCTTCATTCCCATGCAAGGCATGAAGCGCACACAAGTCTAGATTAAAAAAAAAATTATGATAAGGGTTCATTCAAACATCTGGCGACGAAAGACATAAGCCATGGTGAAAATGATACCACTGATGCTAATCAATTTTGAACATGCAATTCATGCTTGAAGAGTTTGAATTCCTTCGACCAGGTCAAGAAAATATACAGGTCATTACTTTTTAAAAATCAGAGCAGCTAGAAATAAGAAACAGGGACCAAACATATCATTCGAATGTAACATCTTTTCTATCCAATCCAACTCTGACTCAGTGCCATTCAAATCGATAAGAAAAATAAAAGAAGTTTGTTCATCAGAATACCTAACTGCTTGGCACTACCAAATTATTTCTCAACTCTGTTTTAAATTTTCAAACTGGACCATTGCACCAAAGTTCCTTGTGAGCATCTGTAATACAAAGATACATGAACTATATATCTGATGCATTGCTATCATACCTGGAATGCCTGAAACAAATCTCCCTTGGCAAATCTCAAGCTATCAACTGCACCTTGTCTTGTGAGCTCCACAGCATGTGCAAGAGCTTGAATGTCCACCTATATCCCATTATCAGACATGTATGATAAATAAGATAAATGTTCTAGGAATGGTAGGTTACAGGATAAGAATAACATATGGCTCTCAGTTTAGCAATTTCATTTATAATCAATGGAATGCTAGCACAACAGTTTCCTGCATTCCATTTCTAAATACAGAATTAATAGTCCAAAATCAAGAAGAATCACCTCATCAAAAGGTGGTGCCCCATAAAGACTCTCCTGTGGAACAGCAGGAGGATCACGTTCCTCTAGAAGCAATCTTTCTGTAAGATCTGAAATTGGTGATGGTGTTCCTTGACGAAGGCAAAAGCTTTTGTGAATGCTGAAGAACAAAGAAGAGTATAAAGAACAATCACCCTCAATGAGCATGAAAAGCATGGAACCAATAGATTTCAGAAAACTGTGATTTAGGGATAACCTTATCAGATATTTCAATGTCATAGAGAAAACAGGATCATATGCATGTAATTGAGCTCTTAACACAGAGCACACCAAGCCAGCAATGTCAAGTCTCCTCGTTTCAGACCACTGAAATATATAACATGTGACGTTAGTGCTCCACTTACAATCATATAACCTTGACATGTATTATCAATGTTCAACCATACTCGCAAATAAATTAGGTAAACGAAACAAGTTGCATCACTTCCCTTTGTCTCAACGCATAATTTGTTTCAGGTTGAAGCACAACAATCAAGTAAACAATCATGCCAAAGTGAATTTGATCCACAAATAATAGCTATGTAGAACCATAAAAAAGAAGTACGAGTCCAAAAGGCGACACAAAAAGATAAATGTGCGAAAAAATTCTCTCTATCCATTAGCAAAGAATCAAAGATGAAAGATCACATTTTGAGAGGGGTATCAGCCTCCAATGAGAAGGATGAAAGTCCAAACCTTATCAAGAAAAGATTCCCAGTAGTACATACAGAACCTACTAGAATGTCGAGGTATAAATGTTGGGAATGAAAATACAACAGAAAGTTCACCTCATTAAACACAGGAGAACTGTCATCATCTTTGTTGAATATTAAGGCAAGAAGAACATGCTTGAATTCCTCATACGCTTCCTTGAACACAGATTCAAACATTTGTTAGTCTCCATAGAAACAAAACAGAGAAGAAGATTATATGCTAAAATTGCAAAGATAATTGGCCAGAAGCTCAAACAGAATTAGATGGTAATAGGATCACAGAAAGCCAACACAAAGTTGGTTCGTTAATCATAAACATGACATGGAACTTTAAAATCAGGAAGTCTTGCTAGCCAACTAGAAGAAAATTCCACATAATATACAGTTAAGAATAGGAAATCCAATATTGTGAGAAAATATACAAGTTGTTTATCAGTATATGTTATCAAATTCAACCATCTTGACGTCTTCTAAAGATAAATGTTATGTAAATTCCAATGCAGCAAGAAATCAGTAAAGCCATTCTAATCTATAAGCCTCAAAAAAGCTGCAATTTTTTAGAAGATTGCAAAAACGACAAACAAATCAGCTAACAAGAAGGCATACGCATAAAATAACATTTTTACAATCAATTGAAGGAGCCTCAGTTTTCAGTTTTTACATTTTACAAATAAAAAAGCACGAGAAAATAAAAGACCATTTCTCTTCTTGAATTTAGTACCAAATCTCCAGATGCCTAAAAAAAAATAAAGTTCTGCCAGTGATAGCACATAATCATTCGTTAACACGAATAAATTAGACGTTTTATTCACCTCCAGTTAAGAACTAAAACTATTCAAGGGTGATCACTAAATTGGATGAGTAAGAGATTGGAAAAATAGATGTGCATACCGGATAGGCGTCAAGTGCACAAGGTGCAAGACACGTTCTGATGCATTCGATTGCAGCAGCTTTACACTCTTCAGTCCCTCTCCTCAATAGCTCAATAAATTTCTTTGTACACGCAAAAAGCGGTAAAAAGTAAAATCAATCCTCGGTATTAAAAAGTCTAATAGGAACAAATGCAATCAACTTATTACAATTCAACAGTTTGTGGATAATCCCAAAAATCTCCTGGTTAATCAAACCTAATACACCATTTCCCGCCATTTTATCTACAAACCTGCTTCTGCAGCCGAAATAAAAAGCGATGATCGTCGAGAATGAACCGCCCGTGGACCCGGAGAAGATCGATGGCAGAGTCAATGTCGCCTGTTTCCAAGCACCGTCTGATCTGGCGAATGATGAGTCTCGAATGATAAGAAGAAGACGAAACAGAAGAGGAGGTAGGAGAAGAGAGCTGCGATGGCGATGAGAGCGAGTCCTCAATTAAGTTCTCCGATTTCGCAAAATCAATAACAAGCGAGTCAAGAGCTTCCCAGTTCACAGGCGTGGAGTCCATACGATTGCTTGTTTCCATCTGGTCTCTTAAAACTTCCGGGGAAAGTTCGAGTGCGTGAGAAGGTTTGGGCGTGCTTGGTTCGGTTTTTGATTTCTTCTTCGCATTTTTTTTTCTTTTTTTTAATGAGGGAAAAATCCCCTAAGCCAAGAAAGGCGGCGATGTGAGGTCAAAAGAAAAGTGGGGATTTCGGGTTATATAGTTGCCACGTGTCTTTAAATTACGTGACGTTGTACTTCAGGGGCTTTACTAGAGTAACAGTTAGGGCGGACACAGTTTCCCACTCTCGATGACGTAGAAGCCTTTGAGTTTAGCAACAGCCGTTGCACGGATGTGAGCTTTTCAACTTATCAGGAGCAATGTATACATACCGTACCAATTTTCGCCTCGGATTGGTTAATATTAAGTATTATTTTGATTTTTTAAAAGTTATAAAATGGTTAATTAGTATATTTTATAACTTTACATCAACTTTATCTCCAAAAAATTATAATAATAAAAATTTTAAATAATAACAATTTCTTTATTTTTATTAACAATAGTTTTTAGATATTTTACATATAAATAATAATCATAATTAATATAAAAAACAATCATCATACAAATATAAAATTAAGAATAATATAAAGTGTTTAAAATATTCTAATTTCATCATATAATAAATAATAATTATATCAAAATATCAAACAAAACATAATAAATATTTTTTAACTCTCTAAGTGTTATATTTTACAACATGAGTTTATCATGAGGAAACAACTAAGTGTTATCTCAAGGTTTATGATTAACGAATTTGATGATAACTGTATAATATTTTGAAATTCAAATTAGATTTATTTCCTTATATAATTAACAATCTTATTCTCAAAAGTAAATAAAATCATAAGAAATACGCTTTCTTTCTTGCAAAAACCTTTATTATGAACTTATCTTATTAGAAATGGTTTATCCGAAAGGATACTACTAATTATAAAGGTCGTATATTGACCTCGTGATTACCAAAAGATTTCTAGCAAAGATGACATCGAAATTATTCAGATTCAAATCGATCCAATTGACTAAAGATGCAAGTGAAGCAATGACTAATTGAGAAAATGCCTATTTAAGAAAGAGTCAATGCAACTGTGAACAACAACTGAATGATCCAGAAGCTTGTGAAGCTATATTGTCGAAACTCATCAAAAGCATATACATTCTTGAAAGTGATATCTTTGTAAAAATTCTCTTGTGAGTTAGAAAGTGAAATTATGTTAAGAGAGATTACTGAAGCTCGCTCATATCGACCAAACCTCATTTTTATTTAAGAGCTTATAAAGTCTAGTAAAATACTACTAGTATAGAAGGTTGAAGAACCTTGAAAAATATACTTGTGAGTTTAGAGAGGCTCGTCAAATTACTATTTGATTTTTTAGTGAGATACTCAAGTTGGATATTTAGAAACTGGACGTAAGCTTGGTTTGTAAGCCAAATCAGTATAAATCGACTACGTTCTTCTTCTCTTTCTCTCATTATCTTTTATATTTTCGCATTATATTATGTGTGTGATCATTTCAGCAATAAGCTCCTTCACTTTTATAATAGGTCTTTTATGTTTTCAACTTGCTGATGATTCCTTTTAGTTTTAACAAGCACCTTCTGTTTTTAAATTGTTTTAATAAGATTCATTATTCAGTAGGCTCCTTTCATTTAAATAGGGTTCTATCATATGAAAGACTCTTATCGCCTAACAAGCCCCTGTCGTTTAAAAAGCTTTATCATCTAACAAATTCCTATTGTTTTTATTCATTAAATAGGATTTATTTTTTTATATGAATTGAAAGTAACTTGGGCAAAAAATTTAGTCACACACAATCCACCCCTACTCTTATGTGTGTTTTCTTTATCATTTGATATCAGAGCTAGGTTTCACATTTTTGTGTTTTGTAACACGTGATAAATCATGGCAAACACCTTGAGAAGTTTTGAAGGACAATCTATCTCAAAGCCTTCTTACTTCAATGGAAATAACTACTCATACTAGAAATAGAGAATGACTATCTATCTCCAGTATGCATATGTCAAAGTATGATAAGCAATTAGAGTTCGAGCTACAATTCCCACTTCTAATAACATAGAAGTATGGACTGATGTTGACAATAAAAATGCATAACTAAACACTAAGGTAAAACATCACCTAATATGTGTGTTGTCTCTAGAAGACTATGAAATAATATCATAATACTCTACAACAAAAGAAATGTGGGACAAAATTTAAGTTACCTTTGAATAGATGAATGAGGTACAAAAACATAAAATAAGTCTTTTAATGCATCAATACGAAACTATTGGCATGAAATAAGGGGAAAACATAGATGAATTCTTCGGATGCTTCATCAACATCATCATGACCTTAAAGAACTTGGGAAAGATATATCCCAATGACGAGCTCGTAACGAAGATTCTAAGGTCACTACTAAGGGAATGGAGGCCTAAAGTGATAACTCTAGAAATGGCAAAGGATCTAGACACTATTTCACTTGACTGACTATGAGAAAATTTGATGATCTATGAAATCGAGCTTAGGTGAGATGAAGGATCTTCCTACAGAAAAGGAATGGTACCAAAAGCAACTGACGAATCAAACAGTGATGAAAGTGACACTAAGTTACAAATAGATGGAGATGAAGAATTTAACTTTATGGTTAGAAAATATGTCCGCTTTTATAAAATGAAACCGAGGAAGACAAGAGAAGGAAATAAGAAAATTAGAAACAATGGGTTCCTATTAAAAAGCGATAGTAGCAATAACAATATAAAAAACAATCAAATCATATGTTATTACTGCAAAAAGCCTGGACACAAGACCAGAACGTCCTCTTCTTCAAAAGGACAAGTCAGAGAGCAAAAAATCCAGAAAACAGGCAATGATTGTAGCCTGGTCAGATGAGGATTATGAAAACTTTAAAGAAGAAAAGCTAGAAGAAGTCAATAACGTTTGCTTAATGGCTAAATCAGGAGACGATGAGGTATATTATTCTGACTCTAATATTGAAGTTGATGAATTGAAAAATGCATATCATGAATTATATGATCAGTACAAAAGGTTAACAGTGAAGTATTTTAAAGAAGTTGAGAAGTCTAAGAGCAATGATGCATCTCTAAAGAGTAAGATTAAATAATAGGAATTTGCGAATGAGAATTTGGCGACCAAGAATATGTCTCTTGAGGTTGACTATAAACAAAAGATTTCTAAAAAGGAAGTTCTGGAAGAAAGAGTAGTTAAGCTGGCAAATACACTGCTAAAAATGATTATGATAAGGTAAGACAGTTAGAAGAAAAAGTTGCCACCTTAGAACTTGAAAAGGAGAAAAGTGATGGAAAGATCTTACCTCTAGAAAAAGATCTACAAATTTTCGTTAATGGAAGGAAGAATCTTAATGCATTGCTTAGTAGTGGTAAATGCATTTTTGGTAAGGCCAAAATAAGATACAATGAAAATAACAATATCAGGCCATATAAAAACTTCTTTGTTAAATCCAGCAGCAGCTATAGCCAAGATAGCAGAAACCTGCTAAATGGAAAAAATCATAACAATTATCATTCATATGTTTTATGCAATTACTTTGGTAAACATGGTCATATTATTCATTCTTGTAATTTTCGTAAAAAAAATTATCTCAGATGTATGTTTAGAGATCGAAATATCAAACTAATAACTCGAAAGGACCCAAAATAATTTGGGTACATAAAATGAGATAATGCTTTCTACAGATATGTTTCAAAATGGAGACAAGGGAGAATTAATGGATAGTTGATAGTGGCTATTTGAGACACATGACAAGTAAAATATCACATTTTAACTACATTGAAAGAAAATATGGAGGTAATGTTGTCTTTGCAGACAAAATAAAGCATAAGTCACCAGAATTAGTAAAATTAACAATTCTGACTCTACTTCCATTGATAACATTCTCTTTATTGATAGTTTGAAACATAGCCTGTTGAGTGTGAGTCAGTTATATGAAAAAGGTTACAAAGTCATTTTCTATGTATCTTATTGTGAAATTGTTGATATTCATAATGATAATATTGTGTTTGTTGGTCCTAGAAATCATAATATTTATTATGCTCAACTGGAACGCATGTCCTAAAAAAATGTTAAATGTTTTGTTTCTCTAGAAAAAGATTCGTTTATCTGGCATAGAATATTTGGAAATGCTAGCGTAAGTATGCTATCAAAATTGTTCAAAAACAAGTTAGTAAGAGGACTACGGACTTTAAAGTTTGAAAGCAATCAAGTTTATGAGGATTGTCTAAAAGGTAAACAAGTCAAAAGTAGCTTCCCTCCTAAAAATATTATGTTTACTAATCAACCTCTTGAACTTGTGCGCATGGTTTTATTCGATCCCACTAGGACTCAGAGTTTTGATGGTAAACATTATGGTTTTGCTATGGTAGATGATTACTCCAGATTTACATGAGTTTATTTCTTATCAAATAAGGATAATATTTTAAAGTGTTTAAGGAGTTTTTTTGAAAAATTCAGATAGAAAAAGGGTATTGCATCACTTCTATTCGGAGCAATCATGGAGGAGAATTTGAGGTTAAAAGCCTAAATGAGGGCTTACTCTTTTTGAGTTTATCAGTTTGGGACTTAAACTTATAACTTGCTCATAGAAGGTCTAAATCTCCACGAGTCTGCTTAATTTAAGACTTTTTGGACAAAAATTGGGGGGCATTTTACATTCGTGATTATATGCAGGTTAGTTAGTCTTTAGATGTCACATTAAAAGCATATAAGTTATTGTTCAGGCTAGGTGAAATTTAAGAAAAAAATTAATTTCATTTAAATTTATACTCTTTAACCCTAAATCAACCATTTTGTTCTAAAGCCTGTTAGTTTTCTTTGTAGCTCTATGACATACTGCAATACATAGCTATCAAGGGAATTGAGCAGTATAACCTCATGAGTTGTTATTAGAGAACAAATATGCTCTAAGTTTACTACAATAGCCTTCTCTCTACTAAGAATTGTTGAGGGGTAAACTAATAAAGGATCAAGCAAACGTAGATCACAAGTAGGTAGATCACAATGACCCATCATAGTGAACTTGTCAACCTCAATAATTTGGGAGTTTCTAGATGCATCAACATGAATCCAAGATTAAAGAACCTGGCCACATTTTTTCAAACCTAAAACATTCACACCTTGAAAAGGATGGAGTCTTACAAATGACTGATAAGATGCTTCCAAGGTTCATTATTGAAGCAGGTTTTGGAGGTAGTAGACATTCTTTGAGGCCATCCTTTAATAACAAGCTCTAGATGCTGCCTCGTGAAGAGAAAATTAGAAAAATGAGAAACATCAAATAACACTAGGTGAGAGGTGACTGAGAAACCTAATTAACATATTGTAATGTATCAAAATTTTCTTCCTTCTGGACTAACAGAGAAACACTTCTTCTGACAATTTGAGATATCATTACAAGGGGGAAACTTTCAGACCCAAAATCTATATCCGTGAACTACTATCCGTAGCATACAAAGAGCCACACAAAAATTGGCAGCCAACCGTAGACTCAAACCACTAAAACCTTAATTATCACACATTTTAGAACCCTAATATAGATGTTTCATCCAATTATAGTTAGCAACTCATCCCCTAACCTCCAACAAGATGTGTTAGGTTATGCAAGAAGAAACGAATTTTAGCTATATAACATATTGACACTACAACTCGAATAAAGTTGTAGGAAACTAATAACAAGATGATACAAACAACCAACTGACCAATGGCTAAAGACTAACTGACCTGCATGTAATGACATGTGTAAAATATGCCCTAATTTTCATCCAAAAAGGTCTTAAATTGAGTAAACTTATGAAATTTTAGACTTTCTATGAGCAAGTTACAAGTTTAAGTCCCAAAATAATCAACCTCAAAAAGGTTAAGCCCTAATTTAGGCTTTTAGCCGAGAATTTGATAACAAAAAGTTTTAAAAATTCTGTGACAGTAATGGTATAACTCACAATTTCTCTTGTCCAAGGATGCCTCAGCAAATTAGAGTTGTAGAGAGAAAGAACAGAACTTTGGTTGATATGGCCAAGACCATGCTATGTGAAAGTGGACTACCTCTTGGATACTGGGTAGAAGCAGTATCCACAACATGTTATGTACTTAACAGATTTCTTATAAGACCTATTCTAAAAAAGACCCCTTATGAGTTGTGGAAAGGAATAAAACTAAATGTTGCTTACTTTTGACCATTTGGCTGTAAGTGTTTCATCCTAAACAGTGGAAAAGACAACCTTAGAAAGTTCGATGCGAGATTAGACGAAGTTATTTTCTAGTACCGTTAGTAAAGGATTTAGGGTATATAATAAAAGAACAAAGAAGATAGAAGAATCGATATATGTGATATTTAATGAAGCACTACCTTCGGTAACAAGAACTAACTCAGATGATGAAGAAGGTCCCTCTAAAGGTAAAGCAGAGCAGGTTCCTTTGTCTCAACAGGAACCTATGCAACAAAAAACATCAAGAGAATAAAGAGGTTTGATACACATCAATTTATTATTGGAGATCCCTTTGAAAGTCCAAGAACAAGATCATCATTCAAAACAACTTTGTCTCTCTCATCTCACAATTAGAACCAAAGTCTATTAAAGGAGCTTTTCCTTATGAGAATTGGGTATTAACTATGAAAGACGAGCTAAGTCAGATTGATAAGAACAAAGTATGAAATATGGTGCCTCATCCACAAAACAAGTCAATTATTGGAATTTGTTGGGTATTTCAAAACAAACTTAACAAAAATGGTAAGGTGGTAAGAAACAAAGCTAGACTTATAGCTCAAGGTTACAATCAATAGGAAGGTATTGATTTTGATGAAACTTATGCACCTATTGCTAGATTGGAATTAATTAGAAATTTAGTTGCTTTTTCATGTTATAGAAACTTCAAGTTGTTCCAAATGGATGTTAAAAATGCATTCTTAAATGGTTACATTAATGAATAAGCAACCCCCAAGTTTTTGAAGATGAAAACCATCTGGATTATGTGATGAAGTTAACCAAAGCTCTATATGGTTTAAAGCAGGCTTCTCGAGTGTGGTATGAGAGGTTAAATAGCTTTCTACATGAGAATAACTTTAAAAGAGGAAAGGTCAACAAAACCTTATTTATTAAGAGAAAGGAAAATTATTTACTCATAGTGCAAATATATATTGATGACATAATATTTGGTGCTACTAATCCATCATTATGTGAATAATTCTCAGCATTAATATAGGGAGAGTTTGAAATGAGCATGATGGGAGAATTATCATTCTTTCTCATATTACAAATCAGACAAACAGAAAAAGGAATCTTCATCAGTCAAGACAAATACATAAAAGGAACTCATTAAGAAATATCATTTTGAGAATGCCAAACTGATGGGTACTCTATTTACACTAAAACTAAATTTGATAAAGACGAAGAAGGCAAAGTTACAGATGAAACAGAGTATAGAGGAATGATTGGATCACTGTTATATCTTATAAGCTCAAGATAAGACATTATGTTTAGTGTATCTCTTTGTGCACGCTTTCAATCAAATCCAAAAGAAAGTCATCTTCAAGCAGTTAAAAGAATCTTTCGATATCTCTACGGAACTTTGGATTTTGGACTATGGTATCCAAAAACTGATTCATTTGATTTAGTGGGCTATTGGGATGTGGATTATGTAGGTGATAAAGTCGATCAAAAAAGCACAAATGGACACTGTCAATTTCTTAGAGGATGTCTAGTATCTTAGTCCTACAAGAAGCAAAATTCCATAGTGCTTTCGACGACTAATGCGAAATACATAGCAACTGCCAACTATTCTGCTCAAATCTTATGGATGAAGCCTTAAATAAATGATTTTCTCTAAACATTTATTCCTATATTATGTGATAATATAAGTGTTATAAATCTTTCTAAAAATCTTGTACATCATTCTAGAACGACGTATATAGAAATCAAACATCATTTTTTTAGAGACCATGTTTTAGAAGGAACCATTGATTTTTTGCATGTTAATACTAAGAATTAAGTAGCTGACATTTTCACCAAGCCCCTCTCTAAAGATAGATTTTGTATGTTAAGAAAAGAGTTTGCATTTAAAAATGCACGCAAAGTTTTGACAAGCGGCAATACGGATCTATCAGAAGATACACAATTGATCACATTTTCTGTATTAGTGTACGATCGTTCATCTTCACATGAGATCAACGCTCAAGAAATGCCTAATATACTATAAACATACTTCTCCCCTCTAGTCACCCTCATTGTTCTTCAAAGCGTTGCTCTAGACTCTCTATATTCCAACTTAGCTCAAATCTTCTAAACCTCATCCATCACTCTTATAATGGCACAATTAGATCAAAAGGATAAAAGAAAACACCAGCTTCTCTTAGTAGTCATGTTGAAGCTCATATTACTAAACATATCTCCTCTAAGCCCTAAGCATCAGAAGTGCACTAGGTTATAAGAGATGATGATTCAGATGAAAAACAGTCTCGATTGATTAGACAACCATGAACTAAAGGAAGTCTTGCAAAACAAGTTGAGAAAATTTTTGAATAAAAAGAAAACCCTGATGTTGAAAAGAAAGTGGAAGAAGAGTCTGAAGAAAGAAAAAGGCAAGAAATAAAGAAGGGAAAAGCACATATGACTGAAGAAACTATTGACAAGTTGTTTAACGAAGAGATGATTCCAAAACAAAAAAGGGCAAAGAAGATAAAAATAGCTGCATAAAAAGAAAAAACATCAATACCACAAAAAATGTTTCAATAAGCGAAAGCTGAAGTTCGCTATAAAATGCAGTACAAGAAAAGAAGAAGTTGTTGGACAGATCTTGCCTCCCATGATGTTTGATGACATAGGTGTACCTATCTCTCCTTACTTTGTTGCCATTAGTTAGGAAAATTTCTAAAATTAAATGAGACAATATGCGATTAATTAGTCAAGATATTCTACACACACGTGAAAATTGAAGAAATTAATGAAAAACTAGCCATTAACTTATGGGTGCATGAATATGTAAATTTAATTTATAAGGAAATCATAGGAGATATAATGGAAGTAGCTTCTATAGAGAGAACTAATTTTTCCTGTCATAAGTGGGATGCTAATGATATGGAGTTAGTCGCAGTTGTTAAATCCATCTGCCTTTATACTGAAAATACCCAAGGTGGTAGACCCCAGAGTAGACAATTAGACTTAATATCACAAAGCCTTGCATCGCTTTCAACTACTTCAATTTTTTCCCAGGAGTAGCTCAGTTGAAAGGTGCAGCCTACTGAATACTTATGTGGTGTACAATTTTCTAAAAGGGAACATAATTAATCTTCCAACTATGATCTTGAGGTTCATGGTGGATAAGGGGAATCATAAAAATACAACCAATTGCCAACCTTATGAAATGTTAATCACCAAGATTTTCAACCATTATGGAGTTCCTTTTGCAAATCTAAATTGGTATGCACCAGCTAAGTTTCACCCTTCCATTCCCTATCAATTTGGATACAAATTGCAAAACAATGTCTAGGTGAACAAAAGATTTGAAAGAGTAGCAGAAAACTTAGATCTTGCTCCAGACCAACAAACTTCTGTTCCTCCTCATGATGAGAATAGTGCAAATATTCAACAATAGTTAAAGAATATTCAAGCCAATCAGGAACAAATGCGAGAACAAATAGATAGCATGCAGAATCAACTTTTTTACATACATATTTTGCTCTTAAGAATCCTTAAATCTCTTCAATAACTCTGTTGCTATTTGCTATTTGCTTAGCTTATTTATACTAATGATTTTTTTGATGCAGTATTTGTAACACCCCACTCCCGAGTGACCCGAACCCGATATCGTTGGTGATATCCGAGTCCGTGCCCCGCGAGGGTGGCGTGCTACATCAGTCAGTCGAAACTCAGTGCCAAT
>JANZLD010000237.1:9596780-9615732 GCA_026413575.1 Erythroxylum carthagenense | reverse complement strand
TAAAGGGTAATTTTGGAAATAAAATTATAAACATGCATAAAAAATCGTGAACGACACTTATTTTGAATAATTAAAATATCTCTAAAACGACATTTATTTTAGATAGGAGGGAGTAATAGCTAATAATACTCAACTAACAGCTAGAGAGTAGGAAAACAACAAAAACATAGCAACTGGATTTTGACTTTGTAACAAGTGGAACTAAATAATCAGTCAAGCATGATTCCAACAATTTCACTATATACACATAGGTCTATTTAATGAATTACAAATCAAAAAGTCAAATGAACTTGATTAATTATATTAATATGGTTAAAA
Source organism: Erythroxylum carthagenense (assembly GCA_026413575.1). Lineage (NCBI taxonomy): Eukaryota > Viridiplantae > Streptophyta > Magnoliopsida > Malpighiales > Erythroxylaceae > Erythroxylum > Erythroxylum carthagenense. Next base: position 9,615,414 of record JANZLD010000237.1, on the reverse strand, counting down.
ATCAATTATTCTTTAAAGTTAAGATTGTGCATAGTAGTAAATGATTTTAAGTTTACACTTAAAAATTATTGTATTCACATTCCACAATAAAACAAAGTAGCTAAACAAAAACACAAACTCTTGTTAAACATAGAATGATCTTTGCTTTTTCAAGCTAACTTATAAAAGCTTTAGGGGATGACATTACAACTAATGCATACCTTATAAACTATACACCTACACCAATTTTACAAGGGAAAACATCTAATGCATTGCTTTTTAATTCACCACCAAATTACTTGCATTTATGAATATTTGGAAGTTTGTATTTAATTTACTTCTACTCATGCTAAAAAAAACTATCAAAATTTAACAAGTGTATTGTTCTTTACATTTTTCTTGGTTATCCCTAACGAAAGAAGGGTATAAAGTCTATTGATATTGATCTTAATAACACTTTTATATCTCATAATGTTAATTTCTTCAAAACAGAGTTCTTTTTGAATGCACTCCTACCATTATTGACAGTCTAATAATACCAATATTTGAAGACATTAATGTTATTGTTAACTCACCTGCTTCACCAAAAGCATCTGCCATCTAAATACCTACTTAATCAGACACATCTACCACTGAAACACCTACTATACTTGTGAATAACAAACCCAATGATATTACACATCTTCATATATCTCCACCTAATTCTTATATACCACTATGCCCCATCACTCTAAGAGACCCACCAAAAGATTAATTCTTTTAAAACTTTTACATGGAAGCCACCATATTGTCTTGGCCTAGGTCATCATCTACCTCTAATATGATCACCACTTCAAGTATTCCTAACAATCTCTCCTAAATTATTTTTATGATTAATTATCCACTTCTCATAAAAATTTTACCATTTCTTTAACTATAAAAAAACATCATGCCTTTACCAAACCTACTAGTTGCAAATGACTATACAAAGTAAGAGATCAAATTTGATGGAACCATCAAATGCTAAAATGTTTGATTGGTCACTAAAGGATATAATTAGATTGAAGATCTAATTATAGTGACTTTCACCTTTATTGTCAGTGTGGTCATTATGTGTCCTCTAATTAGTATTGTTACCATTCAAGGATGAAATCTCCATCAAATTGATATCAATAATGCATTATTGCATGGTGAAATTAATGAAGATGTTTACATGTCACTACCTCCAAGATTCAAACAAAAGGGTGAGACTCAAATATGTAAATTTCACAAGTCATTATAATGCTTGAAACAAGCTTCGAGCTAATGGTTTTAGAAACTATCCTCATCCTTCAAAATGCTAATTTTCAATTATTAAAGACAAATTATTCACTATTCATTTGAACTCATAAAGTTAGCTTCACCATTATTCTTGTTTATATTAATCATGTGATTTAGTAAGTAGCAATATTCAACAAGTTGAAAACATGAAGCAATTCTTATCAAAGAAATTTAAGGTCAATCATTTTAGCTAACTCAAATACTTCTTAAACATAAAATGGCATGGTCCTTAAATGTATTTGCCTTTCTATAAGAAAATATGCATTAGAGATACTAGAAAATGTTGATTTTTTTAATCTAAATTGTAAAATTTCCTTTGGAGCAGAAATTGACTCTTACATAATCTGGTAAAGACCTTCTAAATGATCCATCAAATTACACGTGCCTTATATGAAGATTGATCTATTTTATTATCACTAGACTTGATCTAGTTATGTAGTCCACATCTTAAGTCAGTATTATGGATAAACCATGTGCACTTCATATTGAACCAATATATATAACCGATAGATACATCAAGCAAACTCAATAATAAGGTATTATACTAACCTCTATAAGCACACTATAGTTAAATGCTTTTTGTTTACATTAGGCATGCTACAAAGACACAAGAAGATATATGATAGGGTATTATGTATTTATACAACAATCACTGATTTCCTAGAAAAAAAAGTAACACATGATAGCTTAATCACTTGCTAAAATTAAAATATGGTTCTATGGCTAGCACATATTATGAGATTACTTGGTTAAAAAAATATCTTAAAGGATTTAGGGATCAAACATCCTTAACCAATCATATTGTTTTCTGATAACCAAGTTGCCTTGTACATTGCCTTAAATTCAGTATTCCATAAACTAATAAAGCATATTAAGATTGACTATCTTCTTATTCATAAGAAGATGTAGGAAGACTTAATCAAAACAATAATGTGAGGACCATCTATCAAGTTGGGTGTATTAAAGTTTGAGGTGCTACTTAGCAAGTTGAGAATATAAACTTCAACTTAAAAGGGAATGTTGAAAATAATTAAATAAAATAGAAAAGAAAAGATTTTATATTACTTGCAATTAGTTTGTCACTAATTACAAGAGTGCTCGGATAGCCAAGGGTACATCTATTTTACTAATGTTTGAGTTGGACCTTTATAGACATCTTACCTTCTGTTTAAAAAAAGGAAACAAAGATATACTACTCTTAAACTTGACAAATTGATTCAAGTAAGTATGTGCATTAATATTCTTTAGAGTAGTTGAATATTAAGGAAATATTTGATGCGTTGATTGATGATATGAGTTTGAGAAAATTTCTACAAATTATATGTCCAATGTTTATTGAGTTGATTAAGGAGTTTTACACTATCTTTAAATTTGATAAACTTAATACTTTCACTTTACATAGGCTTAATGTGATGTAATGTAAATTAATGGGCAAAGAATTTAAACAAAATGTCACTAAATTTAGTTTGGCCTTAAGGTTTATAATTGATGAACATGCCAGTTCTACCTAATATGAGGAATCTATTATGGACTATGGCGACTTTGATCCTTTAGAATTTTGGAAATTAATATCCTGTAACAAGCTTGTGTATTATCCAAGTCAATCTAAAAGAAGTTTTCTTAAAGAAAACTTTAATGGGTATATATACAACATTTTCTTGATTTTAATTATTCTAGGAGTAAGATTAGAACTTCTACGTGTACTAAAGCTAAGTTATTCTTTATTCAATATTATATAAGGTTTGTGTTAATTTAGACGCTTGGTTAGCTATAAAATTTAACACTATTTTATCATTTAACAAGAATTTGTCTCTTGTTTCTTTTATTACTCAGTTATTATTCTTAATTTGTTTTATATTGCTAATACTGATAGGCATATCATTTAGGGAAGTTCTACATCATATAAACATAAGAAATTAGATGCTCAATAATCCTTATATCTTCCTACACGATTAATCTAACACGAATGTTATCTTTGGTTGGAGAGGTTGGAACATAAAATTTATAAAATGGAAAATAATTTGGATACTTTGCTCTTCTTTATAGGGTTGACACCTCCATGTCCATCGACACTGTAGTGTACTTAATTTCAAATGCTCACAACTAAAGACAATGTTATAATCTTTCACTCATCTTATATTGATTGGTTTTGTTGAGTTTGAGCATCTTATGCATACATTGAGGAAAATTTATGATTTAGGTATATAGGGTAAGCGAATGCATATACCATTTTAGAAGAGGTCTTTATTTTTATTGATGAAATTTATGATTTATGCTGGGACTCTTGAATACTATGATTCTTATATATTGATACTCCTTGTTGTCGCTTTGAAGCTTCTTATTATTGTTTAGAAATAATAATTGAGTTAGGATACATTTTTTGTTTAAGTTTCACTATATAAAAAAACGATGAGCATGACTACTATTATTCTATAAATTACTTAAAGTATCTTGATGGTTTTATTGAATGAAAATGTGTAAGACTTGATGTATTTTGATACTCATATAAGCTTTTAAGCCTAAGAGAAATTCATTTAATTTATGCTCATACATTTTTCTTTGTTATGTGCTATTAAAGATGACTTGTTTATACAAGAACTTGCTCGTGTATATATTTTAAGACCACATTTTTGGTGAATTTATGCATAAAGATGATATGGGCACTTACATATAGTCATTATTGACCTATAAAAGCCTACCTTAATTTTTATCGATAAAAAAATTATTTGAGCTTTGATCTTTCTTTTCTTGCATATTGACCTTGTTACAAATCACTTTAAACTTCTTCTCATTGATTTCCTTACCCCTAAATTAAAGGAATTGTATAAAGTTTATTTGTATAAGATTTTAACTATTTTTATGAAAAGCAAATCAATTGATTTAAGTTGTAGTATTTTTATTTTTTAGTTTTCGTAGAATGAGGGAGAACAATAGCAAAAGAAATCTCCTTTTTGATTTTTTTGTTATAAAAAAGGAGAAAAAAGGGAAGAAAAGGACATAAATAAATAATGAAAAAGAGTGATTATGTGATTAAAATCATGTAATTTAAATCAACTAAACTTTGGACTGATTTGAATTTAAACTTATATGGATAAGTTTGTATAATTCCTTCAATTTGTTAATCCCAAAATTTCCTTTCTTGCCATGCCTTTACCTAAGCTACGCTATAACCCTTATCAAGACCCTTTGATTTATGTATTAAATTCACATTTATTAGTGGTTGAGATATGATTCATGAGCAAGCTTATAGAAATAACTCCCTATATAGAAATAACTCGCTATACATTGATTTCAAAGTTTAATAAACCTTAAATTATTTTAGTGTATAGAGTGAAATTTATGAGAAAGTATCAATTTTTGTTTAATTTGATTTTGATAGAATTATTTATTATCCAATTTTACGTATTTACTCTTTTAACTTGCATTACTATTATCCCGTCATATCTGCATATGGGTTTACTGGAAATAGTCTCTCTACTATATAGAGATAAGGTTGCGTACTATCAAACCCCTCCAGATCCCGTTTCAGTGCGGGACTTCGAGAGTATGATGATGATAATGATGACGAGATGTTGTATCTTTATTCTAAAAATTTATCCTATAGTAACTTTTGGAATATTTTTGTATAACATGAAAGAGGATGAAAGGTTGTTAAGAGTGAGAGTGAGTGAGAGGAAATTAGGGATTTAAATTTGAGAGAATGATTGTTTGTGTAATTCTCTAAACAATAAAATGACCTCGTCTCAGTTCTATAATAAAACAACGTCGTCTCAGTTCTATTATGAAACGACATCTTTTGAATAATCAAACTCAGACATGCTAATTTTGCTGACTTATTTAATTAATAAAGGTTCATTGACACACAATAGTGTCATGTTAGCAAAAATAATGGTTAGACTAATATTGGGCTAAAATTGAAATAAATTAAAATTTTAAATATTTTATTGCTAATTTTTAAAGTTCGAGTTATGATTAAAAAATTGACTAAATTTTTTTTTGTTATTAACCTTATAATTAGGGATGTCAATTTTGACATGACTTGATCCAATTTTGGCCCAAATTTTTCAGACCATGAACTGGCCAATGCCGAGCTAGACTGAGCACAGACCGACTTGGCCAATAACCCGTCCAAAATTTGAAAAATGACGTCGTTTTTAAATTTTTTTAAAAAATATATAACCGAATGGCCTGATTTTGTTTGACCCATTGGCATGCATACTTACAATAATTTAGGTAACGAGAGAATTTTTTTATGATTTCGACACATCCTGTCAATTCCATCAAGTTCATGAACATCATAGGGACTTAGAGTAGAATTAAAACTTTAATAGCCTCCACAGACAGACGCAGAGCATTCATCACCAACAACGTCCTCCGGAGATGTAGACGTCAGAGAACTAGGGTAAGAACAACACCCCTGATTGGCTAATTCCTGAAGAAGTTCCAGAGCAACCTCGCCAAGCCCACGTGTGGCGGACCTTCCAGTCAGTATGCTCTATCTTCCATTGTTGTCGCCCATGCTATACAATTATATTGGTTTGGTGCATGCCTCGGAAGAGTAATGTTGACTTAGAGACATTAGTAGTTTTGCTGTTTAGTACAAGTTTTGATCTACCACAGCTTCTGTCGTTATAATTATGCAGTTACTAACTAAAACTTAAATGGAGACGTGTCTTACAGTATTATTTGCGACTAACCAAGCATCTCCAATAAACTTAAATGGAGACGTGTCTTACAGTATTATTGGCGACTAACCGACCATCTCCAAGGTGAAGCTGAGAAACTCCCTTATGTTATTTCCATTGGAATCCATAGTTCACAAACTTATAAAAGTTGTTTTCTTAATATAATTCATATATCATGCTAAAATTGTGTATTCCAATTTTACATTCCACTCAAGGTCATCTTAGAAATGAGTAGTAGTTCAACAAGAACTGTACCATGTATGACTAAGACCAAAAAATGATAACTAAGTGCATTTATTGCTCAATGTCGGCACCTGCTCAAGGCCTACTATAAAAAAAAGACCTCATCGTTTAATATTTTGGTTAATTAGCAATTGTCAGAAGTCCACACTCTTCTTAATTGAGAGGCAGTAATAAATGTAAAGAACGTTGGTAGAAGCTATTGATTTTTTCAAGATTAATAAATATCAGATAATGTTGGAAGCTTCCCAAATATTGTTTTGGAAGCTATATTATCTCTGGCAGTAACGAAGCAACGTCCAATATTGATCAAAGTTAACGTTAACCACCAAAAAAAATAAATAGCTTTGAAGTATTTAGGTGTATTTTTACCTTCCAATTTCTTTATTTTCATCAATATATGTATTTAAGGTACTCCAACTCAAAAATTAGCAGCAAAATATTTCACGATTCTGTCTTCTGAATTCTGAGTATAATTTAAAGGTAAAGTTTCTGATTTTTTAATGTATTTTTAGCTTATTAAATATTTGAATATGATATAATTAATTTGTAATTTGTCATTAACGTGGACAATATTAGCTTATTTCTTAAGTATATTAATTTCTTGTATTTTAGAAATTAGTGTGTCTCTATCATTAAAATTTGCTCTTTGTTTTTTATTTTTAATATTAGATATTAAATTTTACTATTTATTTTTTCTCTATCTCAGATGTCGGACCATTTATATATCTTTGTAATATATTGTAAAGCTATTGGAGTTTGGTTGTGCCTGCATCTTCCAATTCCATATAAGTACTTTTATTCTTTTTCTAGTTCAACTGTGTTATAATTGATTTATATTATGTTGCCTAAAAAGCATTTGTCTGGAAGTAGAAAAAGAAAAAAAAGAAAATAAGTAGCACAATTGATAGAGTCCCAAAAATGAGCAATTAATATATTTATTAAAAGAGTAGGCTCTTCTAGTGAAAGTCCCGAGGAATTAAGTGAAGGTAGTTTTGAACAATATAAAGAAAACTTAAATGATGAGATTCACATTCATAAGGATATTAGAAGTCTGAATGAGCATGATCATGTACCAAATGCATCCACTTTAGAAAATTTAAAGGCAGATGAGCAAGTAAGCACTATATTGGATATTTATGATCCTATAAATTGGGATAATCTTGATAGTAAAACAAGGGATATTTTAGTTGAAAAGGGGCCTGTAAGAGAATTAAATCTTATGTTTCATTTAGACAATATCTCTTGTCATTTTTCATATTTTTATTATTATAGAAATTTGGATAATTAAGAGATTAGCGATAGCAAATGGTTGGTTTATTCTAAACATGTATATAAAGTATATTATTTTTGTTGTAAGTTGTTCAAATCTGCTAACAAACAAAGTGGATTAGCAAATGATGGATTTAGAGATTGAAAGCATCTTAGTAAGAGACCCGAAAAACACGAGTGAACATATGACTAATATAAGAACTTGGAATGAATTAAGAGTAAGATTGAGCAAAAATCAAACAGTTAATAAAGATTTGCAACAAGAAATTGCAAAGGAGAAAGAACGTTGGAGACAAGTTTTGATAAGAATAGTTTCTGTTGTGAAATATCTTGATAAATGTAATTTAGCTTTTCGAGGATCCAATGAGAAACTTTACCAATATGGTAATGGTAGTTTTTTAGGATTGATTGAGATGATTGCTGGATTTGATGTGATAATACAAGATCATATTAGACGTATTCAAAATAATGAAATTCATCATCATTATCTTGGCTACAAAATTCAAAATGAGTTGATTTCTCTATTGGCACATAGTGTTAGAAGTTCAATCATAGGGATCATTAAAGAGGTAAAATACTTTTCTATTATTCTTGATTGTACCCCAAATTTGAGTCATCAAGAACAAATGAATTTGTTAGTACAATATGTGAATATGTCAAATAAAAAAATAAAAATAGAGGATTACTTTTTAGAGTTCTTAAAGATAGATGACACGTTTGGATTGGAACTTTTCAATGAATTATTGAATATATTTAATTCTCTTAATCTTAATGTTTATAATGTAAAGGGTCAACGTTATGACAATGGTTCTAACATGAAGGGAAAACACTAAGGGGTTCAAAAGCGATTACTTGAAATAAATCCAAGAGCATTATATATGTCATGTGCTTGTTATAATCTTAATCTTGCTCTTAGTGATATAGCACATTCTTATGTTAAAGCTGTTTCATTTTTTGGAGTTGTGCAACGTATATATGCATTATCTTCAAGTTCTTCTAAAAGTTGAAAGGCTTTGCTTGATAATGTTTTAAGCTTAACTATGAACTCATTGTTCAACACTCATTGAGAGAGTCGAATAAAAAGTGTTAAAGCTATTAGATTTCAAGCTCCTCAAATAAAATTGGTTTTGATGGAATTATCTAGATCTTGTGATGATGCCAATCAAAGAGTGAAGCAGAAAGCTTGGTTAGTGTACTTGAGAGTTTTGAGTTTTTACTTAATATGGTTATTTGCTATAATATTTTGTTCGCTATTAATATGGTGAGTAAAAAGTTGCAATCCAAATCTATGTGCATTAATGCTACCATAAAGCAATTAGAAGGTGTGATAGTATTTTTTGAGAAATATAGAGATAAAGGGTTTAGCTGTAGTATGAAATATTGTCAAAAGTCTTACGTTTGAGATGAATATAGAGCCTACATTTCCAACTAAACGTTGTATTATTAGGAAATGACAATTTGATGAAATTAACCATAATGGAGAAATACAATCAGTTGAGGATTCTTTCAGAGTTAATTACTTTCTGGTTGTTGTGGATATGACAATTACTTCGTTAAAGAATATATTTGAGCAATTAACTGACATTTGATAATATTTTTGAATTCTTATTTGATTCAAAGAAGTTGAGGTCATTGGATGATAACAAATTAAAAGAATGTTGCACTAATTTTACGACGATTTTTTCTCATGATAATATGTCAGATGTGGATTTTGATGATCTTTTTTCTGAATTAAAAGTATTGTAAATATCTTTGTCAAATGAGTTAATGTCATCAATTGAAATTTTAGAATTCATTAAAGCTGTAGATTGTTATCCAAATATTTCAATTGCTTATCGAATTCTTTAACTATACTTGTGACTATAGCATCAGTTGAAAGAAATTTTTCAAAGTTAAAATTATTGAAAACCTACTTAAAGACATCAATGTCACAAGAAAGATTGAATGGTTTAACTATATTATGTATTAAGAATGATATGTTGGACAATATTGATCTTGATAATATTATTAATGATTTTGTATTTAAAAGTACACGGAAAATTTGTTTTTCATAAATCATGATTCTATGTGTATTTACTAGTGTAATTTTCATAGTACTTTGCATTAATTACTGCTATTGCTATTTTATTATTACTGTTACTATTTTTAATCATTTTATTGTTAATGATATTTGTAAGATATTATTAGCTGATATTATGATCATTTAATATTTAATTATATAAACTTATAAATTGAGTCATTTATATTTCATAAAAACATGTAAATTTAAGTATATTGTCAATTTGTTTGAAACTTTTTTTTATTTCACCAAGGGCCTATAAAATGATAAAAACGGCCTTGTTATTACTGAGAGCTATTGGATGATAAAGGAGATAAAAAGAACAACTCATTTATGCAAGTTCAAATCCGCCTCCAGCCAGATGAAAGGAATATATTATTCAACCCAGTTTAACAATAGAGATCAACAAAGGAGGGAAAAAATGAGTACAATATAGCTATTAAGCTCACAATTTAGTAATGGTGAACAAATAGAATTTTGGCAGGCACTTGACAGAAGAAATAAATACAGTGCCTCTTCCCATGCAGAAACTTTTACCTTAGGGAAGGCAAATTCAATTGGATAAACAAGGTGATGTAGTTCCCAAAGTGAAGAGGTTTCTAACACTGGGTTAGTATCTCAGCCCCATCCCTCGTTATCAGAATGGTGTGCTCAAACTGTGCTGATAGACTTCCGTCGTCAGTTACCACTGTCCAGTTGTCATCCCACATTACAGGATTAATACTACCTATTGTCAGCATAGGCTCTGCAAGAAATCAACACCACAGATTTGTTGGAGATGATGTGAAAGGTAAATTGCTATGAAAGAAGTTACTATATAGTATCCGTAAAGATATCACATGGAAAAGTACCAATAGTGAAGGTTTGATTTAACATCATTCGCCCCCCTTCATTGTTCCCTGAAAAAGTGATTCTCAGTTAGTAGGAACAGAGAGGACTAACTTCTGAAGAAAAATCTCACCCTTGACAAGACAGTCCTCTATGTTTGTACACTCGCAGCATTTCATCTTCCATTGGTTATAAACTCAGATACATATTAGTTCCCAAGCCACGTGAAATTTTTTAACAGCATCAACTTAAAACAAAATGTTTTTAGCTGAATCTCCATCTAATAAGATGGCATAGTTTCTGAGAACAATAATCAAGAAGCTCAATTCCAAAAAACTCACTAAATCATTTCACTTATTTTCTAAACTACAGCAATGTTAACGTCAAAAACAAAAGAATTAAGATAAAGGTGAGTACTATGATGTAGAACAACTGGATCTGCATGGAAAACACGTCCAACACCATGGCCAACAAATTGTCTCACAACACCGTATCGATATTTATCTGCATGTTCACTTGAAAAGGAGATGCAAAATGTCAGTGATTTTCGTGGGACCTAAGTATCAAAACACACGAAACTACTGTTCCATTTTCAGTAGACTGGGAGGCTTAGGAAGACTTTTTGCATAGTCAAAGGACATGAAATATCACATTCTTCTACTTGAGAAAACACATGAAACTATTTGACACATGGATATCGTTAGATTTTACTTTAAAAGGCTGCAAAATGCTGATAGCAACATAGTTATGTCTAATGAAACCAAATGCTGAAATACATTTCTCAAATATGTAAAGAGAGATATAGGACGCAGAAGAAAAACATGTAAAACTCGAAAAATGGTAGCATAATGATCAAAACATTCCAATCACAAGGTTGTGGAGGAAAAGAGCATAAACATATCATGAGAAGCTTCTATAGCAGTAGATGCCTTACTGTATTGTTTTGCCAATTTTTTTGTACTCTACTCCTGGCGCACATATTGATATAGCTTTATACAGGCTTTCTTTTGTTACCTGCGAGATAACATAACAAGTATTCTTGTGACGAATCACCCAAAAGCACTTTGAACTGCATTCAGAAAATCCATACTTTTGCGAGATAACATAACAAGTATTCTTGTGACGAATCCCCCGAAAGTACTTTGAACTGAATTAAGAAAATCCAAACTTCAAAAAATAACGAGACCAATCACCGACTGACTCAAATGTCCTTTGGATTAGTAGATTTTCTAAGGAGTCAAAACCTGTTACGAATTGTGACTCGGTAGAGACTGAATTCAGATCATTTGCTCAAAGCTCATTACAATAAGCTCATTCCGATTTCTTAAGAGTGGCCATCTAAAAGATAGAACAAGCAAAATTGATGTTGATATCTGTGCGTTTCTTATCTTCTTTTTTCTATTTGGTGCTGGAAACATCATAATTACAAGTGATTAATGACTTCGTTCACATGAAACAGGAAATGGTTTCATGAGTCATGACCAACTACAGAGACGTCTGAATATCCCAGCTTGTATCTCCAAAAAACAAATTAACTTTAACAGGAAAGGAATATGTGAAGGGGACCCATATATATTAAGATAATATATGGGCAATTCTTCCTTAATTTTTCTGTGAATAATACAAGGAATATATAGGACAATACAGCCCTAATTACCTCCTTAAATTAAGAAAATTTTATTTACTCTCCAAGTAATAAAATCTCAACTAATTAATAGAATATCAACCAATTATTTATAGAGAATTATCTCTAGAGATAATTAGCTGTTTATTTCTATAATATTAACAGGTTTCATGACCAACTACATATCCATCTGAATATCTAAGCTTGTATCTCCAAACACCAAATTAACTTTAATAGGAAAGGAATATGTGAAGGGGACCATATATATTAAGATAATACATGGGTACTCTTAGCAGACTGTACCAAAAGTTACCTCAACAAGTTTTTTGGCTTCCTCATCTACTTCTCCACAAAAGAAAGTAGCTGATGTATCACCATGATAACCCTGCGTATCAAAAATACATTCAATGTAACAGTACAAAGATAAGATCTTTTAATTTAACAAATAGACTCAAATACATAGGGAAGGATGAAAAACAAATTAGTTATGATACTTACATCTAGATAAACAGTAACATCAATATTGATTATATCACCATCCTACAAGCACAGAAAGTAAATCTTATCATTTAAGAGATTAAAACTAGTGACCTGGTGACGCATCATTAGAATACAAGTGAAAGAACCTCAAGTGGACGAGAGTCAGGTATTCCATGGCAAATGCACTCATTCACTGATGTGCAAACACTCTTTGGAAACCCACCATATCCAAGGGGAGAGGGATATGCTCCATTATCAATTATCATTTGGTGCACTTCCTGGTCAATCTCATCTGTTTTCACGCCTGGCTGCCAATGAAAACCAAAGTAAGAACTATTTCTTACGCAATCTAAGCATGAATTATATTGTAAATAAAGAGTGTAAATACTAGATACAGCAATGGTAACTTTGATAATTTTCATTTTTTATAAAAAGTAAATTTGGCAGCAAAATTTTAATAACACAAGGAGCTAAGTTTGCATAATGCCCATAATCACTCATATGGAGAAAATGGAGCGAGCATTTTTATCTTTTATAAGGACAAGAAGGGCAGAAGAAGGAGAGCTTGAGAAGAAAGTCAGGAGAGGTATTGGAAAAGAAGCAGGCTCATCTTTATCAACATAATTCACATGTAATAGAGTAACCACAAGCATTTTGGCATCCTACAGAATCGGCATATTACCTTGACTAGGGTCCCAGCATATTCTAAAACCTGTGCTGCAAGCCTCCCAGAAACTCTCATGCACTCTATCCCTTTCTCATCATGCACTTCAGGTTCACTTCCTATTCCAGGTGCCTGACGAGAATTGACATAGGGAGGCCGTGTAATGTGATCTGGAACAGGTCGTCTTGGAGATATTTTTCCAGGTCTTAGACGTTTATGCTGGCTGTTTAGCACTTCATCAAGGTTTCTGCATGCCAACCACTAGTCTGTCAGGTTTACCATGTCAATGTGTATTATGTTAGTTTCTACAAACAGGCTGCTCACTCTATACATGGTGCAAAATGTAGAAAAGATGCATACTATGGCATTGCTTAGTTCCAGCAAGGAACGTCATACCTACAGCAGTAGTTCAACATGATGGTCAGGAACGGATCAATGTAAACAAGTACAAACCTGGTCTTACATAATCTGCTATTATGTTTGGTTATGTCAACTCATAAAACAAACCGTCATCTGGGTTACAAGATTAAATAAATCAAAATTGCTTCCCAATCAAATCAATTATACCATCTATCCAAGAGAACAACCATTATTGATTATAATAAATTAGCAACAATTTTTTTGAGCATATTTATATGTTAATAGTGACAACATAGAATAAATATTATGTACAATACCTTCTATTAAATAGAAGATTGGTTAAACCAGAAAGTGTACGGAACAGCTGCATCGACACATGTTTGCTTCCTGTCGAATGGAAGCAAAGAAAGGGAAAATTGGCAATTGTTAGAACACCCAACTAAAGCCAAAGGCTGATTTTCAGAAGTAAAGGACTGAATGCCACAGATAGCACAGCATGTCTGAATAAGTAAGAATCACAACTGAACCCAAGCTCAGAGTATCCTTCCAGTTCACAAATCTTGAAAAGTTAACACAGAAGACCGTAACATGTTGTAGAACAACGTTGAAATGAACATGCATGGTACCCATTTTAAGTAAAACTGGAAGGTTATGCTTCAGCAATCCGATGGCTTTAAAGGGCGTGAAAATGTAACAAAATACAATAGTCCCTGAGACTTTAGCCGCACAAAAAAATTCGTCGGTATCTAATGCAGGAAGCCGATTATATATGCATGCTTATTCAATGAACTCTCGTCTAGAAGAAGTATTCTTCAGTTAAGCTGAGAAGTTCCTTCAAAACGATGAGTGTCACACCCTACTTTCCTTTGTTACAATTGTAAAAGTGACAACGCACATTGCTTCAACTCTCAAGCAGACAGTTCGGAGTAGTTACAACTGGATACATTCCACGGCCATCAAAATTCGTGGGTCACAAGTCGAAGTCATAAAAAGGAGCAGGCAAGAATTAACAAGAAGGATGAAAACGACGATAATGAAGTTGAAAGACCACTCTTTTATAGAAGCAAGGTTCAAAACAAAACAACTTCCAACACCTTTGTTCTTCTTTCCAAGAAGGAAGGGACCTATAAACCCATTATACACAATAATGGCTAAGATTAGCACAAAAGAAGATCCTCACTCAGAATTCTCATTACGACACATTTATGACATAAAAAATTTCAACTGGGTATTGAATATTTCCACAAAAACCCAAAACCACATCTTCCAAAAAGCAGGAAAACTAGATTTTACAGAAGAGAGGACTTTAACTGCGATACAAAACGAGAAAGAATAGTGCTACAAAAAGAAGGGACCTAGTTTGCAGCGAAAGAGCTGAGAGAGAGGTTGCTTGGAGAGAGCAAAACGATCTCCGACGAAAGAAGAAAGTAATCTTGGTTGCAGAGACGGAGCACCCACCATTCTCGTTTAGCTTCTTCAATGGTCTCTCTATCACTCCCTCCCTCTGTTATCTGTGGCTGTACCACAATGGACATATGCTTTGCCGCCAAATCCCATTTTCAGCCCAATTTGATCCATCAACAAAACTTTTTGGACTCCCATGTTTGGCCCATGGAAGCTTTTGGGTCTAGCTAGTCCTCAAAACCTGGAGAGCAACATCGTCAAACAGAATTCCCAATGCAATTTTATCACATGTTCTCAATTTTTATTAATATTTTCAAAGTATTTTATTTAAGATATTTAAATTATATTATTTAATGAGACTCGTCGATTATTTTTAAGTAATTAATTATAATTATCCAAAAAATGAAATTTATATAATGACTTGATTTTGTGTACTATTTTAATATAAACTCTTAATTCAAGTTATTATTTAAAATACATTAAAAAAATCAAAACAAGATATGTAATAAAAAATAACAATAAATAAGAGAGAATTATTCTTTTTCTATCTTATCAAGTCTTTTTTAGTTTCATATATTTGGTCCGCATCAAAATGATTCATTAGGATTTTTAAAAAAATGCAAACAATCTCTAATTACTACTCTAGGCCCTTTATGAAAATACGAGAAAATGGAAATTCCAATCAAATCTTATGGATTGGAATAAAAGTAATAATCTCAAATAGGATATTGAATTTATTAAGATTTAGAAACCAATTACTTTTTTTTTTTTTTTTACATTTCTACGTAAACACAAGGGTCAGAATCGAATCGAGACAAGGAAAGACTCATAACAGCATAGAATGAACAGTACGTGTGAAGTTTTATGCCTGTGCTTGGGTCTTGCTCTTCGCACAGCTGACCTGTTAGGCTTAGGCCCCCACAGCACCTCCCGCATAAATTGCGGTCATGTCCAAGCCACGACGACCTGTCGTTTTCCTTGACCCACATCATGACAAAATTTGGAATCCGATGCTGAGCACATACCTTTTGGGTCATTCGTTCTGACTGTGGGTTTGGCCCATTATGCGGGGCCCACTTTCTCTTGTTTTTTATTCTTTTAATATTATTTTTTGCTCCAATAAATAAATCCATTGATGGCAACCTGTTTTACTCCCAGGTTAGGGTCGAGTATTTATTATAAACTATGCTGTTATTTTATTTGTTTTTTATAAATACCAATCAAACTAATATTTAATTATGAATTATTGACTTATCAAATAATTTATTATAACACACATGATTTATAAATTATTTAATATGTGAAACATATATTGTCTTTTATGTATTAATCTTTTCAAGAAATTGTCAACATGTGCAATTAGTTTTAAGCACGCTTTCTACCAATCTATTCTGTATTAAAAAAGACATTATTTTATGTCTTTTTATATTTAAAATGATGTCGTTTTTTAAACAAAGCAAAGATTAAATCAATTATTAGATAAACTGAACCTTTAATTTTGATATGTTATTTTTTCAAAAATCATTAAGAATAGGAAGGAAAAAAAAGAGGATAAAACATTGACGTGGTAAGGAAAAAAAAATTGACCTAGGAAAAGGACGCTGAAGGCGCAAGCCATGGCATTGGAAGGGTTAGAGATACCTATACAGATTTATGCTAGTCCCCACCACTGCTTCTATTGCTAGTACTCGAGAGTGATTGACAACAACTTGTACATTATGTTGTAATTGTTTCTTTCAGTGATTGCCTGCCCCAGTCCATTCCGATAACATGCAATATTCCATTAATCCCATTCTTGAAATGCTATCGGGAAACTCACTCCATTGACATTTCACTGTTTTTTGAGTGTTCATCTCAGTGAGTTTGCGAGTGTTAGGAGGAAAAAAGCTCATCATTTGACTTCTTTCCAATCCGTCCATCGCTTCCCGTTCCCGTCAGGTTCAAATCATCACAAGATTTTACAACTTGAAGCAGATGGTGCACCAAAAAGTTTCTGCTCCAGATGGTCTTTATGCTATAATGATTTGGTGTTCCTCCATTTCAGTCAGAAATGAGGATCGACAAAGCCTCGAGTTCTGTGCTTCCTTGTATCGATCAAATTGAGACACTACTTGCAACAGTAGCAAGAATATTCACTTACAAGGCTTTGAACAATTGTTTATTTAGTCCATCATGTCTAAGAGCCTTGTTTGAATTTAGTGCCTTTGGAGCATCACCTGCATCTTTTTGATCAAATTCCCTAATTAAACTAATAGCTCGCTCTATTGTAATTATAGTCCTAAGGAACATTTGTAGGTTCTAAGTTGAGGATTCCTCTCCTTTTATAGTACCTAGAAGATTAATGAAGTATCTCTTAGCTATACTTTTGATTTCGTTTTGGCTCTCCATTTTAATCTTCTATGCAACTTACGAGTTTTATGTTTCTCTTGATAGAAATATCTTTGAAGTAGAAGTTAGTGCACTTATAAGCTCTGTTCATGCAACATAATTACTTCCAATTCATTTAATGGAAGGTGGCGTCCAGGAGAGGTAATTATGTGGATGGGTGATGGCGGGTACAAAACATTAAAGAGTGTTGATAAAGCTTACTTTTATATACTGTTTTAAAAATTGGACCGGACCGGTTGATTCGACCAATTTGACTGGTAATTAGTCGACTATTCGGTCCAGTTCATTCTTAAAAATTGATTCTTAATTGAACCAGTGAGAACCAGTCAATTGACCGGTCAAACCGGTCCGATCCGGTCCGACCACTGGTTCAATAAATTTTTTATTTTTTAAATATTTTTATAATATTTGGTATATTTTTGTTTTTAATATTATATATAATTAAATATAATTATTGCATAATTATGGGGTCACACCGGTTCAATCAGTTTCGAACCGATCAAACCGGTGACCAATAAGACCTCTGATTTGATGTCCGGTTGGAGTTTCAAAACACCACTTTTGTTGAAGCAAATATAACTTTAGAAATGACCTAACATTCTATAACCTAATTACATAATTTTTAATCACGCAATATTACATATCCTGGATAATGAAATGTGGGAATAGTTTAAGTTTCATAGCTATTATAACTTGCCCATTCAGTTCATTCTTTTACTTACTAAAACATCTTTCTGATCATATAATAAATAAATATAAATTGATTGAGATATGGATATCTCATAAACCAAACTACAAATTACTATTTATAATATGAACACAAAATGATATAAATTACAGGGAATTTTCTGTCCATCAAAGATTATATAATTATCGTAGCGTTTGGTTGCTGTCCTAATGGATGGGGACAGATGATAGGGATACAAAAGTTCTGTGCTCCGTAATTTTTACTTGCTATCTCTACTTATTTTTGTCCCGTCTCTAGAGCGTAGGGATAGGAATTTTTGTTCCTTTTAAGACTATGGTACAAGATTTCTCATCTCCGTCTCCAAAACAAAACACATAAATAACTTCCAGAAATACCCCTCCTCTCACATAAGTAATTTTTTATTCTTAATTATATTATCAAACTCATCATCATCATCATCATTTTCATCATCATTAATTTATTATTATTATTATTATTATTATTATTTATTATAAATTTTGTACTTATTATTCTTATTAATTATTGTTATAAATTTTTTACTTATTATTATTCTTTTTATTATTAATATTTATTGATTTTATTATACGAAATTAATTATCTTATTATTATTATTATATATTTTGTACCTTTTATTATTATTTTT
>JANZLD010000237.1:9556288-9569328 GCA_026413575.1 Erythroxylum carthagenense | reverse complement strand
AAGGTATAATTCTCCCATAATTAAGGTACGCATAATCATAACCTTGTTTTTCTCGGCGCTTATTGACCTCACCCTCATCAGAAAACTGACTTGAGCGTCGGAGGGGCTAATCGGGACATAACCCCCGACGTGCCTTCCTTGTTTTGCAGGTATCAACGCATCGGATTCATCACGGAGAGCAGTCAATTGATGGATCCAAACGGTAACGTACAGTTCAATCAAAATCCGGCAGAACCAAGTTTCAATAAACTTAGAGTTGTTCATTAATAAAAGATGGAGTGCTTGATCTTAACTGTTAATGGGAGGCCATATGATAAAATTACCAGTTCAGTTAAAAGTCAAACAAATTTAGTTTAGCTTTCCCCTTGCGGAAGCGGAACGCACTGTTTATCTGCGTTTCGAATTTAATGTATAAAATAAATATATATTTATAATGACGACAATCATGATAGTCTTAATAACGTGCGGATGCCCACGTGGCTGTCACTTATTTACCTAGAATTCGGCGCATTCTCTCTCAACGGCCTGATCTTTATAACGGCGCCGTCAACTTCCCCGTTACATATTCCCCGTCACTGTTAACGGAGCCTGGACCACCAAACATCAAAACCAACACCCATTTTCCTGCGCCCTCTCGCTCGTTCTTACTCGCACACCACTCCTCTCCTTATATTCACAAACCCAATCTTCACCATTGAATCTCTAACCATCATCATCTGATCGTCATCTACCATATAGCTCAGATGAGGAAGTGCAGAGCACTTGCGGCCGTCGAAATGGCTGAGGTTACCGGCGTTCGTACCAGAGCTCGTACTCTCGCATTGACGGCTGTTGCTGTTGCAGCAGCCAGCTCTGGCTCTGATAAGAAAAGGAAAGACAACAGCCAAGAGTTGAACATCTCCATTAAACTTAGGAACAGTAGTCCTAGTACACGTAGACGTAGACGCGTAACAATTAAGCCTGAGAATTCAGTCTCCTCGTATCCGGAGGTGAATTCCTGGCACCGGAGCGTGATTGAGGATAGGTGCTCCAGCCCTAGCTCCGCTTCTTGTCGCTCCAGTAATGGATCGAGCGAAAGAATTCAATTCCCAGATCTGGATAAGGTGAATTAAATTAGGTTTTCACGTGTTATATATATGCGCACGAATTCTCTTCTCGAATTTTCAGTATTTTGCGCTTTAATTGCTTTTCCATTATTTTAGATATTTACATTTTTTTTCTTATTTTGGTTTTTGCAGGAAGAGAGGGCTGAAGGCGAAACGTCAATGGATTATAGCTGCAGAGAGAGGTTTACCTATATATATATAATTTTAAGTGTGGATTTGAATTGAATATCAGTCACGTCCCTAAATTTCGAAATTCAAATATTTGGCGATCTAATAAATTCTTCAGTTTAAAATTCACTCAAGTCTGGTGGGTGTATACATATGAACGCATACACGGTCTAGTCTCTTCTCCATCTTCTTAGAGTAAACTGTGAACTGCTTATGTTTCAGGAGAGAGACGACGACGTGGAGTGAGGTTAGAGAAGAGTTGTTAGACGACTTGGATTCGATGGCGAGACCATCGGGATCGAGTTCTCGCCGCAGATCAACTGCGGTGGAGAACATGCCGACGGAGGCAGAGTTGGAAGAATTCTTCGCGGAAGCCGAAAAAGGCCTCAAGAAACAATTCGTAGAGAAGTAAGTAACAAAAATTGTAATGCAGGCCACAATCATGCATGCATTGTATTTGTATACAGATCTCATGAACCGCCCGTTTAATTTGTTCGTGGACAGGTACAACTACGATATCGAAAAGGACATGGCATTGGAAGGACGATGGGAGTGGGTTAGATTAAAGCCATAAAGCGGAACGAAGGACAAATTTGGTTAATTAGGTCATCAATTAATCATATAATATTTATGGCTTTACTTTAGGTCCTGTTAATTCAAGTTTCTAGCAATAGCTAGCTGTTGATCCAGATCTTCTTCTTCTTCAATTCCTTTTTCCGTAAAATGTTCTTGTACAGCTCTCTCTCATCAGCTCAGACGTGACTCAATGTAAGAGCTAAATTCTATAAGCTTATTCTGTTATACACTTAGAAGTATTTGAACTGCTGCAAATTATATATTCAGCCAGTTAATTAAGGAGAGAAAGATGAGCAGTGCTCCAGTCGACAGTTGATCAATAATGAGAGAGTTAGTTTCTTCTTTTTTTTTTAAACATTTTTGCCAATTGTAGAGATATATATTTAGTTTAGATTTTTCCTCCTTAAATTTCTTGTCTGTTTATGATGATCAGCCCAGTCTGCTACTGCTTTTGATTTGCCTCTCTCTCTCTCTCTCTCTCTCTCGGTGTGCTGTGTCCGTGTACATCTCCGGAGCATTAGATTTCCTTCTCTTTAAAGCTGACGAAATGGAGCTGTTTATGTTTGTCGTTGCTCGATTTATTTTTATTTTCTTTCTCTATCCAACTATACTCTGAATTGCATTTTCCGTATTTTTGGTTAGGGAAGAGCACAGATAAAGTTTTTAAAAAGAGGAAGAATGAGAAAGGTAAAATTCTGTATACGCCCGGGGGGTATGGTAATTCGTTGGGTGCAAGAGGCAATTGCACGGAGGCATGCCGTGTAATGACGGACACGTGTAGTGGAATAGAAAGTTCACCTTGTACACCCCATGTGAGGGTGTTTTGATTTTCAATGTGCTTTTATGCTTTATCCAAGCCCTTTCTCTCTCTATTACCGTATTGCTACTACTAGTAAACAGTAGTAATCTATAGGCTACCATCCACTGCTGCTACGTTTTTACGTCCTTTTTCCCTCGGTCCTTAAAAATAAAATGGAAAGCCATTGTCTCGGTCTCTCCAAGTGTGTTGGTGTGTGCGTTATGATTTTACATTTAAATGAGTTGATGATTTCTGTTTTATATTTTCTGATTTTTGTCTCCCTATCTTTGCAATACTAATGGGAAGTCTTTTGAGAGTATAGTTACTGTAATGGTAGTAAATTTTTCATAAACAGTTGAGTTTGAACATGACATGTGGCTTTGCATTGCACCTCTCAAATATTCTGAAAATCTGTTCGATTCAACACATCTTTTTCGGCTTTTATGTGCATTAATTTGCTAATGTACCTTTTGTGTGCTTTAATTTGCTAATATACCTCTGAACTCCTTTTTTTTTTATAAATATATAAACACCCTCTTAAGTTTATGTTTAGATAAATATAATGTTTTTAATAGAATAAAATATAAATAGATGTAATATTAAAAAATTATTATTTAAAAAAATGAAAGAGTCCATAATATAAGATAGTTAAATATTGTTTGGATAAAGGATTTATAATGTAATATAGTATAAAGTATAGCTAAATATTGTTTAGATGAAAAATTTGTAATGTAATATAGTATAAGGTTGTTTATTATTTTACATTTCATCCTAAACTTTTAAATCAAAAGTCTTTTATTTTTACTATTTAGTATTGAATAAAATGTAATATGAAATATCTCATTTTATTATAAACTCTTTTTCTAAAGGATGTCTTCCTATTTTATTGTATATTTTTTTCATTTAATAACTCTCCTCTAAGTGAATAATTCATATCATTGTTATTGACGTTAAATCTTGCCTGTTTAGCTTTATCTTTCCACCTCAGTGTACGAGCGAAACCTCTTTTTCGTTTCCAAATGTCAGTACCAAATAAGATGGCAAAGATTTCTGAAAGCTTATGGTACGTGGTTTCTCGTTACAACTATGCATAGAAATACAGCCTACAGGAGTTTAAACTTCTTATTGAACAAAAAATTGGAAACCTCAAAAATGTTTCAAAAGTTTCCTGAACTTCTATATTTGGGTGAAGTCAATCACATCCGTTCACTATTTCGCATGTTTTCATCTTGAAGTTGGAACTAAAAGATGATACAAATATTTAAGGATACTTGTGAAATGAATTGTCAGTTTAGAATTGACATCATTCAATCTAGTCATCTGACACATTCTATAATACACCACAAATTTAAAAGGCATTCAAATATTAACCTCATTATTATTTTTACCTCTTTTCTTGCATTTATTAGATTTATAATCTTAA
This sequence comes from Erythroxylum carthagenense, assembly GCA_026413575.1. Taxonomy (NCBI): domain Eukaryota; kingdom Viridiplantae; phylum Streptophyta; class Magnoliopsida; order Malpighiales; family Erythroxylaceae; genus Erythroxylum; species Erythroxylum carthagenense. The sequence continues at coordinate 9,565,256 of JANZLD010000237.1, read as the reverse complement.
ATCTATTAAAACCATTAATTAATTTAAATTGAAAGCATATTGTACATTATTACACACACACGTATATATAACGATTTTCTTTAACTTTTTAAAAATATTTTTTGAGGCTATCATTTCTGCGTTAACACTTACAATAATTTTTTTGTTCGTTTTCTCCTAGCTTAGTCACAAATGGGACAAATAATTGAATTATTGTTAGCCTTATAAAGCTTTCACTCTTCTTTCAACTAATTATCGTAGAAAGCAAGAATCTGCAGTTTGACCCATAAAAAGTTATCACCATACAGGCCTTTACTTTGATGTCTAATATGACCTCAAACACTAAAACCAGGAATAGAATTTTTCATGTTATCAGATTCGCTGACAAAGGTGACTTCTTCGTCTCTTTTGATAGTTAGCACAAACGTCTACTGCTATGAATTGCCCGTGAGCTACTAAATAGTACTAAAACTTATTCACTAAAAGACGTGTACAAGACACAATATTCTCTCTTTTTCCAATTCGAGTGCAAACAGACTAGCTTCTTCGGTCTGGTAAATTGGGTTATAGATTCTTTCCCTGGTTGTAAATGGCAATTATGAGTGCCCATAAACATTAAACTAATGCCTCACGCACTTTCCAAGTTATCACGCACTTTCCAAGTTACACGTAATCGATAAGGACATGAATTATCTGTCGATGGTAAAGACAGAGAATAAGTTAGATTTCATCTTCTTAATTTCTGAGGATCCAATGCTAATGAATGGTTTTGTAGACTATTTTTCGAGTATTATTAAGACTATCTATTCTGTACTTATTGTCCAAATGATAAGGCGGTCGAGTAGTGAATGATCCTATCAAGAATAGCGTAAGCCCTAACAGATAGAGTTGTTACGAGAGTCGTGCAAAAATGAGTTCCACGTATTAAATAAAGAGAACGAATCCCCAATTCTCAGCTGAAAAGATCTCGTGCGAAAACATAGTTGAAGAGATCAACATTGCATAAGAAAACACAACGATATTTACAGAGTTAATGGTGGATAGTGGTAGTTATTGCATGTGAAGCCTATCACAGTATTCGATTAATGTAGATTAAGTTCAACACAAGTTGTTTTCTGGTTTACTTAGAACAAGGAGCGTAGGTACTGGTTAATTAAAGAAATGCTTCAAAAACTAAGTATTTGATAACTCTTAAGAACTTCAAATCATCAAAATTAATTATACAACTTGACTTGAAGATAAATCAGATTAATCCAAAACACATGCTATTTATCATAAACCTCTTATTTTCAGTACAATTCGAGTTTTAGGTGAGAGAAAAGCTTTTAATTTACATTTTTTGTCAATTCGCCAGGATTATTTTATACAATTTTAAAATTGCAAATTATAAAGATTATGAAAACATAGAATGCCAGAAGGTTATAGATTTTAGTGAGCATATTAATTTGGTAATATAAAATAAAGATACGAGTTTGAATATTTGAAGAGAATTGTAATGAAGATTATTGTTTATTGTATTATTGAAGTATAGGCTTATTAACACACAAATATTCTGGTTATATTAAAAATTTAAAATTAAAGAAAATATTTGTAAATCACTAAACATAAGTAATTGGGCCTTAAGAATATACAATGATAACATCTCCGTTCAAGCTCCTGGATGAAATAAAGGTGAACTTGTCATGAAGTCCGTGAAAGGATGTGACATCTATAAGGCTTTAGTCATGACATTAATAATTTGTGTGGAAGTTGACATACGATGAATGACCAAAGCCTTTTTGGCAACTAGGTTAACAATAAAATAAATATCAGGCTCAATGTCTTCGTTCGAGCATATGAAATGAGATTTGCAGCCAGAAAAATAACATTAATATTATCACATCATAAGATGGATTCGAGGTTGGATAAACCAAACTCGTCAAGCACAAAAATATCCAACAGAGCTTAGCGGTAGCAAAGGCAATGTTCATGTATTTAGCCTTTATGTTAGAATGAGCAATAACATAAGAAAAGAGGTTGTTTACGGCCTTTAATTTTTATTAATTTCAAATTTCTTCTAGAATACAAAAAAATGTTCAGTTTCAAAGCTAATGTTCATAGTTCTCGAATGAGCAATTTAAAAGACCATTTCTTTGAACTCTTTGAAATAAGGCTAGAACTTAGAAAATAGCTAAAGGTTAAGCAACAATCATCAAGACAACTAGCCTAGTAAACATCATAATAGACACTAAGTGTGAGAGGATGACTTTGGTTAGGGAAAGCCATGAGACAATGTAGATTATAAGTATCAAAAAATTCATTTAATTGTAATGTAATGAATGTTGGTAAATCAATAAAAGAAATTAAGATATGTTATTTACAACAAATTGTATGTCAAGGTGAGTGAGGCAAAGCAACTGAAGTGCATCAACGATATTGTGGCATTTAGCAAGGCCAGAAAAAGTGGTATCATAACTTTTGGACAGTGATAAGGTTAAGGTGGTAGGTTTAGCCACATATTTAGATGTATTTAGACATGTATGATTAAGAAGGTTAGGGATACAGTCGGTGTTGGTGTAGTTTCAATACCAAAGAAATAATGAATAGGGCCAAGGCCTTTCATAGAAAAGTTAGTGTTAAGATTATGTATATAAAATGAAGGTAGGTGAAGAACCTATAACGAGAATATCATTCACATAAACTAAGATGTAGGTAGCTTGAGAGGGAGTGGAGTGTATGAAGAGAGGTATCAACATTGGGAGAGTGAAGTTGATTTCTTCATATTTTTTATTCAAAAATAAAACCAAGAATAAGAAGATTATTCAAGGCTATAAACGCCTTAATGAAGACAATAAACGTAATTTGGATGATGATGATTGGTAAAGTGAAGATATTGAACAATAACAATTGATTCTTAAATATTTTTATAAAGGAAAGTGTTATGGACATCAAGTTGAAGAATTGACTAATTGTGAGTTAGTGCAAGAACAAGAATAATGTCGCTATAGTGGTGAGATTTATAACATAACTAAAGATATTATTGTAGTTTATACCAAAGGATTGAAGGTATCCTTTGATAACAAAATGAGCCCTGAAGCCATTAAGAGAGTCATCAATTTTTCTTCTTATTTAGAAGAACCATTTACTTAAAAAAAATGTTGGCATTAGATGGTAAAGAAAATATTCCAAGTTTGATCTCGTTAAAAAACATTGAACTCATCAAGATTAGGTTGTCATAGTAAAATCTTTTTATTGGCTTGAGTGAAGGAAGTGGATTCAGAAGTAAATGAGTTATGAGCGTGGTTGTATTCTAGGTAATAAAGTTAATAAAATTATGAGGAATACGATTATGATCATGTATATATATGATCATAAGGTGTTATGGAGGAGAGTTGAACATTAGAGTTGGAGTTGGTAAAGATGAGGTAGGGAGAGAGATAAAGGAAGAATAACAAAAGAAGGTGAGGAGGAAGGAGTGGTTGTGGAGTTTTTGACTTACAAAAAGGACATCTCAAGGAAATCAATATGGTGAGAGATGTAAGCTTTACAAAGTAATTAGATCAAAGGACGCCATGATACGATGTAGATTCCAAGTATCGAAAAATATGTTTAATTGTAACACAATGAACATAGGTAGAGCAATAAAATAAAGTAGGATATGTTCTTTACAAAAAATTATATATCAACGTGAGTGAGGGAAAGATACTGAAGATATCAACGATATTGTAGTATTCATCAAGGTCAGAAAGAGGGGTATCATAATTTTTGGATACTGATAAGGTTAAGGTGGTAGGTTTAGGAACATTTTTAGGTAGATTAAGTTAGGATATGTTCTTTACAAAAAATTATATATCAACGTGAGTGAGGGAAAGATACTGAAGATATTAACGATATTGTAGTATTCATCAAGGTTAGAAAGAGGGGTATCATAATTTTTGGATAGTGATAAGGTTAAGGTGGTAGGTTTAGGAACATGTTTAGGTATATTAAGATGTGTACGATTAAGAAGGTTAGGGATATACTTAGTTTGGGTAAAGAGAACGTCAATCGGTATTGGTGTAGTCTCAATACCAAAGAAATAATGAATAGGGCCAAGGTCTTCTATAGAAAGGCTAGTGTTAAGATTATGCATATAAAATGAAGGTAGGTGAAGAACCTGTAACAAGAATATCATTCATATAAACTAGGTAGTAGGTAGTGTGAGAGGGAGTGGAGTGTATGAAGAGAGGTATCAATTTTAGGTAATAAAGTTAATAAAATTACGAGGAATACAAGCATGACCATGTATATGTATGATCATAAGATGTTATGGAGGAGAGTTGAACATTAGAGTTGGATTTGGTAAAGATGATTATGATGTATGTGGAGGAGGTAGGGAGAGGAAGGAGTGGATGTGGAATTTTTGACTTATGAAAAGGTCATCTCAAGGAAATCAATCTGGTGAGAGATGTAACCTTTACAAGTAATTGGATCAAAAGATTCCATGATTCCAAGTATTGAAAAATATGTTTAATTGTAACAAAATGGATGTAGGTAGAGCAATAAAAGAAATTAGGATATGTTCTTTACAAAAAATTGTACATCAAAGTGAGTGAGAGAAAGATAGTGAAGAGATCAACGATATTGTAGTATTCATCAAGGTCAGAAAGAGGGGTATCATAATTTTTGGACAGTGATAAGGTTAAGGTGGTAAGTTTGGGAACATGTTTAGGTGTATTAAGATATATACGATTAAGAAGGTTAGGGATATACTTAGCTTGGGTAAAGAGAAGGTTAATTGGTATTGGTGTAGTCTCAATACCGAAGAAATAATGAATAAGACCAAGGTCTAGTGTTAAGATTATGCATATAAAATGAAGGTAAGTGAAGAACTTATAACAACAATATCATTCATATAAACTAGGACGTAGGTAGTGTGAGAGGGAGTGGAGTGTATGAAGAGAGGTATCAACTTTAGGGAAAGTGCAGTTGAGTTCTTGATATTTTTTACTCAAACAATAGAACCAGGAATAAGGAGATTATTCAAGGCTATAAAAGCGTTAATGAAGATAACAAACATAGTTTGGATGATGATGATTGGTAAAGACAAGAGGTTGAACAATAAAAATTGATTATTATAGATTTTTATAAAAGAAAGTGTTATCAAATCAAGTTAGTGAATTGACTAATTGTGAGTTAATACAAGAACAAGAATAATGTAGCTATAGTGGAGAGGTTGATAACATAACTGAAGGTGAGCCTTGTAGCAATTAAGAGAGTCATTAAGTTTTCTTTTTATTCATAAGGATCATTTAAACAAGAGTCCAAGTTTAATCCTATTGAAAAACATGGAACTCATTAAGCATAGGTTGTTCAAGTGAAATTTTTTATTGACTTGAGTAAAAGAAGTAGAATTAGAAGCAAATGATTTATGAGTGTGGTTGTATTATAGGTAACATAATCAGTAGAGTTGTAAGGAAATACGAGTGTGATCATGTATACTTATAATCATAAGATGTAGTGGTGGAGAGTTGAACATTAGAGATAGATTTGCTAGAGATGATTGTATTTTAGGTGGAGGAGGTAGGGAGTGAGACAAAGGAAGCATAATAAAGCAGGTGAGAGGAAGGAGTAGATGTGGAGTTCTTGATGTATAAAAAGTCGTTTCAAGAAAATCAACATTGTGAGAGATGTAAACTTTAGATGTAATTGGATCAAGCTAGTAGTATCTTTTGTACTAAGTAAATAACTAAGAAAAACAATGTGTTAATTTGGTTTAAGTTTATTAATAGGAGTAAAGTTAAGGAAAGGAAAACAAATACACCTAAAGACATAAAGGTGAGAGGTTAGGTGAAATGAGAAGAAAAGAGTTTGCGTGGGGGATTTGTTTTAAAAGATATGAGTGGGAAGTTGATTAATGAGACAAACAATAGTAGCAAAAGCTTCAAACTAAAAGAATTTGGAGAGAGATATGGACAAGATAGGTTAGCCTCATTTTAGTTATATGACATATTTGACGCTTAAATACTCCATATTATTAAGAGATATAAAGGGAAAAAAATGATATAAAATGTCATGAGGTAATTAGTAAAGGCACATTTGACTAGTTCATAAGTACTATCACATTGAAATATTTTACTAGTCGTAGAGAAAAGATTCTTAATGATAATCTTTGTTGACATTTTCAGATCTGGATAGAGTCTTACTCAATAATGATAGTTGAAGATTTGTAAAGTTTTAAAATTGATTAAGTCTATGATAGTTGTTAGTAAAAGGGAATACTCAAGTGAAGTGATTGTAGTTATCAATAAAAATAATAAAGTATTGATGATAGAAAAGAGAGTGAGAGGGAAGCTCTCAATTATAAGAACAAATAATTTATATGAGAAAATAAATAAAAAAGAAGAAAATATTTTTCCTTAAGGTACGTTTGGTGACTAGGAATGAAGACGTGAGAATGGGTATACAACTTACATTCCCTAATTTTTGTTTGTTTAGTTGTTAGTAATAGATAAGATAAGGACTGACTTATCTGGAATGGATTTTAAATAATTATGAATTTTTATTCCCAAAGTAGATGCAAGTATAATATGAAATTAGATATCAGGAATAACAAATAAACGTAAGTAACTAAAATTATTTTTTTTCTTCTCCTTTTCTTTGTGTTTTGTCTCAACTAAAACTCCCTACTTGCTCTTCCTCTTTAGTTGCTTTATTTAATTTATTTCATTTCAATGATTTTATATTATAAAATAAGTTCATTATGATTTTTTAAAATTTATTGTTATAAGGAAAATCATAAAAAATTATTAAAAAATTAATAATTTATTAAATCATTAAAAATAATTTTAATTATTTATTTATTAAATACAAAATTTTTATTAATAATAATATAGAATGGTTTAATTAATAATTTATAAAAATCAATCACATAATAATCAAACATTAGTAAAAAATTGTTATTACTATTCTTAATATTTGATACCAAATACTAATATAACTATTAACTTTAATAATCTCATTTCTGGTGCTTGCATACCAAACACGCATAATAAGTAATTTTATTCCTATTCCAATATTCACTTTTCATTCTCATTCTTTTTTTTTAAATTTTGATTTCTTTGTTACTGATTACCAAACGAGACATTAAGATACGAAGAACAAGGTTTTATTACATGAAAATTATTAAATAAACAATAGAAAAGATAGCTTAAGACAGATGAATAAGACTTTGATGTTAGACATTAGCAAAAGCATAATGATTAGCAAGTGTGACATAATATGTGAAAATTAAAGGAATCTTTTTTGGGACAGATGATGTTGTGGATGTTATCCACAAGTAGAATGTGGTAATTAAAGTATAATTAGCAGTCTTTAAGGTGAAATGATCTAGTGGGTGACGATAATTAAATTTTTTGCGAAAGATGGCTATTGTGTTACTATTTTGCAAATCACATAGTCGAAGCCTTTAACACAATATTACTAATTGTTGATCAATAATCATGTAGATGTAAGCTAATGCACCATATCTAGAAGGCATTTCATAATATTATTAGAGGTAAATTAGGAATTATCAGTGCTGAGATGAAGGTTGTGTGCTGAAAAGGCGGCATTTAAGTTGTTGGGTCAAATTGGGAATTAATCAGACTAATTTAGGATTTTGTAGTATTGAAATCGACAATGTGCTGGAATGATTATTTTTCAAACAAATCTGACATTGTGGGGCAATTTGACTGATGCAGTGGATTTGGGTTGTGATTGTATAGCAAAGGAAAATAGTAATGTGAATGGAGTAGAGAACTGTAAAAATGATTTTACAGTAGCTTATATACAAGCTGGTTAATAATCGCTACTTAACTAACTAACAAACGCTACAGTCAATAACTAGCTATCGCGTACATAAATAGACTGTAACTTCCCCTCCTCAAGTGGGAATCGGTGGTGAAACCATTCCAAACTTGGCAATAAAAACGGCAAATTGTGGGTTGCCCAGTGATTTCGTCAAAACATCAGCAAGTTGGTGGCGAGTCGAAACATGTATAGGAGCAATAAAACCTTCCTTGAACTTGTTCCGCACAAGGTGACAATCAATTTTGAAGTGTTTTGTACGTTCGTGAAACACGAGGTTTTCAGTGATATATAAAGCTGATTTACAGTCACATTATAAAGGAATCGGGACGAAATGTTGCACTTGAAAATCCTGAAGCAAATAACACACCCATTGAAGCTCGCAGACCGCGGAATCCATGCTTCGATACTCTGCTTCACATGAGCTTCTCGAAACAATATTCTACTTCTTAGTTTTTCAAGAAATCAACGATCCGCCCAAAAAAACACAACCACTTAGAGATTTTCTACTTATAGGACAAGCTGCCCAATCACTGTCACAATAAGCTTCAACATCCGTATTTGGTGTAGCTGAATAAACCAAACCATGAGAACTTGTACCGTGAAGATTACCGAAGAATATGTAATGCTCCCAGCCAATGAGTCTCACACGAATTGCATAAAAATTGACTCAGCTGTTGAACACTATAAGAAATATCAGGTCGGGTCATATTCAGATACAACAATCGTCCAACCAGCCGCTTATACTTCTCTGATTCGACAAGGGGAGCAGAAACTTCGTCAAACTTATGATTTCGAGACAACGGTGTGGAAGCAACCTTGGAATCAGTAAATCCGACATCCATCACAATGTCAGAAAAGTACTTTCGCTGAGAAATAAAAATCCCAGCTTCAGATCTCACTATCTCTGTACCCATAAAATACTTTGCATAGCCCAAGTCTTTTATAGTGAACCTAGAATGCAAGAACTGCTTTACAGCAATAATGTCAGCTTCATTTGTAACATCCCGTTACCGAAGTGACGGGTATATTGGCAATTTGGATCGGGTTTAGGATTTGGTACAGGTAAGTGTTGCATCGTATATGCACTATCGTTTCTATTGTACAGATATATATATATACATATGTACATACATGTATGACAAATTCCCAACTTGATTGTGAAATCGGAAATTGGTTAAAA
>JANZLD010000237.1:9499045-9514006 GCA_026413575.1 Erythroxylum carthagenense | reverse complement strand
TTTCTGCTATTGTGAGTTTTTGTGTTGCGATGCCATGCAGGTTTTAGTGTGATGTCTCGCGTAGTGCACCCTTATCGTGGGTTATGCGTCAGAGCGTACCTACGGGCATCCCGATTCATACCCTACGGTGAGGGGGCGCTACATGGAGTGCCCCTTTTACACGAGCGGGTTACTAGAAAAATGTACCAACATATCTTGGACACGGCCCAGCAATGCCTCTCGGGGTGGTCTGCTAACATGCTCTCACTCGCTGGCCGACTCACTCTTATCCAATCTGTCCTCACTACGCTCCCCACCTACACGATGTAGACTGTTCGATTGTCGCGCCAATTGTGTGACAACTTGGAGAAAATCATGTGGCAACTCTTGTGGGGCATGACGAATGATACCACGAAGGTTAGCTTGCTCAATTGGGCCACAATTTGCCTCCCCAAGGAAATGGGGGGCTCGACATTCGCCTAATCAGGGAATCCAATGATGCTCTCCTTACCAAACTTGGCTAGACCCTGATATCCAAACCTGACACTCTCTGGGCTAAAGTTTTATCTGCTAAATATCACTTTGATGCTACTAATCTCCCATGTTCCTTTGATGTTGCAGGTGGTTCGATGATCTGGAAGAGTATCAAGGTGACTTGGCCTTATGTGTTGTAAGGCCTGCAATGGATGATCGGGGACGGTGCCCACACAAGATTTTGGCTTGACCCATGGGTTGGCGACTGGGGCCCATGGGTCAAGCCGACTGGGCCCCCCTCATTTCTCACGCTGTAGCCCCGATTCCCCCTGCAACTGTTGAGCAACGGGTGCAAGCCTTCATGGACGCTACCGGTAACTGGAATTAGGCCATTTTTCAACACTTGCTTCCTTCGACGCTCTGCTTGTCTATTGCAGGTATACTTCCTCCGTCGGCAGCCCTTAGGCCCGACAAACTCATATGGGGATGTACAGCGGACGGCTACTTTACAACATCTTCTACTTATTCCATGATTTTGCAGCACGATCCCCCTTCGACTCCCATGGCCTGGAGTACTATTTGGAATTGGAAAAGACCTCAGCGGATCCACGCATTCCTATGGCTACTTTTGCATGATAGGCTCCTCACCAATCAATGGTGCGTGCAACGAGGCTTCACTTCGGATCCTACTTGCTCCTATTGCCACCTTGAGGAATCATCCTACTTGCTTCAGATCATTTGCTAAAATGTATTGATGTTCTATGAATCTTCCTTGGCTATAAATGATTTAGAAAATTATTTCTATCAAAATCTAAAATAAAGATTATTTTGGAGTTCCTTTTTAAATGCCATCTTTGCTTTTTACATTACATTCAGAAGTACTAATTGCTAAAAGTCTTTCATGATATAACAAAAGATAGAAAGGAGGTTCACATACATTACTAAATCAAGTATAAACTTGACTCTTCTATAGTTAAATACAAACATGAATGATGAAACTTAGGTATAATGTTTGAAGTAATTAAATGTTCTACATCAAACATAGAAATACATAGGATGATCTTTACTCATCATGAATTAATCAATACCTTCAATTGCCTTTTTATAAACAATTTGAAGCTTGAAAAGCTTTAATAAAATTAAAATAATTGAAACATTTATATAAAATCATACAAGTAATCTGGTGAATATAAATGCATACACATTTATTGAAAGTAGATAAAGATTCCGTTCACTATAATTTTAAACTATCTAACTAATCTAATGTTTTATTATGGAATTTTCTTTCATATTTCCCTTTTGTTTGCATGTTTCTTATCGCTTTATTCTATTGTCACTCATATGTAATTAATATTAGTGATGGAAGTTTCAAACAATATGAACAAGTCAAATGATTGTATGAATATAAATGAAAAGTATAAGATATGACATATTATTATAGAGGTGTATTTAATCTCATTAATGGATAAAGAAGTGAAGAAAGGAAATTGAACAACTACTACCTTTTCTAAATTTGGTTAAAAGAACATTTAGATAGGTTTTGAAACGAATTCAATAAAAAATACAATGATGTCCAATTAAAGAACAAATGTAATGCATTAAGGACCAGATTGAAACATTTTAAGAATTTATTTAAAGAAGTAAAAATCTGTTACAACTCTTTAATTGTTGAAAAAATCTGTTACAACTCTTTAATTGTTGAAGTCAATGCTATATATGATTAATGGCAAAATTTATTTACAGTAAAATATTTCTTTGCTTATTAGTATCATATTATAATTTTTTCTTATATACACTTTTCACCATTGTAGGTACATCAAATTGTTCACTGATTCAAGAAAAAAATGGAAAGAGTTTTTAGCATGTCATATTCTTTAAGATATTACGACAATTTGTTTGTATACACATCTTTCAACTAAATCTCAATCAAACAGTGCAAAAAGGGAAAATTAAATTGATGTTGATGAAGTTTATTCATTTAATGAAAAAGGGGATCAAGCTGCAAGTTCATTTAGGAAAAAAAATATCCTAGTAAGAGAATTGCAAAAAAAGACATACTCTAGCATTCTAGAAAATGTACAATTGGTGAATAGTCGAAAAGAAATAATGATTTACTTGAGACTAAAGTGGCAACAATATCATCCACTATAGATAATAAAATTGAAGCTTTATTAATTAACCAAGAGACTAATATAATGATGAAATAGTTAGATTCCTTCCATGATTCTAGTATCAAGAGTGTGTAATATGAAAAAGTAGTGAAAGCTTTGCATGATTCTCTATTTTATAAGTAGAAGTTTATGAAGATGCTAGATGTAAAATAGACGGATCATTTTATATCTCTTTAGTTATGTTTTCATAGTACTGCATCCTAAAGTCTTATTGGCTTAGGCAATTTTATATTAAGAATTGTTCTATGGTTTGAACATTTTAATTGTATATTTTATATGAATGTTTTAATTGAATGTTTGGTATGAAATTCGTAAATTTATGTTAAATATTATGATGTTTCTTAATCTTTTTAACAATATACCTTATGAAATTCAACATAATAAAAAAATACTTCCACATTTTCAAGTATATTGATATTTTTTTTACTATTTTCATTATGTCCTTACGTTTAATTAATTATCTTAATTATATAATTTTAATTTTAGTATTGTAAAAGAGCAATAGACGATATGCATATTGATGCATATGTTTGAACCATTGAACTGATACCATATAATGGTAAAATAATTGATCTAATATTGTGGGTTGTTACTCACTTGACATGCATTTCACATATATAATAGCTGTATAAGAAGATAATATAAATGACATTTGAATTCTTTTGTAAACAATAACAAATCTAGTGAATAAAATTCCTATACTCCCACAAAATATTAAATTATTTTAAATAAATATGGTAATTGCAATTAATTTTTTAATACATTTTTGTTGATATTATAATGTAAGTTCTATTTGGTTGAATCATAATCCATTAATATGCCTAAATTTTTTCATCACATCAAGTTGAAAGATATTATTTGTGAGATTATGAAGGAAGAAAAAGATCTTAAAGTCCAAAAAATTTATTTAACTATATGCATTCTTCATTAAGAAATGCCATTAAATAAAGTTTTGATGATCTAAAAGCATGATTTTCTATATTCAAACATGCCTAATTATGATATAAAGAAACAAAAAATACATCATTATTGATTGTTATGTTATACATGATTTTAATAGAATGCATAGACAAAAGATCAATGATTTGATGATTGTGTTAAACGTTTGAGCAAATTTTTAGTCGGTATAAATGAAGATGCAAGTTTTCAAGTAAAACATAATATTACTCCAACACAAATTTAGAGTGTGTCTCGAAACGGGATGACATTGTTAGAAAAAGGTAGAATAATTATATTAATAGAAATTCTAATTAATTTATGTTTCCTTTTGTAAGTGATGTAAAATGATAAATGTCTTTTGCTACTTAATTAGAATGAGTTAATGTAATTTTATATAAATTTATAGATTATTATTATATAAAATTGACATATAATTTTCTTTAATTATTCCTTTTTATAATAATAAGAATTAATTAATTTAAGCATACAATTTGATACATTAAGAAATGAATTAATTTAAAATTCAATATTAAAATTTAATAGTATAATAAAAATAAAAAATAAAAAAATGATGATACCAAACAAAATTTTATTTTCAAATTTTATTATCAATTTTGATAAAAATATGTTTTTATTTTAACAACATTAAAGATTAAAACTAAAAACTAAAAATCAGACACAAAAGCCAAAGTGGAACAAAACGATACTTAAAAAGATTAAAGAATGAGTAATATAATAATATTGACTTGATGGACCAAAACAAGGCCCTATGAAGTCCGGCCCATTTGTAGCAGTTTAAATGTCCATTTTGGGCTAAGAATAACAATGGTTTTCATAATTAAAATCTACTTTAAAGCAAACTCTTCTACTTTCCGAGGGAGGGAGTCACGGAGGGAGGTGTTTGGTTTCAGGACTACTGGTGCTGTGTGTTGATAGCTGATAGGCAAGAGCTGTGAAGATGAGTGATGTGGTGAAAAAGGAAGTGGAAGACTCTGATTTCAACAGAACCACCACGAACGGTCACCAGAAACAGATGTCCTCCCCCGAAGAGGACTTTACTCTCGCTCAATTGTCTCTCTCCCCTGCTGCTATTAGCCCTCGCCCCAAGCTCAGGCTCACCTTTTCTTCCTCGGTCTCTCTTTTTCTCTCTATGTCTCACTCTGTTTGTTTGTTGGAAAAAATTGTCAGGAGACAAGAAATGGTGAAGTGAGATTTCAGATCTCACGGTTTCTCTTTCGATGCATGAGATTTTATATATATCTAAGTAGCGCGTACCTGTAACCAACTGCATCGTGCATAAAACGTATTTTCGTTTGTTTTACTTCTCGAATCTGCTTTCAGTTTTGGAGGCTGAGTTGGTTTGGTTGCTCGCAGGCAAAGCAGAAGACTGTAATGGCGGAGAAAACCGAAGTGAAGCGTCTCAAGATCAAGAGACGGTCTTCTGATTCCAAAATGAAACACGTATCACTCTCCCTCTTCTTTGTTTTCGTCTCCGTTTTAGCTACTGATGGATTGTAGTGCGATTGATGGTGGAAATGTGATCATTGTAATGCTCTATGAAATGGTTTCGCTATTGCACATTCCTACCCGCACTTGCTTTTTCTTTGGAATAGATTCGATCCAATGTATGATATCAATTATAAGATCTTGTTTAGTAGTTTTTGCGTCTGATGTTATCAAGCTGACCTCTGTTTCGTTAATTTTGAACACATAATGAATCTGTGGTTAGTGATCTTGGCGTAATTGTGAGGCTCATTTCTGTTGAATTTCTAGGTTTTGTAAACACTTCCAGACCCGTTGGTCCTTATCTCTCCTCTTTTTGTTTGTTTCTTTATTCTACGCTCTCATGTTCTCACGTTAGATATTCTGATCAATAAACCTGTTAATACAGCTTAAATTATGCCTTATGAAGGTATGCTATTTACTGATTGGTAGTTCCTTTCGTTTTTTAACAGGCATTATCAAGTCATGCAGGGAAGTGTATATGGTTGGTGATATTGCTTTAAATACTTCAATCCAAGTTTTTTGGTCTCTCGAAATTCTTAGCTTTATAACTGTGACTAATCATTTTATAGCTGTAGGGAAAATAAACCTCAGAACGAGGTAAACAGCACTCTTTTGGAAACTAAGTCATCCACTATGATTAGAGCAGAGGAGGTTCAATCAAATCTAGAACCTGGATTCCCTAACTTTTTGAAGGCTTTGGTCAGATCCCATGTTGCTAGTTGTTTCTGGATGGTAAGCATATTCAAAATAATGCATATAGTGAAAAAATCTTATCACAAGAACATGGAATCCGTTTGTAATACTTATGTTTTCCTGTAATAGGGGCTTCCTGGACCATTCTGTAGAGCACACTTACCGCATGTGGATACTACCGTTACCTTGGAAGATGAATTTGGTAGGGAATTCAGGATGAAATACATAGCATATAAGACTGGATTGAGTGCTGGTTGGAGGCAGTTCTCGACAGCACACCAGTTGCTCGAGGGAGATGTGTTGGTCTTTCAACTAATTGAACCCTGCAAATTTAAGGTGATGTTTTGAGTTTGTTTTACTGTCTTCACAATGCAGTATCTTTCAGTAGTCACACAACTTTTGCTTCCCATAAAAGATATATGGATCAGATGGCAAAATGTACCTGGAAACTACTGTGTCTCAAATGTTTCATGTCAATGAGGGTAAAGGGTTTGGCACAGGTGGAGAGAGTACTTAGTAGGAAATGATTCACAGTTCACTATTCTGTGGATAAACAGAGTAGTGCATAGAAATTTGTTCATCGAAGTGAAGTTTGAACTTACTGTGTTTACAAGAATTGTTTTGACAACATTGCACCTATAAGATTGACCCATGGTCTTCTTGGTTCCGAAAATACCATGAACATATAAAATCAAATCCAACCTTACATCTGTGGATTCACGACTGATATTTACTTACATGATATCTATTTGGGGGAACATGAGGTGCGTTCTAGGCATCAGTTTAGTCTTTTTTTTAAATGCATCAATTTGTTGCATTTAAAATTTGCATCGTTTCTTTCTAGGAAAAAGTGGGCTGATAGTATTGCCTGCGAATGAGAACTAGATTCTGGTTTATATGACAGAAACATGTCGCTTCTGGAGAAAATTTTATTCTGAAGTCATTGATATTTGCAGGTATACATCATAAGGGCAAATGACTTAGCTGAAGTTGATGGAGCGATGGTTCTACTAAATTTGGATGCTCAGACCAAACAAAATGACACAGGCAAGTGGAAAATGTCCCCATCTTCCTCATAGCATTTTATTTTATCTTGAAAAGGCTCCTCCATTGCTTGTTAACTGCCAAAAAAAAAAAAAAAAAGATGATGCAGAGATGGCTGCCATGGCTAGTAAAAATGCAAGGAGGAAACGTCCGCGGTCTCTACCATTAGCTGTTGTGCAGAAGCAAAATAAGAAATCTCGCCGACAAAAGTCATCACTTGTTAGTACTGGGCAACCAACCGAGCAATCTGAAAATGATAGCGAGGAAGTGGGTTCAGAAGTTCTAGAAGGTTTCAAATTATCTGTTCCTGCTGTTCAATTTGATGACGTTAAAAACTTTGAGAATTTCAGCATTTTGGTGGATGGTCTAGTTTTGGATTCTGAACTATCAGAAGATATTCGGAATAAATACTACAAGCTGTGCTGCAGTCAGAGTGCATTTCTTCATGACAATCTCGTTAAGGGCATTAACTTTAAGCTGATTGCTGGAATTCTTTCTGAAACTGTTAAGATTGCTGATGCCCTAAGAGCTTGCGATCTTACCACCCCACGGGATGACTTTTCTATATGGGACAAGACTTTGAAAGGCTGTGAGCATTTTGGCATGAATGTTGGATTTTTACGTGCTAGACTGAGTCGGCTTGTGAAGCTTGCCTATGAGTCAGAAGGTGCCACAAAAACAAGGAGGTACATTGAAGCTAGAAATGAACGGGGACATACAGAAGATGAAATAAGAAATATTGAAGCAAAGCTTGTGGAATTGAAGACCACCTATGCAAGGTTTGGTGCTGACATTGAAAATCTCAAGTCGAAGGCTGAAAGCTATGAGCTCAAATTCCAGGAGGAGGTTCTTGCTCCATGGTGATATGCCTGCTTGTACCATTAGTGTAGTTTCTGCCTTTACTCCAATCTACTCTAAATATTTCTCATCTTATTCCGTTACCCAGAAAGTGAGAAGGCGAAGCAGGTCTGTGCAGAAAAGAATTGCAGTCATTGCTTGATAGTCTGGTTGGTAGCAACACTGTAAACAACATGATAGCATATGCCTTGACATTTTAGGATTTAATAGGAAGATGATATTGTGAGAATCCAAGACTTAATATGAACACTAATGCTGTAACATTTTTGTACTCCATATTTAGGAGATTGTATAGCTTTACAAGAAGCACTCCATCCCTCTCTCTCTTCGTCCTTCCCCACCTGAGATTCAGTCATTGCGAGTTATTCATCCTCTTGTGCAGTGATTGTATTCGTCTTGCCTTGTTTGGATTATGACAAAGTTTTACTTTGTTTTTCACTACAATTTTGGTTCTGCTGGCTTCCCAGGAGTCAGGAACGCCATTCAGCATAATACAAGGGCTGCAAGCTGAGGGATTTGCCTTCGCTTGAAACCTATGTAGCAAGGACACGGTAAAATAGAGCCGTGTTTGCGTGTCGAATACGTGTCCGTGTTAGACACCTACTGACACGTGGTGGACACAACTCGGATACATCTGGAGATTGCTCGGATATTACTTAATGGAATATATGTTTTATAGAATATATGTTCCATGTTTTTTGAGAGGGACTTATAAAGTACCAAATATGTATGAATTATCAAGATGTTAGAAGTCTTGAAACACATCAATCAACATATATCATATTATGCATTTTGAATTTTTTTTTGAATTCTAAATTTTATAATATATATATATGTTGTGTTCGTATCTACCAAATTTTAGAAGTTGATATGTTCCCGTATTTGTATCGAGTTGCGTGTTAGTATACGTGCTTTTTAGCTTGAAACTGAACCGCGGCATAACATCTTGCAGGACATGAAAGCAGCATTTGATTTTCTCTTTTTTTTTTTTTTGGGGTAAATTTTTGGTAAATACATCTGATATTCCTTAGCCAAACGTGGAACACATGTTTGGAATTTACGTTGCTTTACCAGAAAGAACAAGAACGATTATGATATATGAGTTACTATATACAAGGTTAACTGGGATCTTTAATGACTTGCTCTTTTTTAAGTCTTTAGAGAGTCGGAACGGACCAGCGAAAGCTTTGTGATGATAAGTAGGGTAGCCTTACCGTTCCTTTTGTGGCATTATTTGTGACCACTGGCAATTGACTTTCTTGTTACACAAGTATAACAGGAGCTTAGATACTAATTTACATTTAATTTTCAAAAAATTTAGATTTTTGTTGATTATTTTTATTAATTCGTCGAATACTTCCATTATAAGCGAGGGGAGATTCTTAATAGAAATTCAGGTACCTCTAATGCTAAAAAAATACTACAATTAAGATGAAATGTTAATAATGGATTGAGATGTTTTTTGGTTGGTTGGACTGTTTGCAAAATCTAAGGGTGTTATGATAAATTGATAAAAAAAGAAAACATCTTATCTTTTGCGGGTGTGTGATGTCGGCAACCAAAGGTGTCAGGTGTTAACGTGGGATGATGAGCCAGTCCCAACTTGCAAGTAAAATTCCGTTAGGACGTGGCCTTGGGAGGCTTTTTATAGCCTTCATCAGCTACTTGGCGTTCAAGTTCAACAACGGAAGATTGTCGTTAGATTCGTTACCTGTATCTGATGCCGAAGTTGTTGCACTTACCGACCATGGTCACCAGCAGTCACAAAGTGCCCATGGACCTGGCTAGAACCCGTATTCTTATTTTCTACGAACCCCTGAAGCCTCTATTTAAATGATTTTAGCATTGAGGAAGAAAACATTACAATCCAATGCCAAAAGCAAATAGTAGACTAGTCAAATCCCTTTCAAGAGACTGAACAATTTCACCTTATCAAATCCATTAAACCGTATGATTCAGGGCTCGTGTCATAGTAAATTGGACAATTTTCGATATGATTATAAGTTGAATTTCATCAGATTTTACATCAAATCATAATCGAATACAATGAATAGTAATATTTTTATTGGTTTTGCATAATACACACTACCTTTTAGGATGTACCGGACATTTCTTGTACAGCTAATGTTTGTTTATTGAACTTAAATCTCAACCAAAGATAAAGGGCCAAATTTGATTAAGAAAATGGAAATGACGGCCAAAGCAAAAGAATTAGAAGAAAGGGAGAAACGATTGGGATCAGTATTCATCAGGACGAGACAATCCTTTTTTCCAACCGCAAACATTTTTTGTACAAGATCGACAGCAAAAACATCAACTTCTAGGAAGAGATCAAAAGAACTAAATAAGGACAGGACAACTCCAAAAACAAACAAAAGAGAAAAAAAAAGAAGCAAGAAAATAAAAAAGGGTCAATCACCAATCAAAGTTTGAACCCACCAACTAATCCAAATAAAGTTCTGATCTAGCGAAAAATTAATCCAACCTCCTTGCTTGCTAAAATTTGTAAGAAAAACACCACCTTGTTCCTGTTCCCAAAAGAATTGCTAGACATCTCTACCAAATGGTAGGTTAGCTCATCTATATGTCTATCTCCACATCTCCGCAACTTGAACTTGCTTCACTGAACAGCTCCTGCAACCAAAAAGAAGATGAACATCCAAACCCATCTCAGAATGATTCTTAAGCATGTCCAAGATTCAATTTTTTTATCAACCCAAAGAAAATATTTAATCTTTTTCAGGCAATCAACGAAACGAGAAAAGAACAACAAACTAGAGATGAATTCTTCAGGATTTCTAACCTTTGAAGTCTTGTCAATGTGTACCTCCTCCTGAACAAAACCAGACTTACAATCACCAACTTTCTCCGGAGAGCCATCGTTCTTATTATCAATTTTTTTTGATCCAATGTGGGTTCTTTTTAGATTCAAAAAACCCTTCCACCTTTTAGAGCCCTTTGGTGGCCTGAGTGAGATCTCGTCGTCGTCGTCGTCTACGAGAAGCTCGTCTCTGATGGTCCTTGGCATATGTTTGCCTCCATTATCTTTGAATGGCAAAAGCCTACCTTTGAAGAAGAGCTCGTCAGCACTCATCATAGAGTAGCTCGTGACTGAGAATTCAAAGTCCGTCGATGCTGGGGCTTCTCTTGTGCTCCTTTCTTGTTTCATCATCTGCTGTGAATCAACAAAATCATTGGAAAAGGAAATCCTAGGGCTCATTGGAGGACAATGACCAGCTTTGCGCTCGGCGTTATACATCTCTAAGCAGGCCATGGGAGAAAGAAAGAAAGAAAGAAAGAAGAACGACAAACACAGTCCCTAATTAATTGTTCAAGGGACCCTCACGCCCTGTTGCAACCCACCAAGTGTTGTTTGTATTTATAGCCGAAGAACGAAGGGAGGCGTGTGTTGGAGCTATTAGCTAATAGCTAGTAGAAGCTATATAGATGTATGTTTTTCTTTTTGAAATCATGCACGGTATGCTCATAATGTGATGTTTTGTCATCACATGTTAATGGCCAGTACAAATATTTATTCACTGTTTTCCTTCGACGTGGGGATGGGGGTGGTGAAGAGTTTGAAGTTACCAAGAAAACTCTCTCTCTCTCATATTGAATCAAAATAAGATAAATTACAAGAAGCTAATAAATCAATAATAAACCTCTCGTTTCAAGGGCCCAATCCCCTCCATTTACGAGTTCTCGACATCTTGGAAACCTTCGACGAAGGTTCTTTCAACTTCGACGTTTTAGTACAATTAATTCTATTCAGAATATGGTCAGGAAAACGTAATCTTTCAAAAGATATTTTTGCAATAAGATGACAAACCAACGGCTATTTGAAGTGAAACAATGGCACCAAGTCCAGTTGGAGTGGAAATTCATTATTATTATATGTGATATTTGGAGATAGAGAAATGAATATCCATTTAGATAGAGAGTTATTTTTCTTTGGAAAGTTTTGTGAATTACCCTTTTCTCATGTTATGTTGTAGGCTTAAATTGAACGCATTCTCATCTGAAGCCATACGCCAGTGATGAACTGATGATGGTCAATGCATGCATGGATACATTTTTGGAAATTGACAAGAGAAAAAGGAGATTTTGTGCGGACAATACCTAAAAAGAAGTGCAAGCAAGTGGGGCCAAGGAGCATAGCAGTGAATGAACGAACGATATTTCATAAAATTGGATACCATGTAACCAGTTTTGGAGATATCATAACAGTTTGACTATCTGAGATAGTAACGGCAGTCTTATTTAAGGTACAGAGCAATGGGGTTTCAAATGCTTTTTAACTTTGTATCTAAGTTTTCAGAGGGGAAAGTGAGAGTCCAAAAGGGTTGGGGCAGCACGCATTGGCCTAACTTGGACCAAGCTTTGACTTGTGGGTAATATTAGCCGTGAATGAGCTGGTGACTGACCCATCAAACGAACCACGTGACCTAGACCGTGTTCTTTGTTTACATAATCATCCAACTATCCAATAAGATCCAAAAATACATAGTAATTAGAAAGTATAATATTGACTAATAAGACTGGCATTAGGGAGTCATTGAGTAGGGAAATGCTTCATCATCATCATCATCTTCTTCTTCTTCTTCGTCTTCTTCTTGTTGTATGATGGTTGGTGTGTTTAGATACAGAAATTGCAAATATAGCAATAATGAGCCACTCATGTCTGCTTTTCTAAGTAGTGGGTTGTGTTTGTATACTGCAAGAAACCACATGGGCTCCGAAAGCAAGAGAAGAGATGTGGAGTTGCCACGTCAAGTTTCTTTCTTTAGTTGTATGTAGAAGAGCACTAATCATTTTCAGCAATAGTGATGCTTTGTATAATTTAATAAAGACAAAAAACAAGTTTGTCATATCCCTGGTGGCCGCAGAAAGCAGAAATGGACTTGTACCAAATTGAAAGATAGAAAGAGGCCAATTGCATCTCTCGTGTTTCATACGTTTCAATTTCCAAGTTTCAGAAGTCACCATCACTTTTCATTCATTCAGAAAATTCGTAAACTACGTGTAAAAGAGTAAGAGAGTCAGTTGCCTTCAGTTCACTTTGTATGTGCTGGTTCTTAATTTTCCCTCTTATCAGATTTTGTGTATCCATTAGAATACAGATGATTAGTTGGCAAGATCGAGTAGAATCATAAGTCAAGCATTAGATATTGAGGCTAATCCTTAAAAACAAACTTGGTAATGGTGATCTGGGAGACAGAGTATAGTCCTGGGACCTTCTCAATGCCCACTAGAAGGAGGTTGGAGGTCCTAGTAACATGTGAAGAATAAAAAGAAGACTGGGGTTGGGGGTCTATTAAAATTTTAACTTCTACCCAAAGGACATGGCTGTCACTCACATGCTTTAAGCTTTTCCAAGTGGCCAGTCAAATGGGGTTATGCCACTTGGTAGATTCCCACAAATCAGTGCCTGGCTAACGAGGACCAGTCAAACCACGTTGAATAAGAAGAACAAACGGCAGAGATAAACGTGACGTAAGACGAAGTAGAGAATAAACAAATTAAAGTCTTTGCAGTCTGCACGGTTGGTCCTTTCATCTTCAATTTTCTTTTTCCTTCTCGTAAAATTTGAGCGTGGATTTGTTTTCTTCTCATAATGTTAATGTATATTAAATAAATATTTGTTTGTACTCAACAATATAAGTTATCCAACAAATTCAATTTAATTAATCAATGATAAATTCCGACACATCTGAAATTTGCACTAGTCTTTGGTTCCAACAACTCTTTGAGGTATCGTAGTAGTAGAAGAGGTATCGCTCTTTTCTTAGGTTCACAGCCCTTTTGCTAGACATGTAAGAACACATTCAACTTAAGAGGCTAAATAAATTTTTTTTTGGTTCGTTACGCAAATATTATTGGAATTCTTCGTTTATCTGTAACTATGTTTGGATGAGGTGAAACTAAATTCCAAAGTCTTTGCAGGGTGCAAACTCAACATATTTGCTTATTCAAGAACATGAAAAGGATGACATCACTTAAGATGTAGGAGAAAGAAGCTTCCACGTGAATGCTGCTTGGAAACTCTTATTATTAATTGCATTGCTTGAGGATGACTACTCTATTGTTATATTTTCGACTAGTGTCGTATGTATCACTGTAACAAAGTAGATATTTAGCTACTTTTTTTTACGACCTTCCAGAATTCATCGTTAAAATTGAACATATTGTGATGATTTTCAAAATCATCATTAAAATTTAGCTTTTAGCGAGTAATTATAAAAGCGTCACAAAAGGATTAATATTTGGTGATAAATGACAAAAATTGTCCTCAAATGGTGAACATTTAGTGACAATTCCCAAAACTAGTCTCAAAATGGTCCACAATAGGTGACGATGTAGAACTTCTAAACTCCTAACTTCTTCCACTTTTCTTTTGGATGACAGCATTTTTTCACTTCTTCTTTTTCAAGGACATCTTAACTTCTAAGCTCCATAATTTTTGATATAGAACTTCAAATTTTGCAAACTTTATATCAATGGAAAGATAAAAGAAAGATCTGTAATTTCTATGCAGACCTCAAAAACAATTTTTGATTCCATAAGGGTCAAAATTTTAGTACAATGAAGTTGTCTTGAAAGTCCATCCTAAATAGCATCACAAACTTATAAAAGTCATATCTCTCTATTCCAATGTCCAGAAATTCAATAATTTATATCAATGGAAAGATTAAATAAAGCTCTACAACTTTTATGAAGAAAACTTTGTCAAAAACTCTCTATATCAGTATAGAAAACTCATGGTAGTTTCAGATGAAAATATTTTTAACTTTTTACTTACAACATTCAATTCCTCATGCTTAATCTATCATTTCTAGTTCAATGCCCATCATTTATCCATTATTCTAACTCCCTTTCAACTCAATATCATCCATAACCAAATTATTGATGGAATCAACAGTATCCACAACGGAAGCAATCCATGATCAGAAATATGTATACAGGCAAACCAATCATAAGAATCGATATAAGACAAACCTGTTGAAGAAACTTCTTTCCGCAAATCTTTTTATCCCTACAGTCTTCTATCATGTAACCTTAATCGTTTCTCAAACCCTTGTTTCTGGGTGGGCAGAAAGAATGTATCCTGTGTGTTTTCAGAGAGTTTGTGCTTTCTCTTTTCTTTTTCCAATAGATCCTTCTTCGATGGGAAGAAAGGCACATATATATAGAGGACTCTCCTTTCCGCATAATAAGTAACTACTAAGATTACACTGTTTATCTATCATGCGGTTTGTAATTCAAATCAACAGATTTTCTATTTAATTTAAAATAATCT
>JANZLD010000237.1:9470604-9482461 GCA_026413575.1 Erythroxylum carthagenense | reverse complement strand
GACCCAACTGTTTATTGAATTGTGCGTTTGTGATTGGTTCTAAATGTTTTAAAAATTGCATACTGAGTTTTGTACCGAAATCGAGTGCCGTAGCCTACCAATCTCGTGTGTCACGAACTCGGATATCACCCACGATATCGGGTTTGGGTCTTGCGGGGTTGGGGCGCTACATTTTTCATCTTCAGTTACTTCTTTCTCAGTTGCTGTTAAGCAAGTAACTGGGCTTTTTATATTCACCTCTTCATTTCCATATTCACTTCTGGATTCGTTATCACTCCAAGTGCTCATTTAGGATTTTCCTTTTCTCTTCTTCAAGATATTAGCACACTCTGCTTGAACATGCCCGAAACTTTGACACTCATGATATTGAATTCTCTTTACCTTTCTTTCTTTCTTTTAAGTTTTGGCTTATTTTTTGAAGTTGGTGCTTGATGAGATCCTGCCATTTTGCCTAACCTTGGGTCTATCCTTTTTCAGTTTATTCAGCCACTTACTAAACTCTCGTGTTAATAGCTCCATATCCTCATTTTTGTCGGATTCATCTGCTACATCATTTATATCTTTTTCAGTTTTAACCTGTAGTGCTAATCATTTGCTTCTTTCTTGTTTATCTCTTAAAAGATTCATTTCAAAATTTTTAAGAATTCCAATTACCTTCTCCAATGATAGATCATTAATGTCATAGGCCTCCTCTTTTGTTGCAACTTTTAGAATAAATCTCAGAGGTAATGATCTCAACATCTTCTTGACTAGTTTCAGATTGGAATATTTCTTCTGAAGTTGATGTGCTTGATTCGTTATATCTCGCAATTTTTCATGAAAATCTCCAATAGTCTCATTTTCATCCATCTTCAATTCTTCAAACCTTATAGCTAACATCTATATTTTTGAAGCTATCATCAATTTGGACCCTTAATGAATAGTCTGCAAAGAATTCTATGCTTCTTTAGCTGATTTACAGGCTAATATCGTTGAGAAGCGTCCTTCATCAACAATGCTAAAAATTATGTGCAATACTTGTGAGTTTCTAAGTGCTCTTTCTTCCTTAACTCTTCTCCATTCAGATGGATCTCTTGGAACTGTCTCTCCCTTATTGTTAGTAATCATTTGATGTGTCAAGTCATGTAACATCGAGTTCCATGCTCTTGTTCCCCATGCTTGAATAAAGACTTTTATCTGTGATTTTCATGCAGGATAATTGGAACCGTCTAAAAGCGGTGGCTTGATAATTAATGCTCCTTCTCTTATTGTCATAATTACGAAACCCCAATCCGCACCAACTTGCTACCAAGTTCTGAATCAGTGACTTTTCTCTAATACCAATTGAAAAATTATAGAGGGTAGTCGTTTCACAAATTCTTCAATTTGACCACAGTTACTTGTAAGGTTTTACTGAAGTTACTTATAACTGTATCAATAACTGTTAATTTTTCTGTACCAAATGAAAATAGAAAATAAATACAAAATTAAACAGATCAACATTAAAATTTGGTAACGCAGTTTGACACACCTTATCTACATCTGCGATGCCCTCATGCAGCTTAATTCTTTTATGAAAGTACAATAGATTTACCCAAGGCTTTACTAAGCTAACACCACTCAACCCTTAACACTATCTCTCAACCTCCCTTCCTGCGAAAGTTTTTCACACCCAATAATATAATCGATTCGTGTTAACCTCGTCAGAGGATTTTTATAAAAAAATTTTAATTAAAAGACAATTAATAAAAATAACTCAATTGATTAAGATATTTAGGAACAAAAACGAAAATACTTGAGATAGAGAGAAACAACATTCCGATAAACTTAACTCCTTCCAAGAAAGATCTGAAAGTTGTTTATCAATTAAATTACTGTAGTTAGTTGCTGGGATTTTTCTGCCTTTATTTCAACTATGAATCATCAAAGGTAGCCAACAAATATAGTAGAAGATTGACATTGAAGAATTGAAGAATTGAAGAGCAAGATTCAGAGCAACCAGAAAAACATCAACGATAATAGCCCTAAGACAAAAACATAGCATCCACTCAAGGTGATCTTTTCTTTTTGCAAGCAATAATAGAAACTCACGATAAAGTGCAACACTTACACAGACAATCTTGGGTTACACAATAAACTCAATAAAAACCTAGCTCACACAAACGTTGCTGCATCACCACAAAAAGCACTAAAGATTGCCTTCAATTAACACACCCATAGCAAAGACCCAAAAACCATACAAAAACCCTTGGGCACACATATGAAAATTCCAGTAGTAAGCCTTAACTCTCACAGATGTAATACATCACAATCGTGATGTATACACACTCCAACTTAAAATAGAGTTCTACATTATCTTGAATATCCAGCGGTGCTCCACTCTACATCACCTACGTAATCTATCATACTTCTTGTCAATATACACATTAATTAAGGATAGGAATCTATCACAATTAGAATATTATCACTAATAGCTTTTTGAATCCAAATCATTATCGAATTAATATCTTATATGTCCAATTAATAAATAAGATGTCAAAACTAAATAAGAAGATATATACTATATATTTAATAGAATGTTTTTGATTTTTGAGAAAGGGATATTGGTCAATTGGATGAGGATGCAAATGAAGTCTATAAAGAAATTGGATTAGAGTTAAATAACGAAGGCATTCCGATAAAAGATGTAGATATAGTATCATTCCATAGGAGAGATGTCAATCCCAACATAGTTCAACTAGATGAAGTCCAAGCCCATCTTATCTCACAAACAAATGAAGAACTATACTCAGGATGACTTAAATGGCAATGAAGATACTTTGCTCGAATATATTAGTGATGAAGAATCCAACGATAATGTACTCAATGATAATGATTTTCAAAATCTTGATCATGATGATTGAATGTAAATAAATTGTTTGTATTATTTGAAATGTTATGTTTATAATTTCCTTGTGTTGTTGATGTTTTACTTATGTTAATTTATGATGACTAGATGCATATTTTTAATGTTTCACTTATGTTTATGTAGAATGTTATGCCGAATGTTTAGTATTTGACTATTGATCTCCTTATATTTATATGAAATATTGATGTTTGAGTTAGGATTATGTATTATCTTCATATTTTGTTTTAGTTGTTCAATATAATGACACCTGGTAGAAGCAAGGGAAAAAGGGTGGCAACGATCAAAGAAGTTCCTCCCCCATAACAACCAACTCAATCTGACCCCATCGTTCTACAACTAAGGAATAGAAATTAAAAATTTATCTAGTTCTAATTATGAATTAGAATTAGAATTTAAAATCATTGCCAACATGTTTGAGAGCCTGATGGGTCACATATAAAGAATGAATTGAAGATGGCAAAGATGTTTTTAATCAATTTAGACTCGATTGTAAAGTTTGAGAAAATTTATGATTAAATATGAGATAATTAATAAATAAGGATCAATATAAGATATTGGATCTTATTTTGGCATAATTGATATTTAGTTATAACTATTTGTAATTCTAATTAAAGTTTAATTGAAAATAAAATTAATTTCAATTAAATTACTAAAACATCTAAAAACTTATTATAAATATGCTTAAGCTCTAATGGAATTAGCACTTATTACTTAACCCTCTCTGTAACAATTGCAAAGTTCTCTTAACCTATTTTGTAGATATCGTTAGAGGTAGAATACTTGTACGACGGCAGTGGTTGAGGTAGATCAGTTTCAGAAACAATTATAAGGATATGACAAGAAAATGATCAAGCTTTAGAATAATGTATGAATTAAGATTTATGCTTTATTATGATTTATGTGTTAATCATTTTATAAAATTAAAGCGATCTTGGTTTTTGGAAAATTAAAATATGAAAAAGTTTTGTAATTATTCCACTGCGGTCGACATCTGATCCTTTCTTGGTTTCCCAACAGTGATCCATGGTATAATCAATTTGGGTTTGTTGTTTTTCATGACAAAGTTCTAGCTGGTAGCTGGGTAATTCTGTTGGTATCTTGGTGTAGTGAGCGTGGAACATTAAAGTTTCTTCTTTTTCTTGGTTTATCTTAAGTTTCAGATTCATTTGTATGATAGTTTAGTGTTATTTATGGGTATATTTGATTTATTTTACCATGACTAATAAGCATAAGTCAATTATGGTTACAGATGTTATCCAAATGATGTTTAAGATCACCAAACACAAATTGATAGGTTTTAATTATCTAGAATAAGGAGAACAAACTAGAATTTATTTGCATAGTATATCTAAAGGTGACCATTTTACAGATGATCCACTGACTAATGGAATAAGAAGAGAATGGTTGAAATATGTTACTAGGTTACTTTTGCAAATTAGGAATTCGATAGATACTCAAGTGGTTAACATGGTTAATCGTTGTGAGTATATAAGGGAATTAATGGATTGTTTGGTTTTTTTTAATATATTTGGGAAAAGCGAATACTTCTCATATTTGTAAGATCTATAAGAATTTTTATTGGACTGAACAACATTATTAGTCTCTTTAAACCTATTTCATAAATTTTAAAAAGGTTTGTGAAAAGTTGAATTTCTTAATATCTTTTAGTTCTGATATCAAAGTATAACAAACTAAAAGGGAGAAAATGAAAGTGATGAGTTTTTTAATAGGCCTCAATCCTCAATTTGATACATTGAAGTGTTAGATTCTCTTAAAGGTAAAAAAATTTCCCCTTTAAATGAGGTCTTCACTAGAGTACTTCGCACATAACATAGTGCTATTATTGCTTTATCTATTCAAGTTTCAATTGCTCTAGTTAGTTAGAATCACATAAGATCACTCAATTGAAATAAACAAAATAAAGGAAGTAGTATAGGGGGTTACGACAAGAAGAACTAAGATGAATTTGCTAAATTCATCTTAGTTCAAGAAGTATTGAAGAGCCCTTCTAATTCTATCACTGCTATTGCTAAGATAAGTGATTTCAATAAATATCTACTTTCATCCTCTAGCACCCTCGTTTATATTTTTTAGATTTTATTTTCTTCAAATAGTTCTTCAAAACTTTACGTTTTCTTGTGAGTTTATCGAAGACAACATCTCTACTAGTTAGGAGAAAGGTCTCACAATTTTAAACCTTCTACTTCTCAATAGGATTTTTAATGGGATGTTGTTTTATCCATCACTCGGTAGGTTATTGATTCTGAAGCAAATAATCAATGATAGGTAAACCTAATCTACCTACCACCTTTATATCCTAATTCTCCTTCCAAAGTTATTTTAGCAAATGGTTCTACCTCATCTGCTCTTGGTTTTGGAATAGCCCATCCAACTCCTTTAATTTTTCAATTATATGTTTTAGGCCTACCAGCTTATTCTTTTAATTTAATATTTGTTAGCAAGATTACCTAAACTTTAAATTGTTGTGTCTTATTTTTTTTTCATATTGTTATCTTTTGTAGGATCTTATGACAAAGAAGGTTATTGATAGTGGACATCTATTAAGAGGTCTCTTTGTTTTAGATATTCCTGAGCAACTGCCTAAACCATTGCTTGTTTTGTGATTGTAACTCTTTTTAAAGCACACTATTAGTTAGGTCATCCTTCTCTGATAATGTTAAAGAAATTTTGATTGGAATTTGAAAATATGACATCTTTTGATTATAATTCATGTTAGTTTGTAAAACATCATCGTCTATCTTCTAGTCTTTAAGTCAATAAAAGAGGCAATTTTCATTTTGAATTAATTCATTATGATGTTTTGATGCTATGTTACCTCTTTTAATGACTTCTCTCGAATGACTTGACTTAATGAAAAATTGTTCAAAATTGTTTTCCTATTTTACTGCCTTTTGCGTGGAAATCAAAACACAATTGAATGTTTCTATACATATTTTGCAAAGTGATAATTCCCAAAAATATCTTTTGGATTCCTTTTATACTTACATGCTTAAAAATGACATTCTTCATCAAACATCTTGTGTACTCCATCTCAAAATGATGTTGCTAAAAGAAAAAAAAAACATCTCCTTAAAATGACTAGGGAACTTTTGTTCAAAACAAATGTCCTTAAGTGTTTTTTAACTGATGCAGTTTCAACAACCTATTTTTTGATCAATCGTATGCCATTACTTACCCTTCGCCATAAGTCTCCTTATCACATCCTTTTTCCAATTAAACCTTTGTCCTTTATTAAACCTTGTATTTTTCAAAGTACATATTTTATCTGTGATGTTTGTCCTTAAGTCACCAAATTAGATCCTAAGTCTATTAAATGTTTCTTTCTTAATTATTTTCATCTTCAAACTAATGCTACATTTATGAAAGATTTTCCTTATTTTCTTACCTTTTCCAACACTTTTAATATTTAAAGTAAGACTTATGATTTGTTAGTGTATTAAATCACTTAACAGTTAATAAATGTTGCTTTGACACCTACCATTTCGACATCACCACCACTTTCACCTATTCATCATATTTATCTAAAAGACGTGTTCCTAATACACATTTAGCACTAGTTCCTTCGACAATGTTAAATCTTATTACGAATGAACTTGATCTTCCAATTGTTATCCGCAAAGGTAAACACCAATGTACTTACCCAATTTCATCTTTTCTTTCTTCTGATCATTTATCATCTTCTTTGTATTATATCTCTTTCCAAAACTATTCATTAGGCCTTATCTAATCTTGGTTGGTGAGCAACAATGCTAGAAGAAATCAATGTCTAGATGTTAATGGTACCTAGAATTTAGTGGATTTACATACATAAAATATGTTATCAAATGTAAGTGGGTATTTGCCATTAAAGTCAATCCCGATGGAAAAGTAGCTTGACTTAAAACTCCTCTTATTGCTACAGGCTATGCTTAGACTTACGGTGTCGACTATTATGATACTTTCTCTCCTATGGCGAAGTTGACCTCAATTTATTTGTTTACTTCTATGACCTTTTCCCATTGTTGGCCCTTGCATGAGTTAGACACTAAAAATGCCTCCATACATGGACACTTCCAAGAGGAGGTGTATATTGAGCAACCATTTGAGTTTGTTGCTTAGGGAGTATGAGAAAGTGTGTCATCTTCGAAGATCTCTATATGGTTTGAAACACTGTCCTTGTGCTTAGTTTAACAAATTTAGTCAAGCAATTGAATGATTTGGAATGAGAAAGAGAAAGTTTGATCACTCAGTTTTCTGTAGACACTCTACATCTAACATTATTACATGGATGATATTGTTATTACTAACCAATGACGCCATGAGAATTTCATCTATGAAAATGTTTCTTCATAGCTAGTTTCAGACAAAGGATTTAACGGTATTAAAGTATTTATTAGGAGTTGAGGTGACAAGGAATAACAAAGGTATCTTTCCCATCTCAAAGGAATCATGTGCTTAACTTGTTATTCAGAAGTGGGAAACTAGGGACTAAACCATGTAGTGATCCTATGTCACCTAATTTGTAACTCACAAAAGATGAAGTTCTTGTGAAGTATAGAAGACTAGTTGAGAAACTAAACTATATTACGGTAACTCATTTTGATATTGCTTATTTAGTTGACATTATGAGTCGATTTATGTCTTCTTCGAAAGTTCATCACTGGGCCACTTTAGGGTAGATCTTGTGCAATTTGAAGGGAGCTTTCAGACAAGGCATATTGTATAAAAATCATGGTCACACTTGAATAGAGTGCGTTTTAGATGCAGATTAGGTAGGATCTAAGATTAATGAAAAATCCACTATAGGTTATTGAGTTATTATTGGAGAAAATTTGATCTTACAGAAGAGTAAGAAATATAACTTTGTATCACGTTCAAGTGTAGAATCGAAATATAGAGCATGGCATAATCCGTGTGCGAAATAATATGGATATATCAATTATTAATTGAAAATGGTTTCAAAGTTTCAATGTCAGCTAAGTGATGATGTGATATCTATGCAGCTCTTTATATTGCTTCCAATCTTATATTTCATGAACGAACTAGGTATATTGAGATTAATTATCAATTTGTTTGTGACAAGGTACAATAAAATTTAGTTTCTAAAAGATATGTGAAGACTAGAGAACAACTAGTTGACTTGTTTTCAAAAGCTCTAAGTGAGACTCGGATTAAATATTTTTGTAACAAGCTAGACATAATTAATATCTATGTTCCAATTTAAGGAGGAGTGTTACAGATTACGTAAATAATCATAAGGATTTGTGTTAAGATTAGCTTGATTGTAGGGATCAATTATCGGAATTAGATAACATATTAAGATTCCATCTTCTATATAAATAGAGGACTATACAAAAAGAAAAATCGTGAAAAATATTCTCTCTGTTTACAACTATCAGCACAAGTTCTAGTCTGATATTTACGATTTTATTCTCTCAACATATTAAAGGTTGTGTACTTGTTTTGTAATTACGGATTTCCAAAGTTCATTTTGCTCAAACTCAAAATATAACTCTGATTTACGGCTAAACAAAAACTAATTGTTGTGATAAGTTTTAATTTGAGTAACCAGTAACATAAAATATTTTTTAACTCATAATTGGTAAAATTAGTTAATAGGATGTCTATGTATGTATAAAATATACTTTTTAAAAATACAATTCATGTGACAAAATGCTATATATCAGATTGAAAGATTTGTTTTCAGGAACATAAAAATCAAGATGTTCATTATGTATTAAAAGTTTCAACTCAAAGAGCCAGCAATAGAAATATTGGAACTAAATTCGTAGAAAACTAAAAGGGAAAATAAACAAGCAAAAGAAGCAATCATGAGCGAGCGAGCATCACCAATCATTTTGACAAATTTTCATGTGCAAACGTTGTTGGGCATAGACGATTAACTTCTCAATCTCTTTGTTGTTGTCGATTAGGCCATTTTTGTTGGTATCAGCTCCCTTCATTCCTTGGCGAGCCTTCCACCAAGCAAACCATGTCCTCAGGCTGTAAAGGGCATCCTCTAGCTCTTCCCGGCTGATACGCCCGTCGTGATCATTGTCAAATCGGTGAAGCCACGCCTTGAACTCGTCCACCGTCATTTCATAGCTCGGATGTACCTGAAGACAATTCATAATTGCCATCTCCCGTGAGCAAGTGGAAAGCTAGCGGTGAAATGTACAAGGCAAGGGTTGATACTTTAGGTTGCAACTCGATGATTTTGGTATTCTTCAACTACATTAGGTTATAATGAAGTATAGAATCCGATGGAAGACGTGACATTTGCAACTTGCCGAGAGCATCCATTAACACCACCTTCCACGAGAAAGCCATTCTAGCGGCTTTATTCTTGCGTCAGATATTGGAATAAATTATCATGTGGAACATTTTCTAGAGCAGTCGAGTAGATAAATACGAATCTTTGTGGACCAAGTTCACAATTTCCTATGAAATCAAAAGAATACATATTGGTGGCCTAGGTCCAATCCAAGGCCGGAAATGATTTTTGGCCCCCTAGAAACTTAGAATTAATGAAATGTAGGTTAAAAAGTGATTTATTAATTATTAGAAACAAACTATAGTAAAATTCTTAACTACTTATTTTTGCGTGCATTGCTCGCTTCACTATAACCTGCTCGTAAAACCGATCCAAAGATGTATTTGTTTACTTTGGAGCTTGCGTGCCTAGAATTGTAATGATCCATCTTTAACCAATTTATTTATCCGAGAAATTAAAAGCAACCATTATGTCCCTTATCTACTTTCACAATCCTTCATCGACTGGTGTGAAATCTTGAAGAGTGAAATGTGGTGAAGATACTTGCCAGTTCAATCCTTGAAAATCTGAAGTAACATCTGGGAAGCAATCCAAGGCTTGCTTTTCAAGATTTTGACTTTTTTTCCAAGTACAATATGCTAGTTATTAGTTCCCTTAACGTGGTTCAAGCTAATCAACAAGCAAAAGAACATGTAGCAGGTGGACTTATCCGGGATAATGCAGGCAGGTCACTTGGTGGTTTCTCACAAAATCTTAGATGGTGCTCACCAGTATACGCAGAACTCTTGGAAATTTTTACCGGGCTCACACTAGCGTAGAATTTGGGTTACCACCGGATCGAACTTGAAGTGAACTCCACCACAATATTCACTATACTATCCTCTGCAGACAATCAAGCAAAGGCCCTCAATCCCATAATTATGGGGATCATCAAGCTGTTTATCCGGAACTGGATTGTTGTTCATCGACATATATATCGAGAGAGCAATAAATGGGCCTATTGATTAACCAACTATACAGGTCATTTTGATATTGGGATCACTTATTTTAATATTCCACCTATTGGCTGCCACTCTCTCTTTATTGAGGACATGTCGGAAATGGTTTTCACTAGATTGATTATGTAATATATTTTGGTAGATTTCCTTTTTTAAAAAAAGAACATGTATCCTCCATCTCAAGACTATGCAAAATATGCACCATCACAGGGGTACACAATGAGTTTGCCAACTAGACAACCATACCATCCTCCTTGTATCTCTTCCGTCGGAGGCACAACTAGAGCACGATGGTCTACTGGGATTTGCCACTAATGCTGCGATGACCCCAGTAATTGCTTGGTTACATTCATGTGCCCGCATATCACATTTGGACATATCGCTGAGACAGTTGATAAAGGCTCGAAACGTAATCTTCCATTTTATTTTTGTAAATAGCTCTTGATTATTTTCTTGGGTGGTTGAACTAATAATTTTGATCGTGGAGCTTTCATTCAGCTTGTGCAGTAATAGAACGAAGAAGAAAGAGACAAAAAATATTAAAGAAAAGGTTTCATTACTTTCGGATACCATCATCAGAGACACTATTACAATGTTTATATAAAGAACCTATAAGGATAAGTATTCATTAGATAAGGACA
This sequence comes from Erythroxylum carthagenense, assembly GCA_026413575.1. Taxonomy (NCBI): domain Eukaryota; kingdom Viridiplantae; phylum Streptophyta; class Magnoliopsida; order Malpighiales; family Erythroxylaceae; genus Erythroxylum; species Erythroxylum carthagenense. The sequence goes on along the minus strand of JANZLD010000237.1, from coordinate 9,471,661 downwards.
CGTATACCTAAGGTAATAATAAAAGAATATTCTAGATGATCTAATTAGGGCTAACCATACAAGATGTTTGGATTATTGTATTATTTGTGCTAATATGCCCTCTCGAGACCAAATGGACATGATGGACATTAAGACTTGACCATAGCCAAATAAACCGATCATTGATAAGAGGTTTGGTTAATATGTCAGTAAGTTGATCTTTGGAAGATACTATGGCAATGCGAAGAGATTTGGTAGCAACACGGTCTCTAACAAAGTGATAATCCAAGGCAATGTGTTTGGCACATGAGTGAAAAATATGATTAGCAGCGAGGTAGGTGGCCCCCAAGTTGTCACAAAACAAAGTTGGCGCCTTAGGAAGAACAATGCCAAGTTCACCAAGGAGATTTTGAATACAAATTAATTCACAAGTAGCTGTAGTAAGAGAGCGATGTTCGAATTCAATACTAGACCGCGAGACGGTTGATTGTTTCTTGGAAGTCCAGGAGATGACATTAGGACCAAGGTAACATAGCAAAGCTTACTATAAAACGAGAATCTATTTGACATCTACCCAAGTCTGCATCAGAATATGCCTTAAGGAAAATAGAAGCAGAACAAAGAGTGAGATGATTGGAATGTTTGATATGTAACCCATAATTATATGTGCCACATAAATAACATAAATTACTTTTAACGGTTGTCTAGTGAGCTTCCTTAAGATTGTGCATAAATTGACAAACATGATTCATAGCATATGAGAGATCTGGGCGAGTGAGATGATTGGAATGTTTGATATGTAACCCATAATTATATGTGCCACATAAATAACATAAATTACTTTTAACGGTTGTCTAGTGAGCTTCCTTAAGATTGTGCATAAATTGACAAACATGATTCATAGCATATGAGAGATCTGGGCGAGTGAAGGAAAGATATTGGAGACTTCCTACAATACTTGTTGGGCTCCGAAATTTTTTTATTTTATTTATTTATTGATCTACTTGATTTATTCTTTAATTTTGCTTTAATTGTTTTAATTATGTGTATATATATATATGTATTTGTTGAGTCTTGA
>JANZLD010000237.1:9203602-9227564 GCA_026413575.1 Erythroxylum carthagenense | reverse complement strand
TTGCAGGCTACTCACAGATCATCTGCAAGACTCCAACAGTTGGAAAGTGCACAAAAGATTATCTTGTTTTTTTGCACCTTGATTGCAGAAAGTAAATCTCACAAAATCTCAGAAATCTGCAACAACAGAACAGTCAAGTCATAAACATGCCAAAAATCAGCACACGGATAAGTCTCATTAAGATAGGAAAACATTTAGACTCCTTAGCCCTATCTTCCAGGCACTAATGTCAAATATAGAAGTAAAACATATATAGTTGACCTATTCATGCTTCTTAACTCCAATAATAAAGTAATATGACAATTAAGAGGAATTAGTTGGCCATTTAGATTCACACGTTAAATCCAATTCATACAATTCGGACATGATATTAACCATAGTAGAGAAGTGGAGCACCACAAAAGACTTACATTAATTGGCATTTCGGCTATTACAAGGTTGGTGTTTTCTTCAAGACTTTTTAGAGTTATCACTTCACCCCCAACAACCATATTGATCACAATCCCATCTGCGTGATTTTAGACTGAGTCAAAAAGGATCTCAAAGCATAAACATTACGAGTATGCAAGGCAGATCAATGTGGCAAAAGAACCTGCTGCTAAACATGTAACCATGCGTCTCATGTATGTTTCCTGCAAGCAAACCAACAAGCACAAAAATTAATGAGAAACTGTAGATAAGTTCTGCAATCATTGGCCATAAAATGCTATGGAGATACATATAACATCATATACAATTATTCAATCTGCAATGGCCATATAGCTGAGACAACCCTGCCCTTTACCCTAACTGAGCAGTAACTGAGGCAAGTGAATGGAGCTAATGCAAAAGGAACTAGTATTGATTTCAATAAACTGCGATAAGTAGAAAAGCTAACTATGCATTTGGAACATGTATTGCTTTGTACATATTTACGCGCACATTCTACATTCCACATAATAGGGGCTAAGAGCTTTGTTCAATAAACTTTTTGGAGTCTGCCAGTTCTTGTACAATCAAACTGGGCCCTCCATAAGTGCTACTCATTCCAACATGAATGATGACCTACTTTGAAGAGTCTTAACATATATGCTCAATGATCTAACAACTAAACTTATAAACCAGAAGCCGACATTTATTACATGTAGATCAAAGCAAAAAAATTAGACTGCAAGTAAGGTCAGTTTTTTTAAGTATACTGCCCATTTTAGAGTACTGCATTTGATTCAAAAATTTATCTTAACAAGGCAGAAAAAAGTTAGACCCAGAGATTAACACCCCATTAATTTTAAGAGTGAAACTCAGCTTCTACCTACAGAAACAGAAAGTTCACAAAATAGAACAGTTTCTCTTAGGCATTACATGCATGAAAGAAAGTTCGAATAGACATTTTTCATAAGGCACAATACATGTTTAAGGCCTAGAGAAAAATGGAAACATACCTTGTTTATTGGAAGCTCATAATTAATCAAAACACGAGCAGACATAGGTGATTCCCCAGAAGTCATAAGTGGAAGGCATACATCTGTAACGACTACCATGTGAGATTTATTATCTTGTTTTCCCATTTCTCTGTCATCTGCTAACTGTGGAGTAACATTTTGGTTCCACTTCATTGTTGCTTCCCTAAATGTCTCCAGAATGAGGATTCTTTCGGATTCAGCTAGGTCACTATACTGGCATTAACAACAGTAGTGATGATATGTATCAGCAATCAATTAAAGTACATCAGATCTCCAACTTTATACCTGATGCAAAACAAATCTAAGACTCTCTCAAAAAGAACCACAAAATGCAAACTACCAAATGTCAGGTTTACGGATGACAAAACCTTAAAGTAACACTTTATATCAGGCAAAACCCCAGATTTTGAATGCCTTATATTAACAATTAATCTAAAGAGATAAAGACATAACCACTTGGATTTTTCAATAACTGACTATTATGACCGCAGAGATGCTAACCCTCAATGTCCCATCGGGCAACAAGTTCCAGTCACTTGAAATTTAACAAAGATTTTTCATCTTGAAATACTACAATTTGATGAAATTTTAAAACAGATTTTCATCTAAAACCATAACAATAAAATCAAAATTTGAAAATTGAATCAGAGAACAATCAACTGCCATAACCAACTAAAGACAGAGAACTAAAAACACATAGCTATCAACAAAAACCTAGATTAATTAGAAAAAGAAAACTCATACCAGACAGGAAAGAGAAACATAGGGGAGATTGGAGACGGCGGCGCAGACGGCGTCCAGCTCGTCGCGGGAGCTGCAGCAGACCACCATCGGCAGCCCAGGGCGCCGGCCAGCAACGCCTAGCAAATCCACCAATGTCTCCTGCCAAATTATCACCGTGTTTTATGCGTAAAGTCAATTTCTATTTCTTCGGATCTAAAACGCCACATACATATTATGTGTTTTGAATGCGCATATGCATGAGAGAGAGGGACCATTTTGAAGTGGATCCTGTCGACGGCGACGTAGAAGTGGCGAGGTTGACTGAAACGGCGGCATGAGATAAAACAAATTAGCAAAAAGGAAATATGTATTGGACGAAAATAAAAGGAAGATTTACCTAAAATGGTCGGAAGGTGAAAGCGACGGCGGCGAGGCGGCTTCAGTGGCCTCTGTTATTGCCATAGTTCTTCCTCTCCGGCTACCTCGTTTTCGTTGTTCGGGCCTCGAGAATGAGCTAATTCAATCTCGTTTTCGTTGTTCGGGCTTCGAGACTGAGCTATTGATAACCTTTGGCATTTTTCGTTAACCTTTCTAAAAAATCTGTTTTGCTTCTAAGGACAAGCCACCGTAACCGTAACCTTCTAAAATTTAGAGCGTTATATTTAATTTATATTTCATCGTTGTCAAATTTTGCAAACTGATGATAAGATTTTTTAATTTCATTGTTTAATAAAATATTCAAATAAATTTTGTAATATATAATTTTGTAAATGACATTTAGATTAATTTTGGTTCATTAATTTTGAAATAAATAATAATTAAGGTTGTGGATGATTATATAAAAATGTAATTTTTATATGTTTTAAGTATTTTAACCATGAAATTATGAATATTCATTTATTGTACCTCAAAGAATATTAATGAGTAATTACATTAAAAAATTATTAATAGAATTGATCGTATATATATCTGTTTCTCTCTCTACCTCCACTTCCAGCTAGCTAGTAGTAGGGCTTTCTTCTCAGACCACCTTTGTCCGCGGCGTACGTTATTTACGTCGTCTCTATCCTGCGCTCCTTTTATCATACGCCCCCTACCTCTCCTATTTCGATTCCACGATCAACCCTAATTTCACACACTATTCTTTGCACTTTTTTGTATTATTCAACCAAAAACTGAGCTTCTATTTCCCGCTATCTTTGATTATTTCAGGTTAAAAGAGAGACGCTACTTCCTAGGGTTTGGTTCAGTGGGGATCACCAATTGCAGCGAGATCGTGACCATAAAGTTTGGTAGGGGTAATATTTTAAGGATTAGGTTGTTTTGGCGGGGATCTGAATCTGCCCGAGGGACTGATAATCTGGATCGGACCGCCCTGAGATGGCCAATCCCGGAGTCGGGACTAAGTTTGTCTCTGTAAATTTAAACAAGTCGTATGGCCAATCACAACAACAACAGTATCACCACCATAACAACCACCAATATGGGGCGGGCAGGAATCGCCCCGGCGGAGGCGGCGGAGGAGGAGGGATGGTGGTACTTTCACGGCCGCGGAGTTCGCAAAAAGTAGCTGGGACGAAGCTTTCTGTTCCACACCCGTTGAATCTGCCATCATTGAGGAAGGAGCATGAGCGATTTGATTCCTCCGGAGCAGGAGGAGGCCCCACCGGAGGCGCTTCAGGAGTTGGTGGGGTACGGCCTAGTTCTTCCGGGATGGGATGGACTAAGCCGGCTGTGGTTGGTGAGAAAGATGGATTTATAGGCGTTGGCACTGATCACACTGGAGATATTTCTATTTCCAGTGTTAATCATGGTTTTGACCAAGGAGGTAATGGTGTTGTTAATGGGGTGAGTAAAGGGAATAGTAGCTCCTTGTATGTGCCACCTTCTGTGCGTTCAGTTGGTCCTGCAGCTTCTGGTCTGTCCCCGAGCAATCAAGTTCCTGGGAAAGCTACGGTCTTGAGGGGTGAGGATTTTCCATCGTTGCAGGCAGCTTTGCCCGTGGTTTCTGTGTCAGAAAAGAAGCAGAAAGATGGTTTGTTTCAGAAACAAAAGCAGGTTATGAATGAGAATCTTGGTGATGAGCAGGGGGGTCGCTTGGGTTTGAGTGCACTCGTGGATCTAGGGTTGCAGTCCAGAAATCATGTTAGCAATGGAGAGAATGAGAAGGAAGGCCAAAAACGTGGTTTAGGTGGTGCTGGCATGTTTGAGAAAGACCGGAGGCAGGAGGAATTCTTTCCCGGACCTTTGCCATTAGTTAAGGTCAACCTGAGGTCGGATTGGGCAGATGATGAGCGAGATACAGGGCATGGTTTGATGGACCGGGGGAGGGATCATGTGTTTACTAAGAATGAAGCTTACTGGGATAGGGATTCTGATTTCCCAAGGCCAAGTTTTTTACCCCAGAAGCCAACATGTAATCACTTTGATAGATATGGGCAGCGTGACAATGAAACTGGAAAGATTACTTCCAGTGAAGCCGCTAAATTGGACACTTTTGGCCGAGATACAAGAGCAACTAGTAGAGAGGGACGAGAAGGCAACTCATGGAGAGTTTCTTCACATCTTGTGATGGATGGATTTGGTATCCAAGAGGGTGGCAATGAAAGAAGTGGCATTGGTACAAGGCCATATAATCAGAACAGAAAAATAAACTATGAAAATAAATATGTCCCATCCCCTTTCCGAGACAATGTTCAACATGGTAATGAAAGGAGGGATGTTGGTTATGGACATGTAGGGAGACATCCTCACAGTAACTCAATGGATCCTTTTGGTGGGAGAGCATCTGATCGGAGCGGTCGAGAGAGTTACGGGAATGAACAGTACAACAATCATAGAAGTGATCATTTCCAAAGTAGTTCAACGTCCAAATCATTGTTTTCTTTGGGCGGTAAAGGGCTTACAGTTAATGATCCCATACTGAGCTTTGGTAGGGAGAAACGCCCATCCTCAAAAAATGAAAAGGCTTTCTTTAATGATCCTTTCATCAGGGACTTTGGAGCTATTGGGTTTGATGGACATGATCCTTTTGATGGGGCTTTTGTTTCTCTGGTTAAAAAGAAGAAAGATGTGGTTAAACAGACTGATTTCCATGATCCAGTCAGGGAGTCTTTTGAGGCTGAACTTGAGAGGGTGCAGAAAGTGCAGGAACAGGAGAGGCAACGCATAATTGCTGAGCAGGAAAGGGCTATGGAACTAGCTCGGAGAGAAGAAGATGAAAGGATTCGGCTGGCTAGGGAACAAGAAGAACAACAGAGGAGGTTAGAAGATGAAGCCAGAGAAGCTGCACGTAGAGCCGAACAAGAAAAATTGGAACTTATGCGAAAGGCTGAAGAGCAAAGGATGGCTAGAGAGGAAGAGAAACGCAGAATTATTATGGAGGAAGAGAGGAGGAAACAGGCTGCCAAACAGAAGCTTTTAGAATTAGAGGAAAAAATTGCAAAAAGGCATGCTGAAACAACAAAAAATAATAATTCTTATACCTTGACAGGTGAGAAGATATCAGTGACAGCTACAAAGTTAGCAGATGTTGGTGACTGGGAAGATGGTGAAAGGATGGTGGAGAGAATTACAACTTCAGCATCCGCTGATTCTTCAGGATCAAATCAGCCTTTTGAGATGGGTTCTAGGCCTCTCTTTTCCAGAGATGCCTCCTCTTCCTTTTTGGACAGAGGGAAGCCTCATAGTTCATGGAAGCGAGATGCTTTTGAGAATGGAAACAGCTCATCATTCCTTTCACACGACCGGGAGAATGGCCATCATAGCCCTCAGCATGACTCTGCTGCTGGAGGCAGAGTGTTTTCCAGAAAAGAAGCTCATGGAGGACCTGGATTTATGTCATCCAAGACTTACTATAAAGGAGGGATTCCTGAACCTCGCATGGATGATTTCAGACAAATTAAAGGTCAGAGGTGGGATCTCACTGGAGATGGAGATCATTTTAGTAGAAATCTGGAGTTTGAATCTGAATTTCACGAAACCCTTGCAGAGAGATTTGGTGATGGTGGATGGGGACAGAGTCGTGCTCGGGGCAGTCTTTATACTCCCTATCATGAACATGTATATCACAACTCTGAGACAGATGGGCTTTATTCCCTTGGAAGGTCACGACACTCCACAAGGCAACCTCGCGTTCTTCCACCTCCTTCCATGAACTCCATGCAAAGAAGTTCTTACAGAGGTGACCAACATCCTGGGCCCTCAACTTTTACACTGAATGAGTTGCCGTACAACGAAGGCACAAGAAGTAAATCTACCATGCAGAAAATGTTTGATAATAGCCATCAGGAGATCATTTCAACAGCTCAAATAACTCATCTGAACGAAGACAGTACTGAGAATGCGGCACAGGAAATGGATATGGACACAAAAAGATGTGATTCACAATCTTCACTCTCTGTTTCTAGTCCCCCTGATTCTCCTGTTCATATATCTCATGACGATTTGGATGACTCTGGTGATTTCCCTGGATCAGCTGCTGATTGCAAAGATGAGACCTTGGGTTTACAAGTTAATGAATCTGCAACCTTGCCTATTGACAGTGAAAAAGAGAAAATGATGAGTGAATCAAGTTATGATGATGAAGAATGGCCTATTGAGACCGATGACCCCTTGCAGGAGCAAGAAGAATACGATGAGGATGAAGATGGCTATGGGGAAGGAGATGAAGCGCATGATGGAGAAGATGAGAATACAAACCTAGCCCAAGAGTTTGAAGACCTTCATCTCGAGGAGAAAGGTTCACCTGACATGGTGGACAATTTGGTGCTAGGCTTCAATGAGGGTGTTGAGGTTGGGATGCCAAATGATGAATTTGAAAGAAATTTGAGGGATGAAGATGCAAAATTTGTCCCACCCCAAGTTTCTGTTGGAAATGTGAAAGAACTGGGATCTTTAGATGGGATTTGCAGTGAAGAACAAGCCCTTCAAAATATGACTGAGTCTGTGGAACTGGGTCTTGATGATACTTCTGGAATCTTCCAGGAAACTGAGAAGAAAAAAATGCAGGACTTGGTGATCCAACCTAAGCATGTTCCTCAAACTTCGGCAGCATCTGAACTTATGGACCATATGGACGCTCCTAGCACTGGCTTGTCTTCTCAGGCCCAAGTTCCATTATCAACAGGACAGATTTTTATGTCCAGTGCTCCCTCTGTTCATGGTCAATCAGAGGTACCTGTCAAGCTCCAGTTTGGGCTATTTTCTGGTCCATCTTTGATTCCTTCACCCGTTCCAGCTATACAGATAGGTTCTATACAGATGCCTCTTCATCTGCATCCGCCTGTTGGCCCATCTGGAACCCAGATGTATCCATCACAGCCTTTCTTTCAATTTGGTCAGCTGCAATATACTTCACCTATTTCGCAGGGAGTGTTGCCATTGGCACCACAATCTATGTCCTTTGTTGAACCCACTGTTCCAGCTAATTTTCCACTGAATCAGAATGCTGGAGGTCCTCTGCCTATTCAATCTGCTCAAGAAACTTCCCATAATCTAATCAAGGGTGATTTGTTGTCTGTCTCAACTGATAGCCAATCTGGCCCTCTTTCACAGCACTTAGATCTTCTCTCTCATGGTAAGGTGTCAAAGGATGGGAAGTTGTTGCCATCCTCAAATGCCATCTTAAAACTGGAACAAGTCCAGGGTGAACTTTCTTGCACTGGTGATGGAAATTTGATGGGTGAATCAGGTTTTCAAATGGAGGAATCATTTATGAAAAATTTCAAAATGTTACCTACTAAAGAGTTAGGTGACCAACCTCAAACTGTTAAGTCATCGTTGCAGATAGCTTCGAAGGATAAGGATTCCAACCTTGTAAAAGGTCAAGGCATAATAACAGGTGGGAGACGTAAAAGATATGTAGTGAAAAATTCAGGCTTGAAATCTTCATTAGAGCCTGCTGAGGCTTCTCAACAAGATCCTGGTGCATTTCAAAGGAGACCACGGCGCCAGAGAACTGAGTTTCGAGTTCGGGAAAATGCTGATAAGAAGCAATCTGTTGGATCAATTTCATCTAGCCTTTACGGAGATGATAAATCTAATACTGATGGTAAGGTTATTGGAGCAAGAAATGGGTCTAAGAGGGTTGTTATTGGGTCAAATAGACAACCAAAACAGAAATTTGAATCAGAAGGCTTGAGTTCGCGGCTTGTTGCGTGGGAGACAGATTCTGGAGGCAGGGTTGAAAATGGATCTCTAAAACAATCTTTGAGAAAGAACGTCTCACATTCTGGGGAGGACGTAGATACTTCACTACAAAGTGGAAATATTGTCCGTATATTTGAGCAACCTGGCATCAAGGCTCCTAGTGACGATGATGATTTTATTGAGGTTAAGTCAAAGAGGCAAATGGTGAATGATCGCCGCGAACAGAGAGAAAAAGAAATTAAAGCAAAATCGCATGTCACAAAGGTTTCATTTTACTTTTCACCTTAGTTTGCACTTTTTGGCAAATATGTTGTTTACTTAATTACATCTTCTTGTTTGTATGGCAGACCATGCGGAAACCACGTTCTAGTTCTCAAACTACAGCTGGCAATATAAACTCAAGTAAAATATCTGCATCTGTTGGTGGAGGATCTTCAAGTAACTCGCACAATGATTTTGTTTCCACCGAAAGACATGGCTTAGGAAACATTGAAGTATCTGTGGGATTTAATACCCCCATTGTTTCCCAACCATTGCCTGTTTCCCAACCATTGCCTCCAATTGGGACTCCTGCTGTTAAAAATGATGTCCAGGCTGATAAAAGATCCCAAACAATCAAGTATGTGGGCCTTAAACAGATTATGCAAACCTAAGAACTATTGTATCTTCAGAAGCTCACGTACTATTCTCTGCAGGTCTACTGAGACAAGCTCTTTACCCGTCGGTGGTGGAAAGAACCTCTCATCAGGTTTGATGTTTGAGAATAAGAATAAGGTTCTGGATAATGTTCAAACATCTTTGGGCTCTTGGGCTAATCCACAGATTAATCAACAGGTACTTGAAACTGTTACTGATTCTTGTTCAAATTTGAAGCATTGGATATTTCAGTTTGTTATATTGTATGAATATGTATTTAATTAGTTGCAACTTAATTGAACGTTTGATGTTATTCATTATTTCTTTATTTTGGTGCCACGTTGTGCATGTGCAAGCACCTAATTAGATTTATGTTAATTGGTGTACTGTTTATGTTCAAGTTGGCTTTGTTTTGGATACGGAGAGAGGCAGGGGAATGGCAAGGGAAAGATTTGGAGGGGAAATGGGAAACATATGGAAGCCTTTTATTTTGATTTTTACTTTCTGTTGATTTTTGTACATTTGAGTCTTCTAATTCTCTATGTTGCATTATTATGTTTTATGATCAAAAGAAAGGACAGTTGACTATAAATAATGGAATGGAAATTCTTCATCAATAGATTTGGACCATATTTTAATAGTTCAAAATCATGTGGCAAATCTACTAACGTTAGAAGCTGATCATTTTATCATTTAGGTGATGAGCCTCATGCAGACCCAACTCAATGAGGGTATGAAGCCTGGAAAACTTGATTCACGGTCTTCAATTGGAGATTCTACTCTCTCGGTTGGTGAATCAAGTTTGACATCATCGTCCATCATGGCTAAGGACAAATCATTTCCTTCTGCTTCAAGCACAATCAATTCATTGCTTGCTGGGGATAAAATTCAATTCGGTTAGCATACTCCCTAAAGAACTTTTTCCGCATGTACAATTGCAGTCGAAATTCTTCTAAAAGAATTTTGAAAATGATTATTTTTGTATATTCAGGTGCTGTTACATCACCAACTAAAATGATTATTTTTGTATATTCAGGTGCTGTTACATCACCAACTATTCTTCCTTCTAGCAGTCGTGCTTCTCCCCATGGAATTGGCAATCTAGGTTTGTGTCGTCCAGACATCCAAATTGCCCACAATCTGTCTGCAGCTGACAATCAACGCTCTATATTTTTCGGAAAGGATAAGCACTCCAACGAATCTTCCATGCATTTGGAAGATTGTGAGGCTGAAGCTGAAGCAGCTGCTTCAGCTGTTGCAGTTGCTGCAATAAGTAGTGATGACATAGTTGGGAATGGGCTGGGTACAGGTCCTGTTTCTTCCGATTCTAAAAGCTTTGGAGGTGCTGATATTGATGGTATAATTTCTAGCAGAAAATTCTATGTTGCATTCCTGTTTCTACTGAAATGTTTCTTCATGAATTGACTGTTCTAAATTTGTTCTCGCTTATAAACAGATGTATCTGGCGATCAGCAACTGGCAAGTAGATCAAGAGCTGAAGAGTCACTTAGTGTAGCTCTTCCAGCTGATCTGTCTGTTGAGACGCATCCAATGTCTCTGTGGCCACCTTTACCAAGTCCTCAACATTCTTCGAGCCAGATGCTTTCACATATCCCGGGAGGCCCGACTTCCCATTTTCCCTTCTATGAAATGAATCCCATGTTGGGGGGACCCATCTTTGCATTCGGGCCACACGACGAACATGCATCAACCCAATCGCAGTCCCATCAGAAAAGTAATACGCCTGTTTCAGGTCCACATGGAACGTGGCAGCACCATTCTGGTGTGGATTCATTCTATGGTCATCCTGCAGGTTTTACTGGCCCTTTTATTAGCCCACCTGGGAGCATTCCGGGAGTTCAAGGACCACCACACATGGTGGTCTACAATCATTTCGCACCAGTTGGACAATTTGGACAAGTTGGCTTGAGTTTCATGGGCACAACCTATATTCCGCCTGGAAAGCAACCTGACTGGAAGCATAATCCTGTGTCTTCAGCCATGGTTGCTGGTGAAGGGGAAATGAATAGTTTGGATATCGTTTCTGCACAGAGAAATCCAACCAGTGTTCCTGCACCTATCCAGCATCTTGCACCTGGGTCACCACTTCTTCCAATGGCCTCTCCTTTGGCAATGTTTGATGCACCGCCTTTCCAGGTAAAATCATGATCTGTGCTGTGTAAAATTACAACCATTTGGATAGAAATTTTATTCTGGAAAACAATTTCCTTCCTTTCTCTTAGGACAGTAATGTCAAATACCATTGTGGGGGCTAAGATTTTTATTTGTTTTCAGTTCATCAGTGTGGGGGCTTATATTTGATTTTGATTACTTCATGTCAATGTTTTTCATTGCTATTGTTGTTACTAGTCTGCCCCGGACATGTCAGTGCAAGCTCGGTGGTCCCATGTCTCAGCTTCTCCTCTTCAATCAGTCTCTGCTTCAATGCCATTACAGCAACAGTCAGAAGGTGTTCTCCCTACTCAGCTTAATCATGGGCTCTCTGTCGACCAGTCATTAGCAACCAACAGATTTTCTGAATCTCAAATTTCAAGATCCTCTGACAATGGCCGAAATATCGCAGGAGCAACTGATGCAACCGTGAACCAATTACCTGATGAACTTGGGTTGGTGGACTCCTCGAGGTCTAATAGTACCAGAACTGTGGCACAGAGCAACATTCCCAAAAGCCCATCTGCCATTACTATTCAAGATGCTAGCACGACGGATGGCACCCAAAATTGTACCAGTAACAGCTTTAGCCAGAATACTAGTTCTGCTTTTAAGACACAACCTTCCCACCAGAAAACTGCATCTGGCCAGCTGTACAACTCGTCTGGTTACAATTATCAGAGGGGAGGTTCAGTTCCTCAGAAGAATATTTCTGGGGGGGAATGGTCTTATCGTAGAATGGGATATAATGGGAGGAATCAATCTTTGGGTGGAGAAAAGAACGTCCCTTCTTCAAAGACGAAACAGATTTATGTAGCTAAACAGACAACAGGTGCAACATCCACAGTGTTATGATCGACTTAGACATTGACTAAGCGTTGGTTGAACATGGAAAGCATGAACACTGAAGAGTCTTTGCAGAATGAAAACATATTTGGCAGAATCTATTGATAGGAACGGCTGAGATTTGGAAACCTATGGTTATACCTGGGTTGATATGTTGGCTTTCTAATCCAAGTTTGCAGGCTTGTGGACTGTGACCTTTTATGAGTCTTGTTTTTTCAGGCTTCTTCGGAGAAGAGTTCTAGTGTGGTAGTGGCCCGGCGTTTAGATGTATCATTTCAGAAGTTTTGTGCATTAGACGGGTGTGGTCTGTGATTACCTTTATCATCACATTGTTGGCTGCACAAGCCGAAATGTGTAGTCTCATGAGATTGATGTATGAATATAATTAATGATTCAGCTGATAATTTTTTGTTGCTGCCTGTGGCGACCTATTTAAAATGGAATGGAAGCCATTGAACATTCTGTTTTGGGTGATCCAGAATTTCTTTTATTTGCTTGACAGAATTTAAATCCCTACCACTCCAGATCAAGAAACGGAAACGGCCGTTGGCCAGTGCCAGTTAATGGAAAGCTGTATGCGACCACTCTGGTTTTCACTTTGGTTTGCGAGTCGGCTTATGCCATCACTTTCCTGGGGGACTTGGGAAGTCAGCGTTTATCCTCGATTTGGTAAAAGGTAACCTTAAAGAACTAATTTTTCTATTTGTGGTTGGACGACTGACTTGCTCCTTACGCCGGGCAGCTAGCAAATGCCCTTACTTATTTTACTACACCTAGGGTGCGACATGATCATTGACGGAATTAGAAATTTAAGATAAGAAGGTCTAAATATTTAAGTTTTTTAAATTTTAGAGAGCCCAGCATAACATTGGCACTTAAATAACTTCATCATTGTATATATATATTAATTAAAAATAAAAAATAATTAATTTTTCTACATTTTGGGGGGCATCATGTAGCTTTGTCGATGCACATGATACTTCTAGAGGATTTATTGGGAGTATTTTTTCTGATGTAGTTTGTTCTAACTGATACCCTTTTATCATTGCACTGAGCCCCATGTAGTTACTTTGGTGCACATGATCCTTCTAGAGAATTTATTGAGAGTCTGTTTTTCCCGTTTTGTGATGTAGTCTGTTCTAACTATTTCGTTTTTATCCCAAAAAAAAAAATGTCACACTGGTTCTCTCGGATTTAAGCTTCACAAAATACACGTTAGCTCGGGACCCAGTTTACAGCAAAAGTGTATTTCAGTTTGTCGACTAAAAGGACGAAATCTTATCGGCTCTCTCAAATTTATGTGCTAAGTCACTAATCCATCTTCATTAGCTCATCTTCCCCAAAAATCTCAAAGATATCGTTATTATCTTCATTTCCCAACTCTTCAACTTGTTTTTTGCTGCTTTCTGCTTCGATGGGTTTTTTTTTTCAATGTCTGGTCTTCATTTGCTTTATAGTCTGTTGTCGGAAGTTTTGTTTTGGCCTTTTCTCCCTGAACTCAATCGCTGCCTTGTCATAAGCTCTCGCCGCCTGCTCCGACGTGTCGAAGGTGCCAAGTCAGACCCCGAGAGGCCTTTCTGGGATCACGTATACAGCTCTTTACTTTCCTTTCTGTCTCTTCTTCGCCTTGATTTTGTTGCTGCTTTGGGGCACCTCATGAGCTAGAGCTTCCAGCTGGTGCTCAGCACTTGTGGTACAGAGGCTCAGCACCTCATGACCTAATAGAGACTCAAGTGGGCCAGCTGATAATTTACATGGTAGCTTCTTCACAGTATCATAAGCCTCATTTAAGTGGCCAGTTCTACCTAGCAAGTCCACTATGAAAGCATAGTGAGCCATTTTCACTGGAATCCCATGTTTTACCATGGAGTTGAAGACCATCCAACCTTGCTCAAGCAAACCAGTATGGCATCATGCTGATAAAACAATAGAAAAGGTGATATCATCAGGTGCCACTCTGAAAATTACATCTGAGAGAAAAGTTTCCCCATGAAGACAATATCCATGAATCACCACGTTCCATGAAAAAACATTCTTTCCAAGCATGTTCCTGAACAACTTTCTGGCGCTACAGATGTTTCCACATCTTGCAAACAAATCAATGAGAGCATTGCCGGTGACGATATCCTTATTAAACCCCTTGTGTACGGAACAAGCCAGCAAAGAGTGAGCAAGATTCGGGCCTTTTAGTTCAGAACAGGCTGAAACCAAATTTAGCATTGTTACAGTACAACGTTCTAAGCCTAGAATCAGATCTGCAAAGAAGCATACTGCTTTTCTGGCATTTTTTGCTTGTACAAGCGCAGACATGATGGCATTCCACAAAGATATATCCCTCTTTGTTCCCAATTCAAAAAGTAAAAGACATGAACTTATATACTAAAATCTCGAGTACATAGGAACCATGGAAGATAGAAGATGAGTTTGTTGCAAATTCCCCAACCCAGTTGCAAAAGCGTGGACTGACTTACCTTGCCTCCTGTCATGGCATTGCGGCAACAAATTTATCAGGGTAAAAGAGCTTGGCCGTTGACCTTCCTTAATCATTTGATGATATAAGACCAAAACCTAACCGTTTAGATTTTGACGTCTGTAACCAGACATCATGGCATTCCAAGACACTACGCACCTTCTCCGCCTCAGCATGTCCACATTTACAGTAAATGCTTATCAGCGTGTTAACTAAAGGAACATCAGAAGTGAAACCTTTTGTGATTGCATAACCATGAAGAATCATCCCTTGATCCAGATTGCCATCATCCTCAAATACAGGGAGAACGCTTATCAGTGTAACCAAATCTAGTGCTGTTCCCTCTTTGTGCATCTCGTCAAGGAGATTAAGAGCTTTTTCCACATCTTCACTGCGTATGAATTGAGTTCCACGAGACAACATCTCTAGTTTGCATGTTGTGAAATAGCTTAAAGCAAGTGCTGAGATTATTGGAATCAGAGTAAAAGTCCAGGAGTGCATTTGACACATTGAGGTTTGAATCTAAGCCTTCTGATGCCATATGCATGGGCAAACTTATCAAGACACACAGCCTTCAATTGTGAGCAAACAGAAATAAAACTAATTAAAGATGCTGCTTCTGGACAAAAACCAGAAATTTGGATTTCGCTAACTGCAGCTAAACTTTCATCCAATTGTCCGCAATGTTTCATATCCAGAAACCATGACATTCCACAGTAAGAGGTTCTTAATAGGCATCCCATCAAAAAGAAACTAGGCTGTTTTCATGTCTCCCACCTTGGAATACATGGAGACAAGAGCCGATACGACAGAAATTTGATTTTCAGAACCATGTTTTATAATGTAAGCATGAATGGATTTGCTATACCAAATACTGTAATCTGAAGAGCAAGAGGGAACGATGGACACAAAAGTAACAAAATCAGGAAGTACACAAGTACGGAGCATTCCTCGAAACATCTCAAAAGCTTCAAAAGGCATTTGCTTTTGTGCATAGGGCAGATATCATGGCATTCCAAACAGCAACATTCTTCTCCACTCCATAATCAAACAAATTTCTAGCAGCATATAAATGCACATCACCGGCATCGCCAGCATCCATTGAAATTAAAGCAGGCATCAGGAAATAGTTCCCGAAATATCCAGCTTTAAGGGCAAGGCCATGAATACACTTCCCAGTATCAAAACATCCCAAACGAGTGCAAAGAGGAATTACGCTGGTTAAAGTGCTCACATTAGGCTTCAAACCCACAGAAGAAGAAGAACGACCTTTGTTCTCGTACTAAAAGTTGATAGTACATACTATCATACTTTCGTTCAAGAGATTAAAGGTTCGAGACCTAATTGCGTATGAAATTTTCGTATTTGACTGGTGAAGAGATCTATCGTATTTATAAATTATTATACGCACATAAAAAATTTATTATTATGAATTTTATTAATATATAATTTATGTGAATCATTTCATTTATAAACAATGATTTCAAATTTTATTAGCAATAAATAAATATATATAAAGTGAAATAATTTATTAATTAATATTTTATAATTTCAATTCGGCATTTTAATTAATTTATATAAATATTTTAATTAATATACTTATATTAATCATCATGCCATTAATTCAATTTATATACAAGATGATGTAATTCTTCTAATTTTTAAAACTCAAACAAAATAATTTATATGCAATCTAATAAATAAATTTGAGTTTTTTTTTTTAGTAAACTCCAGTCCATGAACTTGAACTTCAGATTAAAATTTAAATTTTATAAATGATCTGCATTCCTTTTTGAAAGCTACCCATAGCAGATAAAAAGAAAAGCGTACAGATTCAATTATTAAGAAGAGAGAATGCCCCAGTCAGTCATTCCCAGTTGAAAGAATGGCTAATTACGTAAGAATCATAATCGGCAGGATAGCCAAAGCCAAAGCATGAATGGCGGACGGGAAAGGAGAAGCGGAGCTAGACCTGTAGAAAGGAGGGGCTAGTCCAACGTCATACAAAATCTATTCTTAACCTAACCCCAACTGATTATCAATCTTAATAACAACCCATGTCAGGAATTGCGGCCATTTACAGTAGTTTATACCGATTGTTTGCATATGGCATGCCTGAACTTCAGATATCTTCGTATAAACTACAAATATAAATATCATGATTCCTCATACTTATCCCCAGTATACTGCCCTCATCCACGGATCTAAAGAACTATCAAGATCCGTAACCAAGATCCGTAACCTAGTGCATCGCCTTGTAGTTTAAATGCGCAAATCAAAGAAAATAATCCCATCTTATTGAAATGAGTTTTAAGTAATAAACATACGAATTGGATTATATTCTACCACATAACAAAGGTCTTGTATCAACATAATAAAGATCTTGTACCAGGCAAATTACATAAACATGTCACACCATAAATTACCTAAGCCAAGACCATTTCTCCCTAGTTTGCAGATACATAGATGATATGTAGATGGCTAGATCGTAATAATAAATGCCTCCACATTTGGAAAATGGTTCACAAAGTCCCATGATTTTACCCTAAGTTTAGGAACCATACGATGTCTTCCTCATCATCCTCATAAACTCCTCCAGATTCACTTCTCCATCACCTGTGCATTTCATAAAGCCAACATGTAAGTGATAAGCAACACCATTATCGTGCCAAACCCCTTCAAATCACCTGTACCCAAATACCCTGTGCCCCCTTTTCCTTGTTCCCCTAACAGGGGGCACAGGGTATTTCGGTAAGGAAGAATACATCCCATGCCAAACAGATTAACACCGAAAAATCGTACTCAATCCAATTCCCCAGAAAACCTATGGACTAGGATGCAGAAGTGTGAAGATATCCGCCTAATTTCAGTTGGTGCTCAAGGTTTTCCAGTCTTAGTAGATTAACCCAATAAGTAAAGAACGTAAGTTGTTTCTGGAGGAGTAACTGCTACTTCAGATATTACAATTGAAAACATATCATCCAATAGTTTGGTAGGAATTCCAAGATGTTACAACAATGAGAAGGATGCACCCTATTGCCTCTATGTATGCCAACTCATATGGTGTCAGTACGAGGTCAGACATTCCAGACAGTTTTTTGTTCTAAAATATCAGGAAAATATACAAATATGCAAACTTACGATCTCGATCTGCTTCTTCAACCATCTCTTCAATTTCTCTGTCAGTAAAGTTTTCACCTAGTTCTTTTGCTGTTCTTTTAATGTCAGCAACTGATATCTTATCCTGCAGAAAATGGGAGAGGGTAAACAACTGACATAAAGAAACAAAGTCAACAATGAATGACCAACAGCTGACATTATTATCTTGGTCAATGATACGGAATGCCCTCTTCATTTCTTCTTTAGTGTCCCTTTCTCCGATCTTGGCTGTCATCATATGAACAAATTCATCAAAATCAATAGCACCGCTCCCGTCCTTGTCCACATCAGCAATCATTTGACTGATTTGCTGCAATGAGCAATTCATTATGCGTTAGTCATGTAGAAAGGTCTCGATTCAATTTGAACCAAATAGGCAATAGCAACACACAATGATTGTAGACATTTAGATAGAAAGGAAACCCCCCAATTACAAAATTATACATTAGGGGACCCTCCTGTAACTTGGCTTGTTCATTCCTTTGCTGTTAACACAGAATTTGTAGCAAGGAGAAAAGGAAACACAGCATAGGCGCACAACACAGATACTTTATTTATTTGAGAAGTAGTAATGGAGTGCCTTCATTGATAGTTTCATTACCATAAGATCTGAACCAATTCATAAAGCAAAAACAGCAGTTTCAAAATGCACACTTGGCTTGTTCATTCCTTTGCTGATAACACAGAATTTGTTGCAAGGAGAAAAGGAAACACAGCATAGGCCCACAACACAGATACTTTATTTATTTGAGAAGTAGTAATGGAGTGCCTTTATTGATAGTTTCATTACTGTAAGATCTGAACCAATTCATAAAGCGAAAACAGCAGTTTCAAAATGCACATACATTAGTTACATGAACAGATAATTCACTAACAAATTTAGGCTCAGAAAAGTACCATAATCCAAAAAGCGATTGCATACACATATGCTAGGAGTTAGAGGATACCTCTTCTGTCATCTCAAAGCCAAGTGCCCTGTCATACGAGAAGTTCAGTGTTCACACATCTTATCTCAACCAACTTAGAAAACTTTGTACACAAGTTATGCAATAAATACCTCATAGCAATATTCAACTCTTTAGCATCAATAGTGCCTGAAAAAGAAAACAAACTAACATGTAAATATTAAAATTAAAAACATAAACTGAAGCCAGAGATGACAATAATAATATCATTACCTGAATTATCAGTATCAAATAGTTCAAATGCTTCTCTAATTTCTTGCCTTTTTTGTGATGTTAAACCATGATGTCGACCTCTAGGCTTATCTACACGAGACTGCCCTCTATAGAGATTCGACTGATGAGGCAAAAGTACACATATGAAAGTCGTAAGCCAAAAAAGTACTTCAAGGAAATGACAGAGGAGCTAAATACATTTAATAGACATTTCAAAAAGGATAGCAGAACATATAATTTGAGTGATCTGAACGTGACAAAATAAGAGATTTTTTAACAGACGATTAAAAGTGCATAATAATGCAACTCGGGATTGGTCATAAAGTCAATATTTATTCTGCAAAAACTAATCCATGATAATTAAAACATGTCCAAAAAAAGTGAAACGCATAGCAGGAAGCAGTTCTTCAACTTAACATTCCCCTCAATATAACACCAGCATGTCCATTGCTAAATACCAAAAAAGTTCATAGAGAACTAGCAGAAACTTTAACCAACAACAGATCCTGGAATACCAACAACCGCCAAATCATCTTCTAATTACTCGAGCCATTTGAAAATGATGGAGAACATATCAGATCAAGTAGCCTTCCACACTTGATCCAAATATTAAAACTAAAACTGATATGTTCATTATGTGGAAACATCTAGACCGTATAAGTTCTCGAAAAAGCATGCACTTTAAATTAATGATGAACCAGTAAAAAGAAAATCTAGAGTTCAGACCCAAAAAAAATTGGAATAGCGAATCCTCACAAAACAAAATCCATAACCCGGTGATCTACATAACAAATTGTTCCAATTCGTTCATTCCCAAAAGCACCGGCGCAGCACCCTTGACCCCAATCTTAACAAAAGGAAATTATCTCCCAATTTTAATTATTACATAGATTCCATGAACCATCAATAGTAATCAAAGATGCAAATTCATAGAAAAATCAACGCATCTGTAAGAAATATTCGAATCAAACAGAGAAGAGGAGATTCGTGTTTCTCAGCAAAAGACTCGAACTTTTTTTTTAAGATTATTCACAGAAAAGTGACAAAATAGGGATCAACGAAAAGAAAACGACGGAGAATATAAGATTTCTATACAAGAACAAACCATAGCTCAATTTTGCCGATCGACGGGATAAGCTTCGCGTGCAAGAAAATTCGTCGGGCAGAAGTGACTTGCCTGTTAGTATTGCATTTGCAGGTCGTAGTGCTAAGCATCTTACTTTTGGGCTTTAACAACAACAACCGACCTCCCTATTAGTTGGGTCCATGTGCTTGTGACCCACAACTCTCATACGGGATCTAATATAATTTAGCCGTATTAATCAGAGATTAATTAACTAATTAAATTATCTAATCTTTTTAATGAGCTGGCGTAACCCTATTATACCCCAGTCCCAGTTCACTATAATCCGTTATTAACGAATATATAAAATCAATTAAGTTAGCTTCAAATAACAGCTTAAACTATTCTGATAAAACGGTCATTTAATATAATATCAGAATTTTTGTGATCAAATAATTATAGATTCAAATCTTATCACCTATTTATTATTCAGTACAAAATAGAGTGAACTTATGTAAGTTTCAAGTTCAAAAAGACTTTCACTTGAAAAAGTGTGTTAGTAAATATATAAAATTAATTAAAATGAACTCACACAACAGCTTAAACTATTATAATATAGGTGTCCCTCCACGCTGTCATTATCCTTCTGTTCAAATTTTCTTTGACACAATATAGATCTTCCTGTACTGATGAGTACTTCTTCGCCAGTTCAGAGAGATTCTGCTTTAGATCTTGGTTTTCCCCAGTTACGTCCTCCATCCTTGAAGTCAGATGCTTGATTCGCTGCTCCGAATGTGTTACCATACTTTTGCTTTCTGTTTCCCTCTGATGAAAAGAAGACACTTCCATCTAGAGAGAAAACATTATGCCCTGCAAGCTCTCTAACCCTTTCACGAAGTCTCTGCTCCTCTAATTGGAACTTTTCAAGAATAATCATTTGACCTTCTGTCTACCTCCTTCTCTAGTGCTGATTGCAACTCACTCATCTCGTTCTCTAATCTTTGGGTGCGAGACTCTAGTCCTGCTTTTGCCAATATAAACTCTTCCATTGCAGAATCCCTCTCAGCAATCCGAGACTCTCTCTAAAACACCTGATACCTCAATTGCCAAGCTTACCTTATCAGCCATCAAATTTCTAATAATCTGAACCAATGATGGGAAACCAAGTCCACTATCTTGAAAGCTGTCCTGATCAAGCTCTTCAGAAAGAAAAACTACTCCCTCAGTTCCTTTGATCTTCGTTGCAGTTCCACACCTATAGCATCCTCATTTGCAACAAAGTTCACCTCACCATTGCTGTCCCGCGGAAATGATGAATTGGAGATTTTGAGAAATTAAGGTTACGCCAACTGTTACGGAATTTAGTTAAAAAAATTAGTTAATTAGCAGATCTCATACTAGATAAAATTTTTATGCAGCAATAGAGTCCTGCGGAAAAATATTTAAAAATTTTATGTAAGAAATTCTGAACGGAGGAATTAATTATTTGTTAATTTAAAAGTCTACTTAAATACCTATCAAATATTAGGGTTGTTTTAGAATATTTATGAACATTAATGTCTTAATTAAATTTTTGGTCAAAACTTCTAGGTTTTTTACTCTTTTGCATTACTACCAAATTACACTACAACAAAGTCTAGATTTGGCTACGCTTTATTTGACGACGGTTCTAAAATCATTGCTAAAAGTAAACTTTTGATGACGATTTTAAAAAACGTTACTAACGTTTACAAAATTGTCACTAAATGCAATGTTAATTTTGTGATTTATTAACTGAGATTACTTCATATAATAAGGTTGAGAATGTTAACTATGTATGTACTATATTTAAGGCATACATGATTAAGTGTGCTTTCCTCTAAAGTCACTTTTATAATAAAAATAGTGGGAAGACTTACCTGAAGAGTTTAATGAAGATTAGGAAATGAAATTGTCTCTTGAAAACAAGATCTTATGATCTTTAATTACTAGTTGGAAATTTGGATTAAGGAGTTAATACAAAAGAATCAAGTAATTTCATACCTCGATGTTAGCTTTCACCTAGGATGAGAGTGAGCTATGAATCCTCCAAGAGAAAGCTGATGATTACCTATTGCAAAATAACAACTAAAGATAAAAAGAAGAAGAAAATGTGAAAAGACAAGTAAGAGTAGCCTAAATGGTTTCAGCTCCTCAATTAAGACTCTCCCTTCCAGGAGGTCTTGAGTTCAAGTCACATCAAAGGAGGAGAAATAAGAAATGTTCTTGTTGATGATCCTCTAGCCCCTTGAACAAAGCTCCTTCATCAGATCAATTACAGACGTCTCGCTTCTAGCGACAGTGTGAGAGTTGGAGCTACTAAGGAATCTAGGGGCTGATGAGAACCTGATGCTGAGCAAGGCCAGTGATCAATCATTAGCTGAACAATCAAGTATGTGAAGACTCCTTGTGCGCAGAAGTTTACAAGCTACGTAGAAATCTGAGGGATCTTGGAGTTCAAGGTTTACATCCTCTAGGGCTCTTGGGGTGGGGTCTTAGGGGCTTATGAGAACCTGATGTTGAATAGGGCCAGTGATCAATCATTAGCTGAACAATCAAGTATGTGAAGACTCCTTGTACGCAGAAGTATACAGGCTACGTAGGAATTTGAAGGATCTTAGAGTTCTAGGTTTACATCCTCTAGGGCTATTGGGGTGGGGTCTTAGGGGCTTAAGATTAGTCCGACTAAACTGGGATACCTAATGTAATAAAAAAATGTGAAAATGAAAACACAACAACCCATACCTGGTAACTTGACCAATTTAGAAAAGAAAATCACCTTTGATGATTTAGTCCTAGTTAGTAAGTATCTAGAGACTTTTTGGGTGGGGGAGGTTTTCAATTTATGCCCTTTGTTTGGGTAATTAGGTTTTTAATTTCATAAAATGATTTGATCTGACTAATATTTTTAACTACGAAAATAAATCTTAGGTAAAAACTATTAACAACGATTAGTGAAAAACTTCATTTATAGTTGTCAATTGCAGAGATTTGGTAACTTTTTTTGTGATGAAAATAAATAATTGCTAATAACTATTAGCAATAATTTTGATACTTTTAGTGACATTTTTTTAACCCAAATTTTGTTTATGTTGTATTTAATAAAGCCAAGGAAATAAGAAGGTTTGAGATTAATATTTTAAAAACCAGATTGGAAGTTAAACCGATAAGACAAAATGTTTAAGATTTGAAATGTTCAACCAATATTAAATCATCATAAAACTAACTAAAGATTGAATAAAATTAAAAATTGTGAAATATGGTTGTAAGAATTTGTCCTTATTGGATGAAGAATTTAAAATATAATTTAAAATAATTATTAAAAATTTAATTAATTAATTTTAATTTATATTAATTTATTAAAATTAACCAATTAATTAATAAATTGATCAATTTTTAACGATAAAAGTTGTTAAAATAAATTAAACTAAAAAGTTAAAATTTGAATAAAAAATTAAATAGTGCAAAAATTTTATAATTAAATCAATTAAACGGGTTAATTTTTTAAACCTATTAAATACGTCACTTATAGCAGGTTTGTATATAGAGAAAGCTTTTGGCTCGTATTTGCTAGCCTTGTCACAAGTACTCGTTGTAAACCGCTATTTTGACATCATTAGGATTTAGGAGCACACACTTGGTCCGTAAATTTTGAAGTACAAAATGGAATTATTGAAGATTTCACGTATCATATTTTTCATTTCTCTGTCAGTTTTGTTACGATATGTTGGTGTGTAAATTTCATTAAGATTTCCAAATCTTACTAATTAATGATTTTAAGCTTCTGTTTAAATGGTACATTTTTGAAAAACTACATTTGAATACGAGAAAAGAAACATGAAATGTGCCTCCCTCTTGTATTGTAGCAGTCCAAGGCAGTGTTTGGTTACCGTCTTCAGACGTGTGGACGGATGACAAGGACATAAATGTTCTGTCCGTATAGGTGTTTGCTTACCGTCTACAAAAAATTTTGTCCTGTCTTTAATGGACAAGGACAAAATTTTGTGTCCAATCCTAAACTATGGTATAGAAACAATTGTCCGTTGGACAGGAATGTGAAATGGCCATAATGCCCTGATTTTTTTCCTCCAGCCGAACCCACCTC
>JANZLD010000237.1:9166270-9186427 GCA_026413575.1 Erythroxylum carthagenense | reverse complement strand
AGGAAAAAGGAAGAGGAGGATGAGAGCTTCCATTAGAGCCAACAAACTCTCCATTTGGTGAAGAATCAAGGTAAGAGCATTCTTGATTTGTTGGATTTTTGGAAAGATTTTGGTTCATGGAGCTTAGGAAATACATGGGTTTAAATTTTCTAGGATCAATTTTATGAATATGTTTCTTTGGGTTGTCCAATTTGGATTCCTATTGAATGGAAATTTTGCCTTTGATGAAGGAAATCAAGAGAGGCAAGAGGAGCAAGAGTAGAGGCATTTTGAGCAAGGTTTTCAAGTAAGGAAATAAGGTGGGTTTCATGTTTATAATTAAGTAATGAGCCATTGATGTTTTTATTCAAATCAAGAAAGAAAAATGATTTCAATTACTTCATAAATGTTTCTTTTATTGCTTTTGAATGATTTGTGAGATTGCTATATGTTTTGATGTATGAATTTTGATGATGAATTGTGAAATGATGATAGAAATGCATATGAAATATGTCATGCTCATGAAAGACAAGTTTTAAAAAATGTGCCATTTGGGAAATTGGTTTTCAAGTCATGAATTACATGTTATGTGGGTTTGGGGTGGTCCCTCAAGAATCGTCACGTGCACGTTGACCAAGAAAAGGCTTCTCCTGCCTGCCCGCTAGTGGAATGGAGCTCCTTCATGGACTCTCTTAAGTTTATGCCTACGCAAAACCACTATGTGGGATTGCGATAGTGCCTCAAGTTTACGACTACATAAGACCATTATGTGGGATTATGAGTTTGTCATGTTTATGGATTCACCCAAACCATCTTTGATTTGCTTATGTGTTTATGAATTGTGAACAATTTGAAAAATGCAAAAATTGTGTTGTGATTTTTGATTACATGACAAGAATTTTGAGAAACATGTGTTTTATGATTCAATAAGAATTTTCTATAAGATTGAACTTTTGAATGGTTTTGCTTGTCATTCGTTATAAACATGTTACCCATGAGCTTCAAAGCTCACCCCCACCCTCTTTCCCTAATTCAGGTGATGAGTAAGAGATCAAGTGAAAGTGAATCAAGGCATAAACCTGAATACATGTTTTGTGTTGTTTTGGAGTAATTTATGTAAAACAAAGTTGTAATTGCATTTTGAGCAATTTTTATTTAAGTGTCTTGTGTAATTAGGGGATTTTGGAATATTAATGTATTGTGGCTTGAAATGCCATTAAAGTTTGTAAAACTCTTATTTTTTGAGGTTAATGAAAAATGGATTTGTGTATGGACATGAAATGTGAATTTGTATATGGATGACTATGATGAATGTTGAGCATGAATGGTTGGTATATATATACATATATATTCACATCAGTGAGGTGTCATGGAAAAGAAAATAGGAATTATGAATGGATAAAAATGATGTGCAATAGAGGAAATGAAGTTAGGAAAAATTTCAAGTTTTCATGAGGGTAAAATGCGTGTTCTGACTTCCTGAGGAATTCTGTATTAATATATGATGATTTTGACCAAGTTGTCTTAATAAAAGTTATAGATGATCCTTCTAGCTCTCCAACGATATAAAGTATTTCAATTTTGGGTATCAGAGTTGAGAGATATGAGCATTATAAGTAATGCTGTTGCATGGGAAATATGAACATGATAGCTATGGTGAATGATGAGATTTGTGGTATGTGATGAATCATTGAGTTGATATTTGGGAGTTTTCATGAAATCATTTTGGTAATAGGACAGTTAAGAAGTGATATCACATCAGAAGAAGTGAAATTGAGAAGATTATGAGTAAATATGATGTTAGAATGGAGGTAGGAAGCATTGGAGGGGCTTGTAGGGGTTTGGGAAATCCCCATGTCTGTTAAACAGACATACATGTCCATTTAACAGACCTTCATGGGCCAAAAAGACTCCCAGCTTCGCCCATGTCTGTTAAACGTGAAAACGATCTTGAAGGGGGGTTGAATAGATCTTTGAAACTTTTTCATAAAGTTATATAAAAACTAGAAGTTAATACACACAAAATAATTTATCAAATTTAAATGCAAAGAGTAGGGAAGAGAGGCAAATACTGTTTTTATAGAGGTTCAGTGCTAAGACCTACGTCCTCTACCTAAGCTCCCACTTAGAAATTTGGCAAAATACTTTACTACACACTTTTTAGTTCAGTGTGAACTTTTCAATACAACTTGACTTCCGGCTCAAGCTACACCAAACAACCGATTTGTCTTCCGGCATAAATCCTACCTCACAAGTGATTTTCCACCAATCACTCAACTCACAATAATAACAGTGATAAAGATGAAGTAATAATGCTCAGTACAGTTGAGAATAATTTAGAACAAGCTAGGAGCAGAATGAGAGTAAATTAGGAACTATAGTTGTATGCTTTTTCTTTTTTGGACTTCTTTTTTTTTTATCGATCATTTGATCTTCCTCTATTTATTTGCAGACTTCCAGATGAATATAGTCGTTAGAGGTCTTCTTCTAGCTGTTGCTGATTGCTTGTAGACGTTGCAAAATTATTTCCTTTCCATTTGGGATTGATCCAGACAGATTTTGTTCAGCTCCACCTGATAGTCGACTAGTTGAGGTATTATAGTCTACTAGTGCCAACGTTTTTTCATGCAAGTTTCATCTCCGCTCTTTAAATAGTCGACTAGTGTAATGATAGTCGACTAGTGCACCTATCCAGTTGATTAATAGTCGAAGATAGCAAGAGATAATTTATGTTTTCATCTCTAGCACGTTGAAGATAATTTCCATCTTGATTTCACAATGGTTTATCTCTTGCCCATAAAAGATTAATGCTGTCTTTATTTTGCACAAATCTTTTATTTAAATTTCACTCCAAAAACACCTGAAATAATTTCTTAACTAATTCTATACATTTTATTATTATCAAAACATAAAAGGATTTAATTTGTCAACCACCATTGGTCCAACAATTTACACTCAGTAATTAATGATACAAAAATGATTAAGATACTCACTTTAACTCATATGTGATTTTAAGCACAATTTGGAAGCAAAGGAATTAAAGTGAGTTGAAAGTACGACATTTGGGTTATTTTTTTGAAGGTTTATTTTCACTTATCTTTATGAAGCAAGAAGAAGACAAGAAAAATCAAAATAAAAAGAAGGAGAATTAAAAGTGCTCGCCAGAAAAATGAAGAAATAACAATAGCACCAAAATGACAATGCATAGCCAAGGATGGAGCAACCTCAAGTAGAAACGTAGACGTTTCATGCCAGCAGATGAGCAGAAGGACGTCACGCAAGCGTTGTGCACTGCGCAGGAATTGCCTGCGTATAAAGTAGCTAGCATGTGCGTTTTACGCAGGCAACTGCGTTAAATGCAGCGTGGAATAGAGAAGAAAAGAGGTTGCGGGCGTGAGAGGATTTAAAAGCTACTGTGTGCTGGACCACCAAATTAAATTGTCCCATCAATACACAGCTGCGACTTGGGGCTATGGTTGGCTTGGTGCGTGCGTGAGTTTGCGTTTAACGCAGACGAAGGGGAGCTTGTGAGATTTGGGAGGTGTGTACAGTGTGCGTGGACCAAGTTAATAATTTGGCACATCAAGCTATAGTGCAGAGGGAAGGAATGACGACGCACAGGGAAGGCAGAAGAACAAAACGCAACGTGGAAAAAAGGCCTGCGGAGAAGAGTGCCGCATAAGGTTTTAAAGAGTGGCAATGTTTGTTTGTCTAACCAAGCTTCAGTAGAGAGAAGAAAGAGTGACTGCTTGGTGGCTTAGTGTGTGGGTCAGTGTTTAACGCATTTTTCTGCGTTAAACGCTGATGAGGAGAGAGCTGGAGTTCTAGGGCGTAGCTTGGGCAATGAAGGATAGAAGAGAGGGTTTTCGGCTAGGGATTGGAATGGGGTTGAAATATTTTTTGGAAGAGGCTCATGGAAGGGTGACGTCTCGATGCTAGTTCGGAGGCAACTTCGACACCGATGACCCGGATTAAGTCTTTTTTTAATCATTTTGTTGTTTCCTTCTCTCTTTAGGAATTGATTATGTTATCCTATATTAATTAATTTGGGTTTTGTGTATGAATAATCAGATTTTCCTCATTATTCAGTTATTTGTGTATTAACCCATTGGGTATTGTGAGATGATGATTTTAATGCGTTCATTGAATCGTTAATTGCAAACCCATTACTAGAATTTTGATATAATCCGTAATTATTATATTAAAATTCATGCGTAGCGACTAATGATTCAGAATCATTAGGGATAATATGACTTAGGTTAAATGACATATCGTATATAGTTGTTGCCTTGATTAATCAGTTTTTCTAATTCGTAATGTTATTGCCTAATCAAATCTAGAGATCGTATCCTAGGTTATTCGGTTGTTAGATTTAATTAACAATCGTATCTTGATTAAACAAAACTTAAGTGAAAACTCGGGTTAATTGTTAACCCACAATTAACAGTTACTAGGAGAGGTTAAAGAATAACAAATTAATGAAATATGCTTAATTAGGATATAGGCCGAGATTGAACCAAAGAACCGGATCCCTATCGAATTTTCTACTTTTATCATTTTTTACATTTTTTCTTTAATTCGTTTTTATTAATTAATCTCATTTTATTTTCTTCTTTCAAAAATCTAAAACTAAACCTAAATACCATTTAATTTCATTTTATAAACTTTACACACATTCTCTGTGGGATCGACCTAGACTCACCATTGTCATAGTAGTAGGTCTAGTTATTTTATTTTGACTAGTATAACAACATGCAGTCAAGGATACTAAGCTCGGGGAGCCTGCTTAAGACGTAAAGAACATTATGAATTTTACAAACATATGATAGTGCAAAAGAATATATTAAAAAAGGACGTTGAGTCATATAAACTTCTTTTATAATTGATATATGAAGAAACACATTACTGACATCTAACAATGATATACGTTAACCTTTAGAAACTATAATGCTTAAAACATTTCTAATTGTGATAAGTTTTACAATAGGGCTGACGATATTTATGAAATCAATATTGGGTCTTTATAGAAAACCTTTAGCAATTATTCTCACTTTATAACATTGAATTGAGCCATTTGAATTTGTTTTAACCCGAAAACATTTGTCACATATTAAACTGAGATTGAGATGGAACTATCTCTTATACACAGTTTCAAATCAAGCATCATATTAAACAGATATAGCCTTATACCGATATTGATCTTTTATAGCTTGAGTGATAGTATTTGGTTCAACTAATTGTGGAATTAAGTGTTTTATAGATAGTTAGAGTTTTTTCATTTTAAAGATATGATTTTAAGATCAGGTAACCATATTGTGAGTTCGTTGAGATTGTTATGAGGAAGAATTAGACTAGATAAATATTTCCATTTCCGTTGATTATGCATTTAAATTAGTTAGGGAAGATATATCAAGCAAGAAAGTAGGTAAGATATTGGAGATAGGTACAAACTCTAAATTAGTAAAAGAATTCACAAGAATAAAAGAAGGAATGGAGTCAAAACTTATATTAGGAAAAAGAATATCAATGAGAAGAATTCAAAAAAGAGTAGGAGTCTTAATTTTTTTCAAAAAAAATACTTGTTTGATAACAAAAACCATATTTTTGAAATGTTACATGTTATGAAGTATACAATTTATACAACATGAAATCAAGACATAAAAATTCACTTTGATGTAAGGAGTAACTAACAAAAAAATAAGGCTTGGATTAAGGTTTAAGTTTGGATTTAGCATAGGGCCTTAGCTAAGGATAACAAAGACAAGCAAATGTTTTAAGACTCAAATAATTTGGAGCAACATGAAAGAACTTGGTATAAGGTGATTGAAACCAAAGTAGCAATTTTGGAACACTATTAATGAGATAAATGAATAGGATGTCGTGGCCCTCAAAATTAATTTCTGATTTACTAAACTATTGTAGCAGTTATAAAGCCAGGTTGAATCTCAAGAGAACTAAATATTAGTTTTTAATTTCAATTGACAAAACATAATGGGAGTTTATGATTAGTTAACTAATACACCAAAATTAACGTACAAGAAATCAAACTAAACTGAGTATAAAAATGAGAAATTCAAATTTACCTAACTCAAATTTAAGGGAAGGATCTCAACCAATTATAACTCTAATCATCAGTCTAAAAAGAATAATTTTTTACAACTCAAGCCTTTAGTTTGACACCTATCAACAAAGCTATAATAAATCTTAATTTTTCTAAATTAATTGATTCAAACATAGCATTCAAATAAAAACATACTATTAACTTATTGGGTATGATAACATTCCATATCAATTAAAAGATAGTAATAAGCTTTAAAAAAACCTTAAATTAAATAATTGAAAAAGATATAACTATTCAATTTAGTTTTATTGTTTCTCATAAGTTAGATATACAAATACATAAATAACCTACTTGCCACTTTTACCACTCATTTATGACAATTACGGATTGGTGAACTCATAGATAATAGTAGAATAATCAACATTGAATCAATCTGTCAGATCAATCAATATTAATTCCTCGTGAACTAGAAGAATAAGAAATAACAAATATTTGATTAAAATACTTGTAACTTTGGAAGGTTCTATTATAAATATAGATTTTATTTTAATTCAAGTTTAGAATAAAGTTACAATTGAATTTTAATTCCCCTTGAATAAGAAAATTCATATTTGGCCACTTATGACTTTCTTTTCCTCTCTAAAAATAGAAGAAAGAAGGCAAAAGAAAATATAGAATAATAAGCTATTCCCTCTCCAAAACTATAGATTACAAATATTCCAAAGATAATGATTGAAAAAAATCTTAATCCATATATAATAGAGATGAAAATAAAGTATACTAATTAGACTAAACTTCTTAGAATGAGTTTAACTATAAACATGATCTTGTCTTATCAGTTTCAACAATCAATCATCTTTTACTCCATCTTCTCAAAATTTATGACTTCGATGAATGATGCATGATGCTCTAATTAGATACTTCAAACCAAATTGGTCCAATCTAAAACTTTCGAGGGATATGTTAGAGTCAAAGGGTTTTAAACTAAGCAGGAATAAGATTGAATATTTAGAATGTAACTTTTTGAGCCATAAGGTGGCTTCTGGTGTAGAGTTAAAGATTGGTTTAGAATTTATACCACAAAATAATGTTTTAAGTAGCTAGGATCTATCATCCAAATTAATGGAGAGATCGATGAAGACATAGTTCAATGTATGAGATCAGGTAGCTTAAATGGAAAAATACATCAATAGTTTATATGACAAGAAGATATAAGTCAAGCTCAAAGGTAAATTCTATAGTTTATTGATTAGGGTAACTATGTTACATGAGGTCGAGTGTTTGTTCATCAAACAAGTGCATAGTCTTAAGCTAATAGTGGCAAAGATGGGGATGCTTAGATGAACCTTACTAGAAGAGATAAGGTCAAAAATGTAATGGTATGAGACAAATTAAAGGTAGCAAATATTAATGAATAAGTAAGAGAGAGAAGACTGAAGTGGTTCAAATATGTTGAGAGAAGACACTCTAACACTCTAATGAGAAGATTGAGAAGATTGTATTTAGAGATTGTAAAAGGAAAAAAAAGAAAAGCCTAAGAAGAACTGGGAGTGAGGTGACAAAAAATAATATGGTTATGTTGAAACTTACCAAAGACATGACCCAAAACTTTGGCATATTAGGATACGGATAAAGAATCTCACATAAAGAGGCCCTTCTTATGTTCTCATAAGTCTTTTAATATTTTTGTTCGAGTCTTATATCTTGTATTAACCTAAACATTTAATATGTAGTACTTCTTTCTTAGTTATTTAACCTAAACATATCCTTACTTAGCCTAAACGTTTTTTTATAATGACTTGTTTGATCTGTTTATTAACTTGTCTTCTTTCTTGTTTGTGTAATTATTTATTTGTTTTATCTTTTATCTTTACTATTTGCCTTGTTATATAATTATTGTATTATTTACTTTATTACTTATTTTTATATTTTATTTATACGCATTTATTTATTAATTAAATTTTATTATCTTTTATGTCTATTTTATCCTTAATTTATTTTTAATTATTATTGTTTTATTTTAGTATGTATGTGCTTTTTTTTCTTTTTTCATATGGGCTTGTTAAAAATGGCCTATATATCGGTCAGGGGTAAGGTTACGTACTACTAGATCTCCCTAGACTCTATGTATCAATAGGACTTTCACTGAATTATTGTTGTTATTGTGATTGTTCATCTCATCCAATTATGACCATGATCATTAATATAGAAAGAACAAAATTTTATAACCTAAGCATTTGTCTTAAACCTATTAGCATAACCTAACATTCAAAACAAAACTTACTATTCACTAATTGGGTATAATAACATTACATGCTGATTAAATGATAGCAATAAGCTCCATTAAAAAAACTAAACCCAAAATTAAATAATTGAGATAATTACAACTATTCAATTTAGTTTTTCTTTTTTCTCAAAAGTTAGCATACCAATACATAGGTAACTCACTTCCTACCTTTACCAATCATTCAAGACAATTATAGGTCACTGAACTCATGGATAATAATAGAAAAATTAACACTAAATTAATTTGCTAGTTTAATCAATATTAATTACTCATAAAATAAAGAATAAGAAATAAAAAATAATTGAATTAAAATAAAATTCAAGTTTAAACTTTACAAAGTTACAAATGGAATTTTTAATTCTCCTTAAATCAGAAAATTCAGAGTTAAGAATCATGGCTATCTTTCCCTTACCGTGGCCATCTTTTCCATACCGAAAATAGAAGAAAGAAGGCAAAAGAAAACAGAGACTAATGTGTTATTTAATTTAAACACAATTAACAAATTATACAACTATTTGACTGATTCTTCCTTAATATGCCCCAATAAAACAGAAGTTCCGTCAAGAACTACTGGTTTGGATCAATTTTTTTACAAGAAAATTTTGAAACAAGTTTTGTTAAAAGATTAACTAACTAATCTTTTAATGAAATATGGGTAAACATTTTTTTTTGGAGAAATTGATTAAACTAGATGAGATACGTTGTAGCCATATTGTCATAATAGATGACAGGAGTAGAGATATAAATATGTAACTTAGAAAGTAAAAATGTCACCCATTATTGTTGATGTTATTCTAAAACTTTTCATAACATTATCATGCATCTTCCATCATTTTTATTATACTTTATTACCCAAATGTTCGCCATCATTTTTACTATAGTTTATTATCCAAACATCCATTGTTATTACCCATAATGTTCATCACTTTATGATTATTGTTATTATACCAAAAAAAGTTTCTATGCTTTTTAAGATTAACAACATTCATCTCTCATATATAAAACAGATGCACATACGCGACTCCTCTCTCCACACTCACGCATGTATTATGTTTTTCTTGCTTCTCATATACATGTCTACTTTGCTCCATACGATGCACATTTATCTGCTACTTTCTTCTTCTTCAGTTTTGTCTTTTCTTAGGTCACAATAACAATTCCTACTTTACCCTTTAGAATGTACCAAAGCTGGTAGAGGAGGCGTTAACTTGGGGTCAAATCCCATTGTCCTACTACACCGTAGGGGGGAATTTCTAACTTAGGGTAGTGATTTTTACGATGCCTTATGTTTCAAATAAGTTGTTCCAACTTTTATTTGGTTCTATTTTATTATTTCGCTAACAATCTAAGTCAGAAATTGCGGCATTCTTGCTATTGTTTATCAAAAATTGTTGCGCTCTTACTGTGCATTTTTATTTTGGTATAAGTTGGAATTTTGTTTTGTTCTAGCCTGCCATTTATTTATTTTAACACCAATCGATTTTCTATTCTTCATGTTGTCTGTTTATTTCATTGTAAGTTACTCTTTTCTAGATTCAGTATGTCATACTTTAACTTGCTGAATATATAATGTTCATGAATTCCATTTTACTTATTCATGTATTTCAATATATTGATTATGTTATTCCTTTTCACTTGAAACTATAGTATGAAGCATTCTCTTACTGTGTTATTAAGATTGCAGAAGAAAGAGTCGTTTAATGGATGAATTCAAATCCAGATGTCACTATTAGAGAATAAACTATGCCTTAATTATGTTTGTCACACTCTAATTGAAAAAAAAATAAATTCAAGATGTCATGTGGTATTATTATGGCAGTACGCATTTTCAATGATATGAAACAAGAATGGCAGATAGAAATAATGAGAAGTTGAAGTCAAAATTCTATCAGTAATGACTGGTTATCCTTGATATTTAGAATGTTGCTGCATATAAAATGATAGGAAAAAGAATTTCCCTTTTCTCCTTCTCTTTATAATTTCAAATAATAGTTATTTTATGTATTACAAACTACAAAAGGACACGAAAATAGTAGTACTAGCACGCCTCTTATTGGTTAAGGAAACATCATGATGTATATGTGCACGATGCACTTTTGTTCATCAAAAAACATTGTGTGACTCCCTAATGGTGTTAATGCATTTGTGCTTGATATTAATACTAACATCCTATTCTCTTAGCTTTTTAAGTTCTAACCAGAGTGCCTCATAAGAAACTAGAATGAACCCCTTACAAAATTTGGGAAGGTTATCAACCTAACTTGAGTTTTTTCAAAGTGTGGGGATGTCTTGCTAAGGTTGCCTACCTGAACATAAGAGGAAGAAAATTAGACCTAAGACTATTGTTTCTATTTTGTGGGATATGCCTCTAATGGTGTTGCCAATAGATTTATGGTTAAGGAAGATGAATCTAACACTTATGAACTAATTGTGGAGTCAAGAGATGCAGTATTCTTTGAGGATATATTCGCTATAAAAGTGAGTGTGCAAGCTCTTAGAGAATATATTCTTAGTTCTTTTACAAATGATGATATCAAGGAAGAGGAATTGTTAAACTAAGGAGAAACAAAAGATCTAGGGAACCCACTCATTTTGGTTTTGACTTTATCATTTCCTTTGTGGTATAAAAAATCTGATGAGATAGATGATATTTTTGTGTTCATTTATATTATTTAAGAAGATCACAAAACTTATGAGGAAGCAGTGAGATCTACAAATGCTAACTTTTAGAAGGAAGTCATAAATAGTGAGTTAGAGTCAATCATGTTTAATAAGATATGGGTTTTAGTTGATCTATCTCAAGGGTGTAAGCCTTTGGAGTGTAACTGAATTTTTAAAAAGAAATTGAGACTTGAAAGAACCATTAAGCAGTTCAAAGTAAGACTTGTGATTAAAGGATTTAAATAAAAGGAAGAATGGGACTTTTTTTATATACTTACTACTTTTTTTATATACTTACTCTCCTGTCACTAAAATTGCATCTATGAGGATGTTGATTGCTATTGCCTCAATATTTAAGCATCGTGTGCACCAAACGGATGTTAAGACATCTTTCTCAAATGGTGATGTTGATCAAAAAAATTATATGGTCCATCCTAAGGGATCTAGAGTGCCTGGTCAGGAGCAAAAGGTGTGTAAGTTGGTTAAGTCTTTGTATAGACTTAAACATGCTCCCAAACAGTGGCATGAGAATTTTGAAAGTAAGATTCTCAAAAATGGTTTCACCTCTTGTAATTATGATTTTTACATTTATATGAAATCTGATGCCAATAGTTATATGATCATAACTCTTTATATTTATGATATGCGTATTTTTTGTACTAATTTATCTATCATTGATACTATTAAGAGTTTGCTAAAGTATTCCTTTGATATGAAAGATCTTTATTTTGGAAATCAAAGTTGAAATGACTGACTCTAGTTTTATGTTGAATTAAAGTCATTATGTTGAGAAAATTCTGAAGAAGTTTGGTTACTATGATGTTGAACCAATCAAGACTCCCTATGATGCCAGTGTTGCTTTAAAGAAAAATCTTGGTAATAGTATAAACCAAACTGAGTATGCTACAATTCTTGGTAGAGTGATGTTCTTAATGAGCTATTCTCGTCCTGATATTGCATACTATATGAGAAGACTTAGTAGGTATACTCATAATCCTAGTCAAGAACATTGGAATGCATTGATTATTTTGTTGAGATATTTGAAAGGTACTATGCATTATGGATTATCTTTTGGTAATCATCCTCCTGTATCGAAGGGATATTGTGATGTTAACTGGGTTATAGAGAGTGATGATATACACTCTACCAGTGGTTATATTTTTACGTTGCAGGAGGTGTTAATTCTTAAAAATCATCCAAGCAAATATATATTGTAAGACCAGCAATGGAAGCTGAGCTTTTGGCTTTGGAGCTGGCAGGATGGGAAGCTGAGTGGCTAAAGAATCTCGAAGCAGATATCTCACTTTGGGAAAAATCAATTAGTTTTGTGTCCCTTCATTGTGATTTGCAGGTTGTCATTCATGTTGCCAAGAACAAAGTATATAATGACAAAAGCATAC
Source organism: Erythroxylum carthagenense (assembly GCA_026413575.1). Taxonomy (NCBI): domain Eukaryota; kingdom Viridiplantae; phylum Streptophyta; class Magnoliopsida; order Malpighiales; family Erythroxylaceae; genus Erythroxylum; species Erythroxylum carthagenense. Next base: position 9,174,039 of record JANZLD010000237.1, on the reverse strand, counting down.
ATATCAATTGAGACATAAAATTATCTATACTTTAATTAAACATGATGTAATCTCTCTGGACTATGAAAGTCAGAGTGAAACTTAATGGATGCATTTACAAAAGATTTGAGTAAATTTCAGAGCATGCTAAAGGGATGAGGTTGAGCTCAATTGTGTAGTAACCTTATGATAGACACCCATTTTGGGAAACCAAGTTTAATAAGTTAAACGAAGTTATATGATGACTACTTACTTGTACAATGTTTGTGAAATAATATTGAGATATATTTAGTTATTGAATAGTATCCCTTGCATGACTTTATTGTGTTTGATGAGGTTGGATTGTTTAATCCTTTATGAGTTCAATAGCCCAAGTTTGGATGATGTGAGCAGTACATACTTGATGGATTCATCTATGTGATTTTAAGGGACTAGCCACCCTCTTATAAGAGTATTTGGGCTATTTCTATAGAGTGATTATGAGATCAAGGCATTTTGAGGTTGTTTATTTTTCTAGTAGGTTCTATCTCTGATTTTCTTGGACAGCAGGTTGAAGACTTAGCTCACCTAGTTGTTTACCTATCTTTCTCCTATATTGTTATAGTTTGTTTATCAAGTTTTAGACTAAGTAGGGGATTGTTGGTGTTGTTCCAAAATCTTCATAACATTATTATGCAACTTCAATCACTTTTATTATACTTTATTACTTAAATATCCATTATCATTTTTATTATAATTTATTACCTAAACATCCATCGTTATTACTCATAATGTTCATCATTTTATGATTATTATTATTATTTCAGAAAACGTTTATTTGTTCTTTCAGATTAACAATGTTCATCTCTCATATATACAGCAGACGCATATACACGAGTCCTCTCTCCACACTCACATATCTGTTATGTTTTTCTTGCCTCTCACATATGCATTTGCTTTGATCCATATGACGCACATCTATCTGCTATCTTCTATTTTGCCTTTTCTTCAATCACGGAGACAGTTTCTATTATACACTTTGGAGCGCACCGAAGCTAGCGAACGAGGCATTAACCGTGGAGTCAAATCTCGTTGTCCTGTTGCACCATAGAGGGGATTTCTAGCTTAAGACAGTGATTTTCATGACATCTTATGTTTCAGATAAGCTGTTCCAAGTTTTATTTAGTGTTATTACATTATATCGCTAACAATTATGAGTTGGATGAAATTATTGAGACTTGTTACACCATAGTGGGGATTTCTAACTTAAGGCAGTGATTTTCATGATGCCTTGTGTTTCAGATAATCTGTTCCAAATTTTATTTAAAGTTATTTCATTATATCGCTAACAATTATGAGTTGGATGAAATTATTGAGAAGAAGGATTAGGTTGGATAGATATTTCAGCTTTAGTAAATTATGCATTTGAATTAGTTAGTAGAGACATATCAAGCAAGACAGTAGGTACCGTATAGACTTTGAATTGGTAAAAGTATTCATGGGGATAAAAGGAGTGGAGTCAAGACTTATATTAGGAACATAAAACCAATGAGAAGAATTTGAAAAGGAAAAGGAATTTGTTTTTCTTTTCTAATATTAATTTGATAACAAAAAAATTTCGAAATGATTCATGTCATGAAGTATACAATTTATTTGACAAGGGATTGAGACACAGAAATTCAGTTTGATGTAAGGAGTAACCAACAAAAACATAAGCCTTAGATCAAGGTTCAAGTTTTGATTTAGTACAAGGCCTTAGCTAAGGATAACAAAGATAACTAAATGTTTTAAAACTCAAATAATTTAGAGCAACATGAAAGAACTTGATTTAAGGTGATTGAAATCAAAGTCGAGGCGTTGGAAGATGATCAATGAGATATATGAACATATTGTCGAAGCCCTTAAAATTAATTTTTGATTCATTAAACTATTGTAGTAGTCATGAAACTAGGTTAAATCTCAAGAGAACTAAATATTAGTAACTTAATTTCAATTGACAAAACAAAATGAGGTTTTAACATTAATTAAATAACAAATTAAAATTAACTAGAAATCAAAATAAATTAATTGAGTACAAAAATAAGAAATTCAACTTCACCAAACTTTGATTTATAAAGGGATGTTTTCTAATAATAACTATGATTATTGGTTTAAGAAGGATAATTTTTCACAACTCAAGCATTTAGTCTAAAACCTATTAGCATAATCATAATAATTTTCAATTTTACTAAATTAATTGATTTAAACCTAACATTCAAATTAAAACTTACTCTTAGTTGATTAGATATGATAGCATAACAAGAAATACTTAAATTAAAACAAAATCTCAGTTTAGGAAAAAATATTTTAAAGTTACAAATTGAGTTTTAATTCTCCTTGAATTAGAAAGTTCATATTTAACCACTTGTGGTTATCTTTTTCTCATAAAAAAAAACAAAAATCAAAAGAAAAAATAAAAACTAATGATTGAAACAATATCAAAATTCCTATATAATTGCTTAAAAAATAAACTATTCTAATTAGACTAAACTTTTTTGAGTGAGTCTAACTCCAGGCATAATCTCGTCGTACCAATTTCAGTAATTTGTCATCTTTTACTCTTTTTTTTCAAATTATGTGGCTTTGGTAAATGATGTTGTAATTAGATATTTCAAGCAAATCTCAATTGTCAATTTCTAAAATAAAATAAACATCAATTTTACCTATTAATCACTAAAATCGACCAAAAATAAAAGGGATAAGTTTAATTAATATAATAGAATCCCATCTTATCGACTGCTTTGAGAGCGTATGTCAGAAAATTTGCAAGTAAAAATGCTTGATAAAACAATGTGAAAATGGCTTCAACAGGATGACGGAATCATCTTTCGGCGGACCCATTATGTTGCAGTGTGCCTGCATGTTTTGCACACAAGTATATCCACAATTATTTGTAGATCCTGTCCGATCTGAATGTCGTCTCATTGTTCAATAAAATTAACCAGCAGCCATCATATATTGTCTATCCACGGTCAGATTGACTTGTTAATTCACCAATTTGTACTCTCCTCCTGGAATTCCTTCTTTGACTGATAACAAATATAAGTATAATTTACTGGCCTAGGAATTTCGGTGTTACAAGAAAAGATTTGCAGGAGTCAAAACCGTAATCAGTATAAAATTGCTGTTGATCGATCCAAACATTAGCTAGCTAGCAAGCAACGTGTCTTTAAGTTCATAATACCTGCAAAGATGTAGAAGAACTAAACTATGAGGGTTTGCATAATCATAAATTCATAATCTGTCTCGAATGTGTGCGTAAAAAATGAAAAATAATATCTTTTTTTCTAAAATTAGAGATCCGTTAACATTAAATGTAATTATGTTATACAATAATGAAGTTTTGCATAGTTAATTATCTTCTTACAGAAATAATTTGAACTTGATTGTCCAATAAACAGAAGCCAGAAGGAAAGGCAAGGATCCAACACTTGCTTCAAAAGGTTGATCCCTAATTTCAAGGGCCTTCAATCGCAGGCTCGATCACCGCTGAGGATTGAATCACGGTTTGACCCAACACTTAAAACTAAAGGACGTTGCTACCAACTAATGGACCCCATTGACTGGGTTGCATGATTACACGTTGAAGGTCATGATACAGCCCAACAGACGTTGAAATTAATTAAACTTGGTGCATCTGACCCACCGCTGCCCAGTAATAGTTGGCAGATGCTCGGGTCCATTCATCTCTGGCTGTCAAACAGGTAAAGAGAATTGACTCTCGACTCTCGAGGGCTCACAGTAGCGCCTGTCCCTCTACTCACCAACAAACCGACTTCATGAGGATTTCGGTGAGTGTCCATTCCTGGTTCATGAAACTCGAACAGAACTTGCGTGCTTGTTGAAGCCAGCTTGTCTTCACATGTAATGTATAAGTAATAAGTATGCTTTTAACTAGTTTAAGCTGAACTATTATCCAGTTCTCACTGGATGAACCTTTGCACTTCATTGTAAAGATGAACGACCGTGCACATTCAGCGCCTAAATCATGTTTAAATTGCGACACGATATTAATTGAATTGTCACAATTGTGTCGACATTATTTGCAACTGCGGTAATTATTTCACCATAGTAAATGATTAGATTAGATGCCGGCGATATCTTTTTATTTATTGAAGTATTTTAATTAGTATATTTTTCTGAAATTTTTATATTAATATAATTTATAACTATTATTTTTTATTATATTTTAAATAAATTATTAAATACATATATAATAAATTACTTGGCAAATGAGCAACATAACCTCACTTACTCCAAGTTATTTCTTTCTGATTTGCAGGTAATTCATAGGACTAAGTTAAACTACAAACAACAAATTGCAATAGTTTTTGGCTAGCCGGACAAGCTTGCAACAGGAAAACGGTAGCTTTTCTTCGAAAGATAGGGAATACCTTGCCTTTCAAGCAACAAATGATTTGCTGCCCACGAAAGAAAAGCAAGAAATCAAGTTGTACATATCAAGATAATGGATTCTTATTTGGTAAAAAAGATTCCATTTTCCCTTTGTTAAGATATGTGAAAGATCATACAAGTAACTTTATGCGGTCCTTAATCCAAAACACAAGATTACAACAGTTAACACACACCCCGTTCAGAAACCCTCTTTCACACAAAGTGTTGCAGACATATATGTAAACTACCTGCGAATAGACCACCTTACTTAGAAGCTCCCATGTAAAACAGACCCCAATAGCTGGTGAACAGCAGTAGGCAACAAAAGAAAAAGTTGAGCAAAGAAAAAGAAGAAAAACTCAATCAGACTATCGGCTTCGGTTCTTTCCTTTTAATGGTAATAGTGGGGTTTTCCCATTTTGCGTCCTTTTTTCTTTTTATATCTTCAGCTATTACCATGACTATTAAATCAATTTCGTTGGTGGAGTGAGGGAGAGGGAATCAGTATCATATCATCATCAAACAAGTTTGGATGCATTTATTAATAACCCCCACCCTAATTTGGTTCGCACTCAATAATCAACCCCTGGGAATATCATGAGTTTGAAGTCGAAAACTGCCGCACAGAGCAAGCAACCACCTGAGCCCACTGCCTTAGCCTTGTCTTCACCGTCTGTGGATTGTCACCTGCACAAGTTTCCCGAGAAACAAACATCATGTTTAGTATCATTCATATTTATGCAATAAATTCATAAGACAAAAAACACACCGCCAAGAAAGAACATGAAGATTATTCGTTGTACATGTAGAAAACAAGCTTTGATGCTTGTTTAGATGGTATATCTAACTTACAAGAACTTGGAAGGAAATTGATAAGAAAAGAAAAGGGGAAAGAAAACTATACCAGGACCGACGATGGTATGCGGACTGCCGAGAGGCGACGGCGAATCCCACTCCGAAGTCGTGTACGAAGACGACGTCGACGAAGTTAACGTCGGAGACTTAGAGACTGCGTCATTGTAATTCTTGTTAACGGCATAATAAAGTCCGAGTGCAGGAAATGTATCAGACAGCCTTTGATCCACCTCTGGTGAGTCAAACCCGAAGCCCAACTCAATACAAGCCTTGAGTTCATCGAGATCGTCATCTGTCACGCTCTTGCTCAGTCGGTTTTTCCTGTTCCCTTTTCTCCGGAGCCACGCCTCATCACGGTAGATGTCCGCCGACCATGAGTGTTGTTTACAGAGAGGTAACGTCGGCGGCAGCTCTTGGGGTGGGGGAAAAAGTGGTAAAGGCCCCTGTGATGGGAGTGTAAAAGGGGTCATGTCGGACATCTGCGCTGCCCCGGATGGTTGGGAGTGCGGCGGAGGTCGGAGGACCTCGCCGGAGGGTTTGGAGAGCTCTATGGCTTCGGTGGAGATGTGTTATTCTACTATCTAAGAAGGTGGGAAATGGGAGGAGCATTGGGTTAATAAGGTTGCGAGGTAGTGGGGCCCCTAGAGAGACTATGGTTTGGACCATCAAATGATGAGCTGTCTTTTATACTTTTTACAAGTTTCCTTTTTTTATATATATTTTTCACAAATTCTGATTGCGTTTAGGTTTTCTTGTTAATGTTATAGCTTGGACCAATATTTTCGGAATCTTAACTCTTAAGTTAATCAGGTTGAATTCAAAGGTCAACAGTCCTATAAGGAGGAAGGCAACATCAAATTGAACGGAAAGCACCTGTTAATTTTCAACATAAAGACTTTGAGACTCTAAAATCAATATAGTATCCACAGCTTACAGAATATTCCATAAAGCAGTAGCTTGCCAAGTCTGAACGACGTCATATCATGGATGGATGGATGGTTGTATGAACGTAGAGCTTATTGTAGTATTTGATTGGGAGCGAGAGGCTCGTGGTATTTACTAATTGATTTTTATAAGGTTATCAGTAAAAGTGATAAATTTCTTTTCCAGTAGAAAAATGAAGAGAGAAGACTATAAAATTGCATATTGCATTATTCATCTTCACAAGTTGACTTCTATGGTTTGCCTACAAATCACATTATGGTGTCGCTTTCAAATTGGAGAAGTGGGACCGTAGCCCCACCTCAGCGACGTTATCACGCACAATAATACACCACCACCCAAATCCTTTTGTTTACTTTTGTCAGACTAAGATTCAATAAAACTATGGGCTAGTATGAACAACTTCGAGTAAATCGGCGTAATGTATAAATACACTGTTGGATATTTTTTACCTTCCTCCTAAAGTTGGCAATATTTAATTATATTTTTAATTTTTTAAATAACTTATCAGTTAAGTTATATAATTTAATCTGGATAAAGATAATAAAGTGACATAATAAATGATCTAAATTAATGGGTCAAAGTCTGGATGAAAATAGATCCTGATGAGTATGAACCGGACTCATATCAAGCATGTGATAGAGAAGCCCGATATGAAAACTATATATAAATGTTATAGTCTTTCATAGTTGCTTATGTCATTCGTAACTATAAGGATTATCTGACCTATTAACAGAGCTTACGTTTTGAAAAAACTAAAGAAATACATCGACCACATCCCGATGAGCAATTCCCTTGAAGATGACAGTAGATTCAAGCTCATTTCAGCTTCGGAAAGCTAGTTTGAAGTTATAAAACTAAAATCAGTTATTTTTAGCATTTCTTCGTTTATTGTCTTTTCATGTTCGATCTGAGATACGTAACTAAGGTATCATTACGTGTTACATGTAGTGTCAGAGCGGTGACGTGATTAGGTGGTTAAAAACGAAGATTTTTCAATTTTTTCTCCGTAAGGTTTTATGAGAGTTAACTTTTGTTTCTCGGTTTTTTCTTACCTTTTATTACATGAAATTGGTATAAATGTGTTTAGTCATAAGAAACAGATTGAAAACAAGCTTGGGAGCATGAAAAATCGGCCCGAAACATGCTAGAAATAACCATTTTATTGCCGGCCGACGAAGATTGTCGGGCACGTGGGTGGACAGGAACAAGCCACGTGCACGCGCCATACAAGTTGAAGGCGTGTCGCTTTGCAGCACGTGTGGTACACGCGCCACAACTCCCCCATGCACAACTAACGTCAGCCTTACAATACACTGAAGCACTGTTGACGTTATGCTACGTTATTTTAAAAAAAACATATAAAAATTTCAAATTTCCTGTAAGGGTGTCCCGAGGTATTTTGGGTCAGATTTCAGGTTCGAGAAATTTATAAAGTAAGTTTTCTCATTTTTATGGATTTATTATATTAGTAATAAGTTAAAAATTAACTCCAAAAAAGGAATTAAGGCATTTTGAATCCGATTTCAAGTGAATTTTCATGCTTCAGACATCATATGAGAGAGATACTTCAAGTTTTT
>JANZLD010000237.1:9116199-9151542 GCA_026413575.1 Erythroxylum carthagenense | reverse complement strand
GTCAAAATATCAAAGAGACAGAACATAAATCGGACTAAATTTGCTTAATATGCTAACCCCTAATTTGGGGCGTTACAGAAATGCAGTCAAGCGAGTTTTGAGATAATTAATGGGAATCAAGGATTATATGTTGACATATAAAAAAGTCAACATACTAAACCTCGTAGGGAATTCAGATTCAAATTTAGTTATATGTTTGGATGATCGAAAGTCCACTTAAGGCTACAGTTTAAGTTTGCAGATGGTATAATGTTTTGGAAGAGTGTCAAGTAGGCACAAGTGATTTACTTGACTATACATGCAGAGTGCATACTATGAGGCTACTTCATAGACGATTTAGCTTAGTAACTTAATTTCTGAGTTGTTTGTAGTTGATTCAATGGCTAGACCCAGTTAGTTATATTGTAATAATCTTACTGCTATATTGTTTAGCAATAATAAGGACATCACAGGGTCTATGCATTTGAAGGTCAAATTCTTGACCATAAAGGAGTTGATACAAAAAGGTGACATTTAGGTTTAGAGTATTTAAAGACTGAGTAACTATAAGTTGATTCTTAACTAAAGGACTTCACCCACTTATGTTTAAAATACAAGTATACAGTATGGGTGTTTTGAAGTCCTTAGACACTGTTAGCTGGATGATCGTTATGTTTGCTCCATGTACATTTGTATATTTGTACATTTGGATGTATTATGATGGTATGACGGTTCATTAATAAAAATGATCATTGTTTATCCTTAGTAATACGTGTTATCATACATTGTCATAATATGTATGAAAGTCTTAAGATTTGTGTCGATCTTAAGCATTTAAAGGCCATTAAGCATATATACAGATTGACCTTGAGCCTATGTTATTTAAACACATACAATTTTATATGGATATCCATAAAGTTTGACATGACATAGGGATATACAAGTTTTTAATCTCATAAATGTTCTATAATGCAGGTTAGCATTTAGTAAGAGAATATAAAGGTTTTCTCTAATGTTGTTTAGCATTTGGTGAGATGAAACAAGTTTTCTCTAATTCTATTTAGTATTCGGTGAGAGAAAACAGGATTTCTCTAATTTATTTTAACATAAAGTTGAATAAATCGAGACCTACAAACGAAGATGATATAATTTAGATCATACAGGTATCATCCTAGTTTCTCACACTCTATTTTCTCATTCATGTTAGTGAGGTATTAGGCATACGTTATTGTATTGGATCTGTGTCGCATATGACACATGCATTTAATACTTTTCGGTATCGAAAGCCTTGCAGGACGGAATGATAGACTTTTGTTATCTTTAGATCAAATGTTTTGTTTTTAAACTTAGTTGACTAATACAGAAGCATAGCTTAATCGAGTTTTTAAATTGTTTTCAACTTGAGTCAATACTGCCATTAAATATTATCCAGTAGGGAGAATGTTGGATATTTTTTACTTTTCCCATAAAGTTGGACAATATTTAATTGCATTTTTTGGGTTTTCAAATAACTTATATGTTAAGTTACGTAATTTGATCCGGATAAATATAATAAAGTGGCCCAATAAATAATCTAAATCAATGGATCGAAGTCATGGTGAAAAATAGATCACGATCAGTGTGGACTAGACCTATATTGAGTCTGTGATAGGGAAGCTAAATATGAAAGCTATATATAAAAGTTAAGGTCTCCTACAATTGCTTATGTCATTTGTAACCAAAAAATTCTTTGACCTGTTAAAAGAACTTAATTATTTTTGAGATAATTGTAGAAAGATGTTGATCACATCTGGGTGAATAGTTTCCGTGAAGATAGAGGTGGATTCACACTCGTTTCAGCTTTGAAAAGCTCGTTTGAAATTATAGAACTAAAATCAGGTATTTTTTGCATATTTTTATTTATTATCCTTTCATATTTGATCTGAAATACGTAACTAAAATATTGTTACGTGTTACATGGACTAAATATTGTGTTAACAACAACTTGCTTCCTCAGAACTCAAGTTGCCGTTGTACTTGTTTGTCGAACGTAAGTAGACTTCGTTAACTTAATTAAGAGGTTTCTTTTGTGTGGATTGCCTGGAAACTTAGAATTTAGTTTAAGCAACTGTGGTTGAAGCCGACACTTACGTTCTTAGAATTTAGTAAATATTTTATTTTATTTATTAATAAAATATTTACAAATTATATTACACTCCAGGTTAAGAGACATTATAAACTGTTTCTTATGCGTTACTTTTCAACTTATTAAGACTAAAAAAATCAAATCAAACTACGGCAATATTAAGATTTTACATAATTAAAAACAAGAATTAGAATTAATTTAAATAACAAGAAAATGATTATATTCTAATCTTAAAGTTTTAAATTAAAATATGGGTTATATTTGTATCTCTTTCAAAATATAATGGCTATAAGAATTTTATAAATTAACGTAAGAAAAATAAAGTAATAAACTATCTTATCATCAAGACAGTCCCTTCATTTCATCGAATGTAGTGGGTTATTGCAGGTTGGATTCATGGCACGTCATAAGTTGTCGTACGAGGCTGGTAGTGTTAGCTGTGTTATTGCACTACATAATGCTTGTCAACGTAAGCAAGACATAATTATTGTTACGACAAGTTTTGTCTTCAGACCTCACAAGCATCAGGATCTAAACATCGGAGAGAGACATTTGTGTGTAAACCATTTAGCAATGCTATCCACCCTACCACAGTCGGTAGAACCCAGATTACGAAAAGAAACCAATCAGTGGAATGCATAAAACATCGCTAACACTTGTGGGGGTGAATGCTCCTCTTTGCTAATCGTAATGATATGCCTACTTCCATGGAAACTCCATCGTTAAAGGATTCACCTTTTCACATTTTTATTTAAGACAACGCATGTTCTGAACTTTGTTCATATCATCATCAACATTTAAAATCAATTTCTATTGCGTACAAAAACTCTCAAGTTGCTGTAATTAAAAGGGGAACTTGAAGTGAGAATTGTAGAACTTAAAAAAGTATTTATTTCTTTGCTTGCTTTTCTCTTTTGAGGTATAACCATATCAAAATGAATGAATCTATCATCCGATAAAGAATATTATACATAATATATATCAATTTTCGATTTAATGAGTTCGCTTTTAATAATTTTTCCTCATCTTATTTGTAAATGCTTTAAGTACAAAAGACCATTTTTCTTTCTTTCAATTTTTTTTTCATTTTCTTAAACATATCAAAAAGGGTTAATGGTCTGTCAATATATTAACCAGTTAAGTCTTTTTGTTACCTAATCTACTAATGTATTCCAAACCTATTGTTTTTTTTTCCGAAAAGCATGTAAATTTTCTTGTTCTTAATATTTAAACATCAAAGTCATAAATCATGGATCATACATAAATCATTCATGCTCATTCAGATATTGAATATAATAATAATCACATAGATGAAGTGAATAAATCACTTACCTTAAGAGGAATTCGTCATGATGTAGAGAGAAAGTTTTCAACGATCACAAACTAGTTTCTCTTTCTTAACCATTTCTCTGTATGATAGCTTAATGGATAGCCCAATGTACAATTATGCTCGTTCTGTATTTGTTTTGTCTGTACTTCATTAGAGTAAAGATATGACTAGTTTATATACATTTCTCTATTTACATTAAATCTTGTACGTCTATCAAGTACTAAATTAACGGTTAAGATTTAATACATATTATTAAATTAGGAAAACTATAAACCTTAATATGAGCTTAAAGAAAATGAGTCATAACATCAGGCCATATTTCTTGCATTCTCCCACTTGATCAGATGTTTCATCATTACATTAAATAGTATAACATAAGGTTAGCAAAAATTAAATCTTATAAACTCTTAACATCATAAATACCTTAACGCAACAAATCACATAATGTGGTTTATGACGGTCATACACAATATAGTCGTATACTCCTTTCCATATACCATTACATTAAGAACTTATTATGTTTAGGTCCATAAGTTATATATAAACAATATACAATCCACGTACTTGTTATGAAAATATGTATAAATTTCTTATTCAAACAATCATGTATACATAAATATAACAAATAAGATGTATAAAATTCAAAAACATATTATTATTGAGCTAAAGAGGGCTAAAACATCATCATCAAACATTAGCATCAATCATCAATACAACCAAGACTCATCCTAAGCACATGTTCTTTGAATATCTTTAGCTGTAAACCCTTAGTTAGAGGATTTGCTATCATAAGATCCATCGTAATATGTTCTATGTGCACTATTTGTTTCTGAATCTCTTCTTTAATAATAAAATACTTTGATTTCATGTGTTTTGCGCCTCTAAAGTATTTGTCAATTTTTAGGAAAGAAAACTACTACAGAATTATCGCAATAAATTTTCAAAGGTTTGCTTACTATGTTGACAACTCTAAGCCCTGAAATAAAGTTCTGCATCTATAATGCATGAATTGTAGCCTCATAACAAGCTACAAATTATGCTTCCATAATGGAGGAAGCAATGATAGGTTGTTTGGCACTTTTTCATGAGATTGCTCCTTCAGCTAATAGAAACAAATAACCAAACGTTGACTTTCTACTATCAACACACTTGGCAAAATCTGAATCTGAATATGCAATCACTTATAAATGATCAAACCTCTTATAAGTGAGCATGTAATATCTCAACACTTTCTTTGCAGCCTTCTAATGATCAACACCAGGATTACTTTGATATCTACCCATCATCCCTACTATAAAACTGATGTCAGGTCTATCACATGTTTGTAGGTACGTTAAACTGCCCACAATAGAAGCATATGGAATTTGTTTCCATTTTGTTACGTTTTACATCATTCTTTAGACATTGCATAAGACTAAACTTATCTCCCCTTTGAGTAGGGACTGCACCTGTTGAGCACTTGCTCATGTTAAATTTCTCAAGAATTTTCTCAATATAGGTTTTTTGAGACAATCTTAATAAACCTTTTGATCTCTTACAGAATATTGAAATTTCAATCACATAGGATGCCTCTCTCATATCTTTCGTTTCAAAATTCTTAGAAAGAAATTCTTTAGTCTTATGCAATGAACCTAAGTTATTAGCAGTAACCAAAATGTTATTGGTATATAGAACTGGAAAAATAAACTTACTCTTACTAACTTTTTGGTAAATACACTGATCAACGATGAATTCCACAAAACCGAAAGAAGTAATGATATTATTAAACTTAATATACCTTTAACTGGAAGCTTGTTTAAGTCCATATATTGACTTCTTCAATTTACACATCATACTTTCTTTATGGAAAAACCTTCAGGTTAATCTATATAAGGTTCCTCCTCAAGATCCCCATTCAGAAAGGTTGTTTTCACATCTATCTGATGTAGCTCTAAATCAAATTCAGCCATTAAAGCTAAAATTATCCTTAATGAATCTTTCTTTAAACAAGTGAAAAAGTCTCCTTATAATCAATGTCATCTTTTTAAGTGTAACCTTTGGCAACAAATATGACTTTATATCTTTCAACATTGCCATTCAAGTTACGTTTGGTCTTAACGACCCACTTACAGCCAACTCATTTAAAACCTTTTAACAAGTCTATAAGATCCCAGACATTGTTTTGAGCCATTGATTTTAACTCTCATTTCATAGCATCAATGCCTCTTTCAAACTTATCACTACCTATGGCTTGTGAAAATGAAATAGGATCATTATCAATGCCACAATCAAAATCTGACTCTTATAAATAAGCAACATAATCATCAGAAATAGTCAACTTTCTAACCCTGACAGGTTTATTTGTAGCTATACCAGTTAGTTCAAATCCTTGAGCTAATGGTAAGTTAGGTTTTTCATGGGGTGTTTCTTCATTATCCAAATGTTATTTTTGATTATTTGGTTTGGATATTCAAAAGTAGGAACAACATTTATTGTAGTTGTAAGTTTAAGAATATTTAAGGGTGATGGAACATCAACCCTTATTTTATTAATATCCACAACTTGATTTTCAACACTCCCACTAACCTCACCATTCTCTAAAAATTTGGCATTGGTTGTTTCAACAATTATAGAACTGTGGTTCGGATAGTAAAAACTGTACCCTTTAAATTTCTTTGGGTAATCAATAAAGTAACCACTAACTGTTTGAGAATCCAATTTTCTTTCATGTGGATTATAGATATGTGCTTCTGCATGAAAACTCTAAACATACAAGTGTCTTAAACTAGGTTTCCTTCTAGTCCATAACTCGAAATGAGTTTTAGGAACTGTCTTGCTAAGAACCCTGGTTAACAAATACATAACAGTTTTAAGTGTATACATCCACAAACTTTAAGGTAACGAGGAATTACTCATCATATACCTAACCATATCCATTAATGTTCTATTTCGCCTTCCTGCTATACCGTTTTGTTGTGGTGTGCCTGGTATAGTATATTGTGCAAATATGCCATGACTTTCGAGGAACTTGGCAAACAGGCCAGGACATTGTCCAGATTCATCATGTTTTTCACAATACTCACCACCTTTATCAAATCTTATAATTTTCACTTTTCTATTTAATTGCCTCTCAACCTCCTTTTCTAACACCTTAAGGGTATTTACAACTTGAAATTTTTGATGCAGTAAATAGATATATCCATATTGTGAAAAATCATCTATAAAGTCATGTAGTAATTTTATCCATTAAAAGACTAAGTGTCAAAAGGTCCACAAATGTTGGTGTCTGTTATTTCAAAAAGTTGACCGCTTCTCGTTGCTCCTTTCTTACTATGTTTGGTTTGTTTGTCCTTAATACATTCCACACATAAGCCAAGATCAGTAGAATCTCATTCTTTACTAATTGTTCTAACTTTTCTTTAGATATATGACCCAAACGTTTATGCCACAAGTAAGCAGAATGTTTATTCACTAAACTACATTTCAGTCCAATATTATGATTAACAATAAATAGGGATTAAAAAAAACTATCAAGTTTCAATTTATATAAACCATCCATAAACATTTTATAACCAATAAAGGAATGATTCTTATACAAATTGAAACAAACATGTCCACCCTTAAAGTCATATTCACTAGCATCAAGTCTATAAACAGAAATTAAATTTCTAGAAATTAAAGGTATATAGAGAGTGTTTATTAGATCCAAGTGAACCCAATGTCTAATGTCAACCTATAGATCCCTACACCTTCAACTGGAGCCTTCATTCAGTTCCCCATAAACAAAAAGCTGCTAGTTGGGCTTATAGTTTAGATTGTAAGAAGTCTCTATATAATATTAAAAACATGAGTAGTGACACCAAAATCAAATCACCAAGTGTTAGAAGGAACTTTTGATAAGTTCAATTCAAAGCATATAGAAACATAATGTATACCTTTCTTTTTGAACCAACCCTTACATTTTGGGCAATCTTTCTAATAATGTCCTTCTTTTTTGCAGAAGTGACATTTGTCTAACTTTTGTCCTTTCCTTTCACCATCAACAACCTGTGGAACTTTAGTAGGTTCTTTCTTTTTAAAATTCTTGGCCTTTGGTTTGAGTTTCTTTCTAGCTCCTTGACCCACTAGGTTAATAGAATGAACGCCTTGTTTCTTTAATCACGCTTCCTCCTCAGTAAGCTTACTAGACAATTCATCAATATTCCACTTATCATTTCATGTGTTATAATCGATGTGGAACGGTCCATATTCAGTAGGAAATGAGTTCATGATAAACAACACTGAGAAGAAGTCTTCCACAACCACACTCAATGTCTTAAGTCTTGTTGCGATATCAGTCATATCAAGAACATATTGCTATGTACTCTTTGCCCCATCAAACTTTATGTTCGTGAATTCAGTCATAAGTGTCCCTACAAGTACCTTATCAGTACAATGAAACTTATCTTCCATAAGCTTAAGAAAATCTTTGACATTCTGATTTTTAGTGTTATGAAGAGTAGACTTAATGTTATTGACAATTGTCATTCACGTAAAGTTTAAACATAACCTATTAGACCTTGCCTATGCCTTATGGTGTGCCTTTTTAGCCTTTGTACTAGTACCTTTTTAGTCCTTAATCTCCATCAACTAATAAAATTTTTATAATAGCATTTCACAAAATACACAAATTGTATTACCACACATTCAAAAACTAATCTGGCCACTTTGGTTACTAGCAGATTAATTTTAATCATATTGTCATATATATATATAATAATAATAATATATTCATAAGATGAAATTAAGATTAAAATTTTGATTATAGGTTAAAATATCATTAATACGACCAAAACGTAAGAAATCAAAACTTTAAAATCAATTCATTAATCATCAAATCAAAACTATAATTTTTTTCATTAAAAAACACAATTCCAAAAGAAACACAAGCAAATCCTCTCGTGAATTTAAACCATGATGATCAGTAGGTTTAGTCAAATGCACCATACATAAAAGAAACAAAAACAGATCAAGAATATGATAAGTGTCAGCCAAAACCTGCTAGAACAAAAGAAAAGAGAAAAGCAAATATGCAGAAACAAATATGCAAAAATTCTACTTTTGGTGAGAATAAACCAGCAACTTAAGTTGACGCTAAAAAAATCCCCCCTTAACATTGATAATTGAAACATTTAAATACAAAGCCTACAGCAACCACCTTAGTCCTAACTATAAGGAATTCTAAATACTAAAGGTACTCCACTAACGACTAATGGGTAACATGACCCACTAAACAACTAGATTGACCGAATCACAAGCAATAAGTTGAAGAAAAAGGTTTATCCCACGTTTCCCATATTGCATGATTTACACGATCTACTTGTATTGTGACATCTCAAATTGCCCTCCCCTTTCACTGTAACCTTATCCTCAAGGTTGAAGTTAATGGTAGCTCGACTTTGATGCCTTTCAACGATATCCTCCTCACTGTTTGCATTGTCGCCTTCCAACAAGAGCAATTGATGACCCTTGTACTTATGTTCAGGTGTAAACTTTTCATTATAATGAAAGCAAAGCCTTTATGCACGCTTCTTCTATATGTCTTCCCGCCGTGGAGGTTGAACAAACTTTTATTCCCTAATTAATTACTCGTCTCTCATTTGTGCCTTATGGCCTCCTTCAATGTTTTAGGCTTGAACATACGTATGCCATCTACAATTTTAGGTCTCAACCCTCCCATGAATGTTCCTACTAGTCCCTTTTGAGTCCATCCTTGAACTTGGATGCCCAATCGTTCAAATTCTGTTTGATAATCCTGCAAGGTTCATGTTTATTGGATTTTAGAAAGTGCCTTGTCGAAATCTTCACATTCTGTTAGCCTGAACCTGGTCCAAAGTTTTGACTAAAAATTTTCCCACGTCACTTGTTGCCCCTCGTCGATGTATATTTTGCGAAGCCATTGCCACCATTGGTTTGCCTCGCTTTCAAGGTGGAAGGAGGCTAAAGGAACTTTTTACAAGTTTAAAGTTTCTTGATATTCAAAAAATTGCTCCACGTGACTAAACCATTCAGTGGGGATGCTGTTAGCAAATCTCGGGAATTCAAGCCTTGCGAGTTTAGAAGAGAACATATGGCGCCTCTCCTCTACAGCCCCTTTGATTCCTTCTTGGGTGTTTGTGGGTTGACCACAAGAATTGCTACCAGATCCTTCCCTTTGAGAAAGGACTACATCAGTTAACGAGTAATCACTTCTTCCATTGAACGAAGTTTATTGGCAAGACCTTGCTCCATTCGGCTCATTCTGTGATGCAAATTGCCTAGACTTGCTTTAAGATTCTCGATTCGTTCTTTGTTCGTCAACATGGCTCTAATACTAATTGATAGGTTCCAGCCAAAACCTGCTAGAGCAAATGAAAAGAGAAAAACAAATATGTAGAAACAAATATGCAAAAATTTGATCAATTGCAAATTGAAGGATAGCTCAATGCACAATTATGTTCGTTTTGTATTTGTTTTGTCTGTACTTTATTAGGGTATAGAGAAGATTAGTTTATATACACTTCTTTATTTATATTAAATCTTGTATGTCTATCAAATAATAAATTAACGGTCAAGATTTAACATACTGTTAAATTAAGAAAATCCTGAATTAAGTTTAATATGGGCTTAGAGAAAATATAGGTCATACCATCAAGCCATATTTCTTACAAAGCATTCCAAACCTATTGTTGTTATTTAAACATGATTAATTATAGACTAATACAAAAAATATTTAACCACTAAAATTTGACGTCTGCACCAATTTTTTTGTGATATATTATTAATGTACCTTTTAATTTTTAAAGATTATTAGTAATATTTTATAGTTTTGATTTTATAATATTTATTGCTTTTTTCATCAACATTTACTAAAAATTTAAATACAAAATTCAAAAAGAAATTATTTTTAGTATGTTACACTACACATATTTCGGGATATCATTTTAAATTTCGTAGCTACAGTTTATAAGCAAATTGACAATAATAGTAAAATTATAAAAAGTTACTAATAATTTTAAAAAAATAAGAGAGTACATTAATAATATATCTAACAAAAGTTTCAACGAAATTTACCTTAAAAAAGAAAGCAAACGAATGTGGCTAAAACTTGGAATTTATCAACCAATCAAAAGAGTTTGAATTGTTTTTTCCCATTTCTGGGCCACTGTTTTAGCAGTGGGTCAGTTCGCTCATTCAATCTCAAGTAGCTTAGTTGGTGCGGAGGTTTACCACTAGGTACCGTGACTCACATTAGGCCCAGTTCAACATTTTAAGCTTCTCATAATACGACATAGTTTGGCTCTTCGTGCGACCGATGAGACGGTGTCGTTGGCCGCACAAAATTCTCAAACACTAAAGCTTGTAATCCTACGGTTCATACAATTCCATAGACCTCGTGTCTGGTCCGAACGGTCCAGATTTCTTAACCCGCCACTCTCGTATACACTAGGCATTCGATAGGGAAGGGAGGAAAACCTAAGAAACTAGAGCGATTCCTCTCATCGTGTAATTAATTAATAATCAGTCCGGTACGGTTAGGGTTTTGGAGAATCGGGAAAGGATGTGGCACGAAGCTCGGAGATCGGAGAGGAAGGTGCACGACATGATGGACGCCGCACGGAAGAGAGCACAGCGGCGGGCGGTGTACTTGGCGAAACGGAGAGGCGATCCTCAGCAATCTATTCAGGTCATTGGTTCTCGTTCTCGGGTCTATCGCGATGATGGCCTCTATCAAGCCACTCAAGATCAGCAAGGCTTGTATGTGTGGTCTTTTGGTCATTGTTATTGTTTTGTTAAATTTTGAGATTGGAGGTTTCTTTTCTTTTGCATCTGTGTGTTTGATTTGGAGTGGAACTAATGGATTAAATGTTGTCTCAGGATACCTTGGAACGGAAAACAGGACGTTTTGATTGACAGATTTGATGGTCGTGCTCTTCTTGATTTTATTCGAGAACCTGGGTCCAGGCATTTTAGGGCCCAAGAGAAATCGGAAGAAGAAGAAGAATTAGAAGAGTTTGTTAATTTTGAGCGTTATCGGGATTTAATTAAGCATCGGCGTAGAGGATGTCGGTACTTTTTTTATTTCATAGAATGTCTTTACTTATTATCTATAACAATTAACAAATATATTTTGCCACTTTAAAAATTTTGGTGGAAAAATGATTGTGGCTTTTTACTTTGGTTTGGTTAGAGTTTACGGATTGATTTGAGGTCACTTCACAAGCCCCTCTTTTATAATTTAACAGTTTCTGATGAAGATGGCTTGCAACACGTAAATCAGGAGATGGAGGCGAAAACTGTAGCTCCGTTTTTATCTGATAGGTAATCATGATCCCATTTCTCCTTTCCTTCGTCTCAGTCAGTTGATGTTTATCGTCCATAGTAAGGTAATGTGTCTGTTTCGCTGCTTTTAGAACTAGAAATTTTGCAATCAGTTCATCCAGCGGCTAATTTTTGCATTCTTCACTTGGTTTTTGGGTCAATTAAGGGGTTTACACCTTCGTTTAATAATTTAGCGATTGACCGAGGCATGAATTCCAATGACGATTGACCTGAAGCTACTCAGAATTAGTTGGCAAGGAAATTCAGGATAAATCTTTCAATCATTGGACTAATTATTATTGTGGTTCTAGTTATTTTCTCTTTCCTATGAGTCCATATCTTAGCTTTTCTATTCAGTATAGCATAACTTTTAAATGCCTGTACCAAGGAATTTTATGGTTTAACTTTATGAATTAAGGCATAATCTTTGTCATGCTTTCCAGTATCCTTGGTGGTGTAAGCATCTGTGGTCTAAGTTTGCCTGTCATGGAGTTGGTTGTTAAAGTAGTTTTATTTTTGTTATTGGCTTTGATCTTTTGGATCACATGACATAATTAGGTCATTTCTGTTGGCTATCATTACTGTGTCTGACTTAATTGGAATCTGATCTTCTCTTTCATGCAAA
Source organism: Erythroxylum carthagenense (assembly GCA_026413575.1). Classification (NCBI taxonomy): domain Eukaryota; kingdom Viridiplantae; phylum Streptophyta; class Magnoliopsida; order Malpighiales; family Erythroxylaceae; genus Erythroxylum; species Erythroxylum carthagenense. The sequence goes on along the minus strand of JANZLD010000237.1, from coordinate 9,139,164 downwards.
TTCAGTAGTTCTCAGCCACCACGACCACCTATAAACAAGGGCTCATATTCTCAAGTTGGATTCTCTTATGATGGGGGTACAAACGAGGGATCCCACCTTTCAGATGCTGATGATGACGTGGATGATGATGAGGATGAAGATGAAGATGATGAAGAATTTAACAGTGATGATAGTGATGATGAAACAATGGATGTCATGGCAAAAGAATTTGGAGTTAAGAGGTACGGTTGGCTTGTTTATATGGAGAAAAAGGCAAAAGAGGAAGAGAAAAGACAAAAGGAAGTGATCAAGGGAGATCCTGCAATTGTAAGTTCTCTTAGTTTCTGTTTAGTTTTATGTTTTACTTTTTCTGAATGCAAGGGATATTTAATTATGGATTCACTTATTTTAGAGAAAGCTCAGTCGCAAAGAAAGGAGAAAAGCTTCTCAAATAGAAAGAGAAAGAGAAAGAGAAAGAGAAGCTGCAAGGATAACAGGAACTAGAGTGCTTCATCGTGATCCGTATCGGTAGAATATACAAGTTTTCTTCCGTTTGTTGTTTTTGTTACAAAGTCAGGTTTATATCCTGTCATGCAGATTATTATAGTCGCTTCCATCTATTGATGCAGGGAACCTAGGGGAAGTCCAACTTATGAAGCTTATTCTCGGTTTAGAAGGTGTGACTGTACTCCCTTGATTTTTTTTTGGTATACTTGAAGAGGTTTAATTTTCACCATTGTTGGATTTATTCTCTTTTACAGATCTAGGTCCAGATCTCGATCATATTCACCATCGCGCTCTAGACGTTATGCTCACGCAGGTCATTCTGATGAAGGTCACCGTAGTAAACCAAGGACACCAAAGATAGAATATATCACTGAATTTGGGGGGTCTGGTGACGGAAATGAACCCAAGCTTGAAGGATTTTCACCACCACCATCTCCTCCATCCAATGCTGTTATGTCAAATCGGTCGGAGCACTCGACCTTTAATTCTAGCAAAGATAGATTGCACAGTGTTTTGTCTGCTGCGGCTTACCCATTTTGTTACCTGAAGCAAACTTTGTTGCTTTAGAATAGATCAGATCTAGGGTTATCTGCATAAAAGCCAAGATGGAGAGGGAAGAAGGCTTCCTTTCTGAAGCTCATTTAATCCTGAAATGGACATAATCTGCGTGTTTTCGACTTGTGTAGAACCATCAAAATGCAATATTTAATGCATGTACTTTCCTGCAGGCCATCATCTGGTCACATACTTGAGGCACTGCATGTTGATCCTGCGTCAGGTGTAACACTTGATAAGGAGAAGAGTAGTAAAGTTTTGAAGCCAGCAGTAAGGTCTGTAATCGTGTTTGATGATGTATAGTTTCACCTCAAGTAACTCGTACACTAAGCTTATATTATTTTTCATGTACTAGAAGGTTTCATAAGACTTTTCTCTTTCATTCTTCTTTTCCCTATTACTGTATTCTTTGCGTGTACCTGGTAAAACTTTATCCTAGTTTCTTTTTCCTACAGCAGTTCATCAGCATTAGCAAAGTTGACCAAGGGCAGTACTTCTGGGGGACCATTGAAGCAGCAACAGGGAGAGAAGAAAGAAACTCCACAGGAGAGGCTGAAAAGAATTATGAGTAAACAGCTGAACAAACAAAGTATAACCTACAATCTTCATCATGATCTACAATCTTCATCTCCTTTGTCTTATAGTTCATTCCTCTCTTTGTGTCTTTTGTTTATTTTAAATGCTTAGGAGGATAAGGATTTATGAAATTATACTTTCTTCTGATGCACTGGATGCAAGGGGGTGAGACCAATTGTCTTTTGTATAGGAAGGGAGTGGGGGATTGTTCATTTTTCATTAAATATGTTTATGTTCCTTAATGTCACCGTTTTCTCATACAGTTAAAAAGGATACTGCTGCTGAAATGGCAAAGAAACGAGAACAGGAACGCCAGAAGCTTGAGAAACTTGCAGAAACAAGCAGATTAAGTCGACATAGGCATCGCAGCCGTAGCAGGAGCTACAGTCGATCTCCGCCCAGGTATCTATGCAGTAATAGAGCACTAGTTTCAACTTTGGCTAATTTTCTTTGCAATGTTGGGATACTAGTCCTATCTATTGTTTTCAGTTGTATCTGCAATCTTTCATGTGAAAATACTTGCAGATAAAGAGGTTCTTCCTTTCACTTTAATCTCCAATAATTCTTTAATCTTTAGAGCGTTGGATTCCTAATTATTGCAGATGGTACCGCAGCAGCCGAAGTCCAAGCAGGAGTTCACGAAGATACCATTCTCGTTCTCGATCTCGTTCTTACTCCCCGTCTCACTCCCCCTCCCATTCTCATTCTCACTCCCGTTCACGTCAGTCCCGCTCCCGCTCTCATTCACGTCGATCCCGCTCTCGATCTCACTCATACTCCCGTTCACCAAGGTGAACACAATCCCACATTTTGATATTCTTTTTTTATGCAGGTTGTCCTTAAAACTAATCAACAACGTTAGTTTTCAGGGCAAGAAGCAGGTCAAGGTATTGATGGCAGAAGTTTTCCTGGCGGTGGGTTGCTAAACCTACTTGTGGCTTTGTCCTTTCTGAACTCGTCTGGCAGTTTTGCCCTATGGCAACGGTGTGGTATATTGAGAAAGACAATAGATGATAGGCATCGGTGTATTTACATTTTCTTTGAATGAATCTTTTATTGCTACCTTTTTTGCAATGTTCTAAATGAGATTGCCTATCTCATTTGTTAGTTCTCAATTTTCAGATTTTTTGCTCATGTTTCTACTTCGAGAGTTGACTTGTTATGTAGCATTATCCAATTAATATACGACCCACAAATAGCTATGGAACGAGTGGTACGGTTAAAATTGGTTAGCATTGTTCTTGCACAGCCATGATTGATGACTTTTGAGATATTGTTGGAGCCTGTGATACGAACTCTGATTTGCGTTGCATCAGGTTTCTATGTTTGCTACATTATGTTGGTCGCCCTCGTTCTAAAACTGAATTTGTTGACATGAACAGCTTAGAAAGCTGAATAAATGAAATGGGTCACGACTCATGATGATAACCTGCGTAGGGGGAGGGCGGGTATTTGGGGTACAAAACTTTGTCATGCTAGTTACAACAGCGTATGCCCACGCCAAGGTTGTTCCATATTAATTTGAGTAGACATCTTCATAAACTTTGAAAGGTAATTGTTTTGCAGATATATTTGGATGATCTTCTATACTTTAGATTTAGAGATTTGTGAGAATTGATAGATAGCAATGGTCTGATGTAGACTGTTTTACCACGTCAGAGGAAGACTTGATTTATGATGAACTTGAATTTATTTGTTTGATTTTAACGAGTTCCTAAACTTAATAATTGAGTTGTGTAAATCTATAAAGTTTTGACATTTGTTTTAGTAGTACTATAATTCAAATTTCAGTGAGCTTTATATTACAGACCATATCGTAATGGTTAAAAAGCACATACCAAATATTTTATTGCTAGGAGGCTCATTTGCCTTCCTGGGCCTATGTCTTGTTTCTTTTCATTTCTTTTATTTAGGTTTTTTTTTTCCCTTTTAAGGGCTTTGTTTCTTACATTAGATTAGGCAATGTTGAAGAAAAAAAACTGCTCTTTTAGGTTTGTGAATTTCTTGTTTTTTTAATTCGTTCGTCCCTTGCTCTATCTTCTCTTTCTTTATACAAGTCTGATTCCTTTTCCAAAGCTTTATGGCTTTTCTACCAGTGATCGTGTCACCGGATATGTTATAACCGTTATCAAATAAAAATGCTCTGTTGAGTATGATGTGTTTACCACCTAATGAGCACTTGAAATGCTTTGTTAATATAGTTGCACCATTATTGAAGGGATCAATCGTTGAGTTTAATATTTTATTAACAAGTGAACAAATGTATATTTTCTTTTCCAATGGAAGAATATTATATCTTGTTTTTTATAATAAAAAATAGCATGCAGTAAAAGTTAAAATTGATTTCCATCTCCTTAGGTTGTTTCATAATCGAAGGACTGTTTTCAAAATCAACTTGTGGAAAGTAAACTTCACAAATCAAACATATGTTGCTCGATCTGAAGCTATAACTTTTATTTACTGCATTAATGCTTTCACTCCAAGCTCGAAAGGGCTCCTCCTACCATTAACTACCAGTTATTTCATACGGTTGAGCTATAAATAACAACGAAGAGAATGATTGACGGTGGACCCTTAGCTCAGATAATTTGTCGAGTTGAACCCTCTTTGAGTTTGTGGTTTCACTCGAAATGCTATGAACTTATTTATAAGGCGGGATATGGTAAGTCTGATTCAAAAACTTTGTTAAAAAAAAGAAAAATAAAGAAATGTTATTTTTTGATGCGAAAACTCTGGACAGGCTTGGGTCTGGTATCCTTACGTGCGAAACTCCAACCTGGGAGCACAAATTCAATTCCAAAGCAGTTTGTCGGATCTGCCATGAGGTTGATTACTTTGTCAGAGCCAGAGATGCCCTACTCAGCTCAGGTGTTTGGCTTTTCGTTGTAGGTAGGCTGTCCTCTTATGCCTGGCGGTGGCAGTTGGTTCTCAAACTTTAAAAGGTGATCTTTTGCAGCAGAGAAGAAGTAATACGAGCTAAATCAGGTTCAACAACACCTGATGTTAGTGGAAACTTTATGTCAGATTTAAGCGACAACCAAAGTTACATACAGAAATTAGAAAGTCGTCACTCGTTTTATCTGTGGACGTGTTTATGGCTCCTCGAATACGAAAATCAAGTGATATAACCTATTGAACGTACTGCTTTGACAACGACATCAAACGTTTCATCCGAAATGACTTGCCGGTTCAGTATTTAGGAGAATGCGTTAATCTGATAATCATAATATTTCGTTATTCATTAAAAAGCAGGATAACAATTAATCAGGAGTTGAGCTAATTCCTTTAACGCACTGTTCTAATAAATTAAATTGGTATAACATCTTTAAGTACATGAAAAACTATAAAAGGCTTCCCACGAATTGATTCATATCTGTTGAAGACAAAAAAATCTATCCAGAAGTATAATCATACCCTTAAATTGTCAGATTTTAGTCTCTGCACATCAAATGTTCTTTTACGGAATCCAAACGACTCGAAATCAAGATGTCTGAGTGCTTATTTGATGCAAATGACTTTTAGCTTCGTCTCCAGTTACTTTTCAAGGAATCAAGCCTTACAAGCTCATAGCCCTCAGATCCAGTGTGTGAAATAGATATTTCTAATCTTAGGGATGGATTTGAAAGTTGTGTGGTTCCTGTTTAAAAAGTGAAAAGTGTGCTTTTAGTTCGATTGATGGGGGAACCCAACTTGCGTCCTTGCAACTTTTAAGTTTATTCAAAGTAAGTGGAGAAGAACCCAAGTTGAAGTATTTGTCAATTTATCAACTTCTTTATGGTGAGAGGTTCGTGAAGGACTTTAAATCCTTCTCTTTTGTAGTTCTTGCACTGCAAGGCACCTCTTTCAATTTTTTCTTTGTAAAGCAAAGGCCATAAAACAAACTTCTAAACCCTCACTTTATTCCATCCTTATCACACGCACGCTTCTCATTATGCTTAGAAAGCGATGCCTATCGATCTCTCTGTCTCTATAGAGCTTTAGCCTCATTTTCACAACTTTACTTTGCCTATACATCCATCGACCCAAAGAGAAAGGAAAAAGAATAATGAACGTATGAACATATAAAATGTGATCCCTACACACGAGGGGACACAAATCTACTTTAGATCTCATGTGGGCAGAGTTATATTTTGCTTCGTGATTATACCATTGAAATAGCATAAACGGGTTCCACTCAGCGAGGTGATCTATTATTAGGGTTTTGATAGGGAACAGTGGAGAGTCCCCGTGTCAAGATAAACCTCTCGTATCTATATCTGATTTATCCCCAACCAAAAAGCTTTCGTTACATAAAATATCTATGTACTTGCATTCAATCATCTAGTGCCCTACACTCACTACTATTAGGGCTACGATTCTCTTATAGTACAATAATCTAGACGCTATGCAATTTCTTTTCAAGGTCAAGTTGTGTTTGAATTATTCTTGGAAGGATAAGTTATTTTAAAATGTGTTAGAAGGAATGTTGTTCATATATTTGACAAAGAATTCAAGAGTAATTATGTAAGAGAAAGTAAGTTCTTCCTCGTTTTAACTTAAGTATTCAAATTATAGTTGTCAAGATAGAAAATACATACGTCATACTATGCTCTTGTCTTAATTTCTGAATACCAAAGAGAAGAAAAAAGAATTACCCCATAGAGTATTGAAAACTCTTTAATTATTGCATCATAAAGGCCTTTTAATCATCCAAATTAAATTAAATGTTTAATTTGGGAACATGACTTCAACGAATGATGAAGGAAATGAATCCCAATTCATCTAACCTATAAATCCCACTTGAACTAGGCTTTACCGACCAATGATTCCTATAAAGTGTAGTAGCCGAAACCTTTTATTAGTTAAACAAAAACCATATTTATTAAGGGGAATCGGAAGAAGCACATGGGATGGTGTATGTCTCTTGGATTTAACAAAGGCTATTTGATGCATCCCTTTAAGGTGTGAGTGTATAAAACTAGCAGAAGTAGGTTAGATAGATCCTTGACCTACGAAAATGATGTTGTTCTTATAGCAACCATTCCAATCTAATTCTTTAATCATCATCATAATTATCTACTGACAGTTCAAATTAATTTCCCCTCTCTTTTTTTTTTTCTAGTCTACGTTAAAGCCGAGATCCTAACTTAAAATATGATGTCAATTTGGACGTCATATTTTAAAACTCCATCTTATCTTCTTTAATTTGAGCAAGAAAATAAAGGAAACAGGGGTTGGTTCTAGGTCGTTATTGCGTAACAGGAATGGGGGAGCAAGGTTTGTAACCTTTTCGATGCAAATAAATATCGAGGTCTAGACCCAGTAAACCTAAAGCATCGTTAGATACTAGAAGGGACAAATATATGCATGTTCTGCTTCACACAGAGGTCTACACTGTACAAAAGAGGAAAAAGAAAAAAGACCATGTATGGCTAAAATATGCATAGTCTACAGACCATACACTATAATGCTACATTCTTGTCTCTTAGATTTTCGTGCATATAGGACTGCGTTATTATCTTCTGGTTCCTGATTAACTGCCCATATCCCTTAGCGTGTTCTTTTATCTGGGCAGATGTTAATTGAGAATAGCTATGGTTGCCAGAACTTCGTGTGATGACTTGTAAGGATGCTTCAACTACGTACATCTTTAAAGAGAGTGGTTATTCCGATACCAGATGTGACTTCCGCTAACATCATAGTAGCCCCATGTACAGGAAATCTTAGTATCACTGTCTACTCTATGTTTACTCGATCAACTGGTGATAATGTCGAATGCTAAGTTAATATAAATCTACAATGTGTAGTCTCAGTCACTATGAGACAGTCACGAAACTCCTGTCATCTCTTTTTCATTTATCATTGTCCATTTCTTGCGAGTGTATGGCTTTCCTGATTCACTAGTTTGAAAACCTACAAGTCGTTAGACATATCGACAAGGTGTTCCAATGATAACCTACACGTCAGTCATCTGCATTTATTACCAAATTATGATTGTTTATGATCTATCTTATCACTAATCGACAATAATTGATGATTGATGAAGACAAACTAAGCAAACCAATGTCATTTCTATGCCAACCCGTATCATTTCGTAGGTCCATTAGCCCCCGCCTTGCCCACTGATTCTTAGGACCCGACAGCAGCTTCTTCCGTTAACCATACATACGATATTAAGTTTTTACCGTGTAACCTGTATATAATAATTTATAAATGATATATCTTGATCAACTAATAACTTTTATTCTAAATATTAAAATGAGCTTTAATCACTTTTTGAAAGCTCCATATTACAAATTTGGACACTGTTGAGAGAACTAACTTCACCTGTGACCTGTCCAACCAATGTTGCAAGGGTTTAGTACAAGTTGGGGCGAAAGAACCCTCCCAAGCCTACAAGTCTATCCAACACTTGCAGTTGAGTCCTGACTTGTTGATCCCATTAAAAAATTTCCACATATTTCTTAAGCTACCATCCTTGTCATATTGAGAAAGTTCCTGCCACTAATCTTCTGTATATGGCCCCATTCACACCTCAAAAGTCCAACAAGGTGGACTTTTGTGAGGGAGGTAGGAGCACTGTACAAGTTACTTCCAAACTAAGGTGCAACCAAGTGGTCATTTGCTTGGTGAGATTTTGGTAATGTTTACCCTACAAATGATGTTACCATAACAAAGATGAGTAGAAAAGGAGTGCATCATGAAAACTTTGGTTATCCTAGTACTTGTAATCATATTTTAGAACTATGAACTCAAGTTTTGAAGGTCAAAGTATTTGATAATTTATATTAATATGATGCTGATAATTAGCAAAAAAGCAAGTTTATTTAATCAAATTTAGTAAAGATTGTTAATATTTTATGATAATCGTTTTTAATAATAATCCTGTACTTGTAAAATCAATATATAAAAATATTAAAAGACGAATGACAATCTTTATTCTTAATTTCAATGCATCGTCAAATAAATAAATCACAATCCATGAGATACCTTTGATTCGTTGACTAATTCTATCCCACCGGCCAAATTATAACGATCACAAGGCAGAATTTTTCTCATATGTTTATTCCTCTTGATCAAAGAACGAAAACCGAGGCCAACCTCACATGTGATCCCTTTTCTTTGAATAGAGCCCTACAGTCCAAGTCAATGAAATCCAAACTTCTAAAACCTATTAAGCCGACAGTCTCAAGAAATGTAAGAAATTCTCCAACCAGGAATTATGAATTGATTTGAGCAATCATCTGACGGTTAAAACCCCAGTTAGATGTTCAATCATAATAAACAATAAGTTAAATACTGTAAGAAAGTCATTAATTTATATGTAAGATTCCTATTCTTAATCTTAACGATGTGGGTTTGTATATTTAATTGAAGAGATTGATGTGATTGTCAAAATGACAACATCCCTTCGTCTCCATCAACCAAATCATGCAAGTGTTAGATACAAATAACCAGACTAAGATCTCTGATTAATCATTAACTTAGTCAATTGAATTTACTATATCAAACGGCTGTTATTTCTTATTTGTTCTTCATCGAAAAAACGAGGACCGAGAATTGCCAGCAAGTGAACAACTTCTGTAATCCAGCTAGCTGCCGGCGGTGGCCGGTCTATGCCATAACTCGCACGAAATGGTCGCAGCCACAACCCTATTTGATCCTCCCCTATTCAAGCAAATTACTAATTTAACATATAATTGGCATTAATTAATTCTCTGTCGTTTTCGTATCTATCTGGAATTGCCAAAATACAGTTTTGTGCATGTACAATTGAATATGCAATCAGTTATGAGAAAAAGAAAAAAATACTATGCATTTTATTGTTCTTTCCAAACTCGTACATACATATTGTGTAAGAGGTACGCTTTCAGAGCTGCATGAGATATCGTTCATTCAGAGGAACTTCGTACTTAAGTCTCTTCACTGATACTTTTCTTAAAAATTTTAAGGAAAGAATATTCATTTCTTGAAGTTGAAGAAGTAAACTAGTGTATATTTCTAAATTGGTAGGAGAGATTCAAGCAAGTCCTAGGGTTTTTAAAATCTTATTATAATAAAATGTCCTTACACTCATTATAATTTAACTTTAATTTGTATTTTGACTTTGGTAAGCATACACCGATAGCTACAAATACATTGGTTTAAACTTTAGAATGAACAAAAATGGCGTGAAGACGAGAGATTATCTCAGTCCTTTCTTCTTTATCTATTTCCGGGTAGCCGCTTCATTACATGATTGGTTCAAAAGTTGGTTGGTACTTGGTCCAAAAGACTAGACCTCCTCAAAATGCCACACCTAACACTGTTTAATTTTGGGCTATATCATTGTACTATAACCCAATGAAGTAAAAAAAAAAAAAAAACAGATAGGCTGGTCTTACTGTTTATCTGTCAGAACTGGAAGGTAGATTTATGAGAAGGGCTGAGTATTATTGGGTATTGGATACCTTGGAGGCGATGCCATGTGAACACCATTTCCAAAAGCTATTGTAACATCTTACGTTCCTTCAACCTTGTTTAACAAATGTGTTTCGTCTTCTAACAGAGTCGTCTATTTTTGCTCCATCGTATCGAATACCATTCACTTTCAAGTTAGCTTCAAGCTCGGACTGCTCGTGATTTGTTAGATTTATAGAGGAAAGGGAAAGTTTCCCCATTGAACATGGCCTTACTTGCTTACTGTCTTGTGACAGTCCTTTGTTCTTATATTATGTTGATTAAATTTGACTCTTCATGGCATGTCCTTGTCTTTTCACGGGGTCATAAAGATAAATATAGTTGAAGTTAGCCTAAGTTCTCGTGAAGAGAAATAACAAGTTCTCTTCACTTAGCTAGGAAATGGAGCACAGCAATATAAAGAGACTAGGCAGAGTAGTATTAATTAGTATTTGATGGGAAGAAGAATAAATGCTTTCCATCTGCACAAGTGGTGTTGGGCACCAAACAGGAGAGCAAGAAGATACTATTTACTCTGTTTTATAATAAAAGTCGTTTTAGAAAAATACACGCTTATTAAGAAAACTAATAAAATTATAGATTTACTCTTATTAAATATGCACCTCGGTAATTTGCAATAATTAACATGCGAGAGAAATTGCCTTGAAATTGTGATTGTATAATTAAGATGAGAGAGAAATGAAAGGTTAATTTTGGAAGAAAAATTATAAACATACATACAAAGTCATCAATGACACTTATTTTAAATAATTAAAATATTTCTAAAACGACTTTTATTATAAGACGGAGGGGTACTACTCAACCAAACACTGGTTGTGCTGCGTTGTGTCGGAGTATGGCAAATGATTAGCTTTACCCCAAAACTGCTCTATGTTTTAACAAATGAAACGAGAGTGATTCAACGTTAGCATACAACAAGGCGCCATTATTATTACGGGCTTAGCTTTATCTCTGCTGTCCACAATCCCATTATTTCTTATGCCCCACACCCAAAAATTGAAGAAGAAGAAGAAGAAACGGCAGCTCCATTCCAATAAAATATCTTGTTGGAATTGGTAAAATTTTAATGCTTAAATTATAAATTATCTAATAAATTAATAAAAAATAACTAAAGCGAGTTTATATGAGATGGAACCGACTTTCCAATTACTCTTAAAAGGATTGGGACGACAACTAGGATACAATAATTATCACACACTTGTAAGGAAGCATTTATTATCGGATTCCACATTAATTTTGACTAGACCAAGGAATATCTTCAAACAACTAGGCAATTTCAATGATTTTATAATTACCTTTACCAATTTTCACCACAGTCTCCGATTGCTAAATTACCGTTTGTAAAGCTAACTAACTGTTTTCCTCTTTATGAGGACTGAAGATTGAAGAGCCGTTGTCCCTATCAGCTTCCGGAAATAACCCTACAGACCCTTACCATAACCCACCATGATTACCGTTGATTAGATGGACTTTGGAGGGTCAATCAAGGCAATTCCCCAAAATCGAACCAAGTGGACTCCACTCCTTTACTCCTATAAATATCCCACTTTTCTTGCGAACACAGAAAAAGTAGTCCACTCTCTGTGTTCCCTCGCTTTTCTCCATCTCCACTTAACATACCATACCCTTCTCGTCCGTTTTACTCCAATAATCACACTCTCTGATCTTTACAACACTTTGGTTTCGCAATGGTCGACGTCGACCGGAGGATGACCGGTCTCAACCCGGCTCATATAGCCGGCCTCCGACGCCTCTCCGCCAGAGCTGCCGCCCCATCAGCCACCTCCACACTCCCTGTCCGCAACGGGCTGCTCTCCTTCTCTTCCCTCGCCGATAAAGTGATAACCCATTTACGTAGCTCGGGCATCCAAGTACAAGAGGGTCTATCGGACGCGGAGTTTGCCCGAGCCGAGGCCGAGTTCGGCTTCGCTTTCCCTCCTGATCTCAGGGCCGTGCTCTCCGCCGGTTTACCCGTCGGCGCAGGCTTCCCAGACTGGCGCTCTGGTGGCGCCAGACTCCATCTCCGAGCTTCGCTTGATCTTCCAATTGCAGCTATCTCATTCCAAATCGCGCGAAACACGTTTTGGTCCAAGTCTTGGGGTCTGAGGCCGTCTGATCCAGAAAAAGCGTTACGTGTGGCGAGAAATGCGTTGAAGAGAGCTCCATTGTTGATTCCTATCTTCAACCATTGTTACATTCCTTGTCAGCCTTCTTTAGCGGGAAACCCTATCTTTTTTGTGGACGAGAATCGGATCTTCTGCTGCGGCTTGGATCTGTCCGACTTTTTTGACCGAGAATCTCTCTTTCGGAGCTCTGAGTCCGATCTCCTATCTCTCCAGAAGCAACGATCCGTGAGCGAGAAGTTCGCTGGTTCATCTTCGAATTTTTCGCGTCGGAGCTTGGATACGGGTATGGTAACCGGAGCGAGAACGCCACGATGGGTGGAATTCTGGAGCGATGCGGCTGTAGACCGGCGGAGGAGGAACTCGGCGGCGTCTTCGTCGTCAGGGTCATCGTCGCCGGAGCGATTCATCGACCTGCCGCCTAGATCGGAGGTGCCTAAATGGGTGGACGAGTATATAGGGCAAATCGGGTCGGTTTTGAGAGAAGGCGGGTGGGGTGAATCAGAAATATCTGAGATGGTTGAGGTTTCGGCTTCGGGTTTTTTTGAAGGAGAGATGGTGTTGTTGGATCACCAAGCGGCTTTAGATGCTTTGCTGTTGAAAGCGGATCGGTTCTCGGACATTCTCCGGAAATCGGGGTGGAGCTCGGAGGAGGTGTCGGATGCATTAGGATTCGATTTTCGACCGGAAAAGGAAAGGAAAGCAGTAAAGAAACTGTCGCCAGAGCTGGTGGAGAGAATAGGGAGACTGGCGGAGTCGGTTTCCAGGTCATAAAGTTGGAAAAGCCATCGAGATTCTTTCCGGTGTTTTACGTTTGTTTTTCTTAAAATCTTTTTGGAAAGTGTCTGGTCTGGCCTCGGGTACGGGTTACAGGAAGAGAAATGAAAGTACATGTCACAAGATATTTGGGAAAAACAAAAAGGAAATTTCGGATTTTACATACTTCATATCATTACATTACCCATAAGTAAAACAGATTAGCTTTTTCTTCGTAATGCTCTTTGTTTTGTTTTTATTTATATGCAATCCCATTATCAATTGTTGTTCATTTTAATTAAAAAACGTAATTGCTGCGGTGGTGGTGGTGGATGCCATTTGTGATAATCCAGCCATGAAGCACCTTTCGAAATGGGGCGCTTTCAGTGCACGTGTGCAGTCTTTTTGAACAAAGAGAGACGTTTTGGGGTCCCAGGGTGCAATGGAACCAGCCCAGTCCGTCCCAGTGTCCGATGCTGCGCTTGTGCGGGACGACCACATTAGTTCCGTCGTTTAGTTTCTCAATCAGCGTCGTTTCGCTCCTTAATATTTTTTTAACCTTTTCCTTCTCTCGCCTCCCTTTTCACCAGGTGGGATCAGTTTCTTAATAAAGGAAAGGAATGGAAAGGGCAAAATTCTTGTGACAACGATGAGACTAGTGAAAGAGAGTACTTAAACGCCATTGGCAAGTGAACGCAAGGTTTGATCCTTTTGAGGCGTGGATAGATAGAGAGAGAGAGAGATGGGGGTTTTCTTTTTCCTTTGTATTGGAGTTTGGGATTAAAGATGTTGAGTTTCCAGAGGAAAACCTGACACAGCGAAACTCCATACCCGTCTAGCTTTTAAGGGACACAACAACGAGGCGTATTTGGTTTTGTGTGCTTGGGTGTGCCTGTGCTCTGTTTTGTTCTGTTCTGTGTTTTCAAATTCTTATGTTTGTAGATGGAAAGTTTGACATTGACACACAAATACGTGTTTTGAGATATGAAAACTTGCTAATTGTTACTACCTTGTTTCTGCTCAGTTGGTGGGCAATTATGGAATCTCAGTACTGAATAGTAATTGGATCGATGGTTCTGTCTCTGTCGTATGCTTGGAAATCATCAGCGGAGCGGTAGGTCCACGTGGAGGAGCGGGATCGTCAGGGTACTGTTAGTCATGAAAATTCGTACTTAAACTATTCTCTATGAAGAATTAGGAATTTAATGTCACTGTTTCATTTGGTTTTTGCCTAGGTTCAAATTTCTTCAATGGATTTGGACTTTCTGGGGTAGCATCAAGTTCTTTTTCAAATTCAGTCCAAGTACTGCTTAAATCACCCTTAAAATTCGTGAGAAGTGCTAAAGGCATTTCTCTTTTTCAGTTCTCAAATGAGCCGTGCCATTTCAGGCTTTTGAACATCCAGCATGCAAGAGCTATTCTAATTCGAAATCTCATCCAACCTTTGTCCTTATCGCCATTTGGCCATTTGCTAATAAGTGACGGGAATAATTAGTACACCTCTAAAATAGAGATGGGTATGATTTTTTTTCTTTTCTTTTATACTCAAAGTGATACGATAGAAATGATTTTTTTGAGAAATTAAAATTTTTCATTAAACACTGACAAATTACAAAAAAGTCTTGGATACATTCATATAAGCTACTTATCACTAAACATCAAAGACTACATTACACGACGCCGTTCTCTCAATACCCAACTAAGGCTCTTAGGGTAAAACGAACCCTAACTTTCTTGAGTCTTCAAAATGTTACTTGATTCAGATGGGTGATTGAGGCTGCAGGATAGCAATGTGATGATGCTCCAGAGGCTGGGTTTGTGATGGTTCGAGGTGACTGCCAGTTCTTTATTCAACTTTCAATCGACTATTCTTGACAAGTAAACAACTCTCTCTCAGCCCTCATTTAAAAATTATGGCTTTCTCTACAAATTTGCTTCTTTTCCGAGGGACTCTTCGTGGGCTTCCAGTAGCTCCAAGGGATTTTTCAATTTTCTTCCGATCAGTTGTAATCAATAGGTAAGCTTCTCCCTCTCTGGAATCTTTTTAAGATTAGGGTTTTGAATCTTTAAGAATTTCTTCAATTCCAGAGATAGACGGGGACTCTTCGTGAGTTTAACTCTTCGATGACTGTCCGAAGAGGAAGATGAGAGCTCAGGTTTCATTCTGCTCTAATCGACTGTACTCAACAGGTAAGTATCTCCCTCTCTGTCATCTTTTTGAGATTAGGATTTTGAATTTCTAAGAAATTTCTTCAATTCAGGAGATGGTAGGAGACTCTTTGTGGGCTTGACTCTTCGATGACAGTCGAAGGAAGAAGATAAGTACTCAAGTAAGTTCCTTTTCCAAGAACTAGTCTATTTCTTCTTCCATTGATCACTTTTGTTTAAATGAAAATCTGATCTGATATCTCTGGTCATGAATTGCTTCCCTATAGGTTTACAGGGATTACAACATCTTCCCCCGAAATGTTGGTAAAGACAATGCAAGGGATGTTTTATCATCACCCACAGGTCTCTACGCACAAATGATTCCACTTAAAACCCAGTCTTCTTAGATAGAGTTTTTCCTAGACATGCAATCAATTACCTCAAATACTAGCAAAAAATGACAACAACAACTTAAGAATAGAACATGTGGCAGATTAGACTATGCTGCAACCACAAAGTATAATTGAGCAACATTTGGGCTTTGATACCACTGACAGAAGATGGACACTACCGGATAGAACAAACACACTAATAAAAAAATTGAGATAAAAGGGACACATAATATTTAATGTAAAAAGTTCCTTAACGAATGTGTGAAAAAATTACAGACAAGAATAGAAAACTTTTCACTATAGAAAACAAATATTACAAGAGGAATATCTCACAATCCGGCCTCAAAATTAAAGACAAGGTTTGTGATAAAGAGTTTTGGATGTGTAAACCTCAAACATGCCTTAATAGAGGCTTTTATGTTCTCTCTTTACTAATATGAGATTTAAGCCAACACAGATGACGTGCTGTAGGAGTTGAACATTCAAAATCATACTTGCACAAGCATATTTTAGTTTTATATGTTTCATCCTCATTTTCACTTGTTCAATGAAGTTTCAATTTTTAAATCTTTATATATATTATATGAAAAAATTCGTAATTACTATTTTTTAAATATGCAATAGTTAATTTTTGCTTACTGGTGTTATATTTTATTGGAGTAGACAATTAACGATGCCAATTACAATATGTACAGATTTTTGGAATGGCGAATCATAGAAACCCTGCGCTGCTATCCTCTTGACATGGGAAAAGGGGGATTGGGGTCGTTAGGATGCTTCTTCCTGGAGAAAATTCTCGACCGAGGGCGAGCGGATATTGGATTGGATGTCACTTGAAAAATGGCCTGAATTTGAGCAACAGTTGGTTAGAATTGTAAGTTCCTGTTAGGAAAAAAGAAAAAAAAAAAACAAGAAACATGCAGTGGCTGTGTCCTGCAGACACATTTAATGCAGTAACGGTCACTGCCACCGGCCACCGCCAACTACCACCTGGCAACTTGCTGTTCAGCTTCGTCAGTCACGTGCCTATGCATACCACTACCACCGCAAATATATTCATCTTCATCACGTGCTCGTACAGAGCTTGAAAAGCCTATATGGTGACTCGGCTCCGCTGTGTATTGACCTCCTTTGGATTTAAGTATACCACTACCACCGCAAGTATATTCATCTTCATCACGTGCTCGTACATAGCTCGAAAAGCCTGTACGGTGACTCGGTTCGGTTGTGCATTGAACTCCTTTGGATTTAAGTAAGGTTATGGGCTTAGCTATTGACTGATACTAGTTGAGTCTGCAGATCCAAAGACAGGAATTTGGGTCCACATTGTTTTATGTACATACGCCGAGTGAATTCCGAGTCTCAAATCAAGTATGAAATGACTGCCCATATAAAAGATTTCTGTTTCTATTTTCTAATCAACTATACTTTGCAGATATTTATATATGTGACTGGAACCACACTCCTAAAGGGCAAAGCTTGCATGAACAAAGATGATATGTAACACCAAGCTAATCAGGTGGTACTGAATAGTACATTGTTACCGTAGAGGCGGTAGAGATTTTAATAAAAGGTTGGCTTTTGTCGGGAGAGAAGGGGGAGGTGGTGGCCTATCTTGTCGATCGAGAGGTCCCTAGAGTTGGCGTCCTTGTGTGATGCAAAGCGAGACAATTGCACTTGGCTTGGGCTAGATGGTGCGATTGCGGTATCCGAAGCTGAAGATTTGTCAAAATTAACTTTATCGGATGGCGACCACTCGTTGACATGAAGAAGAAGAGGATGGTGACTTGGTAATTTGTCATATTGTGTCACTGGAGCTGTTACATAGTCTACTCGTATGGACATTATGGCAAATTAGCAAGGTAGGTGTTTCTTTGTGAAATGCTTACATACGTGTCCTGAAAGTTTTGTCCTTCCTATATCTGCAATAGCCAACAGTGCTCCAGATTTTGGGTCGTTTGAAGATCATGTGTAAATGGGCTAGGCTTAACGTTAATAACATATGCCGGTTCTTTAACCTTATGTCCCTCGGCTCTGCTTGCTTCTGTCACCATATCAAAAGATGGGAACGCGTACCCTAGCAATTGAATACTTTGATTTTTGATCCAGTGTTCTTTTTTTTTTTTTAATCTGAGATCAGGATATTCGCCGACGGATTCAGTGACTAATTCCTTCGTTGATGGGAAGGTACCTCACAGGACAGAACAGTTGACCCAAGAATTTAAGGTTGTTTCATACCCAAAGCTAAGGATCGGTTAGGGGTGGATGAGTACATATATATAATTAATCAATCAACCATAATAAAGCAAGAAAAAGAAGTATTATAATCTCATACAGTCGTCACTTAATTTTTAGATTATTAAAATATTAAGATAATTTATTTAAATAATACTAACAATAAGTCCAACTTTATTTATTGTAATAAAAAACTCATATTACTGATTAGTTGGTTCAAATTTAAAAATAAACGTATAGAATAAAATGAGTGAGAATTTCTTTTATTTTCCTTTATTTATAGTTAGTCTTGTATACGATTGCTAATTTTTAAGAATTGAATTTTAAAATGTTAAATTTTAAATTAAGTTTAAACTCGATTAAATTTGAATATTCAATTTCATTTAAAATAAAAATAACTTATTACATTGATTTCTTGGTTTAGATTGGAAAGTGTAGGTTCTAAATTTTTGCTTTTCTTGGCTTTGTTTAAAATGTTGGTCAAATTGTAGGTGTTGAAGGATTTTGAAGGTAGGCTTTGATTGGGGAGTTTGTTGGAGTTTTTGCAAATATTTTTTTTTGTAATTGGGCTTCTAAATATGGTTTAAAATTTTTAAAAGGAATTTTCAATTTTAAACTGCATCAAGCAAGGAATAATCCTTACTAAACTGTTGCAAAAAAATTCAAGAAAGACTTAAAGATGTCATAAACTTAAAGCTTAGGGTAAACCATAAAATCAATGCCTGTATTTGTTAAGGATAATTCCCCGTAAAATCTTTCTTTATAATCGTTGAAGATATTCATCGCAAAGCTATCTTATGAACCCTTTTTATAAAACTGGTTACCCCTTATATTGTGAGCTATGATAATATCTCAACAAAAATCAACAACAAAAAATTGTGCTTTCCTTTCATAGAAAATAAAAACACTAGAAACATGACCTAATCAAAGTTTGTTCCGTTTAGGAAAACTAATTGAACAACATCATTGATGTAAAATAAAAACAATTGACATATAATGATGTTGCCATAGTAGAATAGAAAACTAATTACAATCTGAAAAAAAAAAAACAAAATTAGAAATTTTCAAAAAATCATCGAAAGTGAAATTTAACACTTTTTGAAATAGAAAACAATACTTTGTATTTCCTTACGAAAAAAGATTTTGATGAAAAACAAATCCCAACAAAAACTAGGCCTATCTAGGTGAACAAAGAATTCGAACAATTTTGTTGGAAAGAGGTCAATGACTTGTTAGGAAAAACTTAAATCTTTTCGTCTAGATTTCCATAGACTTATGCAACTTTTTATGTGAACAATAATTTCGAGAAAGAGAGAGGATTATTGACTTTAAGAGCTTTAGGCACTAGGCCAAGGACTTAAAGGAAGAAAGGACATCAAGCAATAAGAAGAGTAATAACTAAGGAGAAGAGAAAAAAATAGAGGAAAAAGAAGCTCTCCTTCCTTGATGTCCTTTCTTTTCATTTTACTTCTTCAAATTGATCTCCTTTGCAAAAATCACTTGTGGTTGTCTTTGGTGCAGACTTCATTAGAATTTTATTCGTAGGAACTAATTTACTATCTTTATACATGATACCCTAGTATGTGAGATTAAAATTACTTGTTAGGTCTTCGTTATGAGATAGTTCTAACGTGGCTATCTTTTATGTGAATGTAAATTATTAGAATTTCAGATACTAGATGTGTCATGATTCATGCATATGTTTATAAACAGTGCTTCAGATGTGTTTATCATATGAATGATACCCAAGTTGGCTTTAATTATTGTCTAGTCCATTTATATTGTATACTTTATTGTTTTCAATATTACAATAACGCTTCATAATAATGAATCCATTTGTACATAATTTTGATGCACATGTTTCCTTCGAATGAATATTATGAATTGAGCATTTCTCTATCGATATTGAGCTACATCAATGCCTCGTTGAGCCCCTTTTTGTTTGTGGTAGTAATGGATGAACTTATTAAGAATATCCAAAGTAATGTGCCTTGATGTATATTTTTTGCTAATTACATTGTTTCATTAAATGAGACAAAAGAGCATGTAAATGTCAAGTTAGAACTTTAGAGAGATATGCTAAAGTTAAAAGACTTTAAATTGAGCAGGACTATGACTCAGTACTTAAAGTGTAACTTTTCGGGCCATGGGGTATCTTTCAATTTAGATGTAAAGATCGATTAAGAAGTTATACCACATAAAGAGTATTTTAAGCAAGATTTATCATCCAAAACAATAGAGATATCGATAAAAACATAGTTCACTATGTTAGATCAAGGCGACTTAAATGGAATAGTGCATCAGGAGTTTTATGTGACAACAAGATACTACTCAAGATTAAAGATAAATTCCATTGTTTAGCAATTCGGTCAACCATGCTCTATAGAACGAAATGTTGACTAATCAAATAGGTGCATAATCATAAGTTAATAGTGGCGAAGATGAGAATTTTCTGTTGGATGTGTAATCTTATTAGAAAAGATAAGACGAAAAATGTAATAGTAAGAGATAAATTAAAGGTGACTTATTTTGATGGAAAATTAAAAGCTACAAGACTTAGGTAGTTCAAATATGTTAAGAGTAGACATGCTGACACTCTAGTGAGAAAATAAGAGAAGACTGTACTTACTAATTAGTAAGATGAAATGAGAAAGGCCTAAGAAGAATTGACGGGAAATAATCAAGAATGATATAGTTATGCTGGAACTTACCAAAAACTTGACCCTCAATAGAAAACTTTGGCATACTAAGATACGTATAAAGAATATCATATAGAAAGGTCTTTCTTTTTTTCATAGGCCTTTTAAATTTTTTTCTTCAAGAGTTTTGTCGTGTATTTAGTTTAAACACTTAATATGTGATACTTCTTTCATAATTATACAGCTTAAACATTTGCCTACCTAGCTTAATCATTCTCTTACAATGATTTTTTTTGTTTTATATATTTATTTGTCTTCATTCTTGTTTGTGTATTTATTTATTTATATTATATTATTATTTATTCTTATTATTTACTTTGTTCAATAATTATTGTAATATTTATTTTATTACTTATTTTTATATTGACATTTGTTCATATTTTTATTTATTTATTTATTATCATTATCATTATCATCCTCCTCCTCCTCTATGTCTATATATATATATATATATATATATATACTTTTTACTCCCAAAAAGATTTTTATTAAGAACTGATAATACGCAAGTAAAAGCATTTATTACTAATAATCTTCCAAGCATACCTGAATATAAACGCTTGATTAGATCACAAACATTACGTTCTGATTATATCTTTGATATTGAAATTGTTAAGTCTGACAAAAATGTTTTAGCAGATTTTCTTACAAGAGATGGAAGACCATCGACGTCAGATAGTTGAAGAAATTAGACATATGAATACAGAGATAAAATATATTAAAGATACAGTCTTGGACTTTCTTGATATCGCGAATCTCCTCGGATTGATAAGAAAAGTCTCCAGTTTGATAAAACAAGGTAGTAATCTTATCCAAATGAACATCGATAACTATGAAAATTCAAGTCTCAAAATGGTGAAATATATAGCCCAGTTTGCAACTTTCAAGCCAGATATTCTCACACATCCAAAAACAGATGCTCTCAAACAACTCTCTCTTGTCAAAATGAACATTGATTTAAGACCTCGTACAGATACATCTTCCAGTTCTTCAACAAAGTTACCAACCACTTAACAGATATTAAAAGAAATATCTATGATTCCTCCAGAGGTAGCACAACAACAACAGATGATGAAAGATTTATTTCAGTTGACCAATAGCGAAAACCGATATATTGATTTCTTAGGAATATATCCTAGAATCAATTATCTTCAAGATGTAGATCCCAGGGAGGTAAGACATTGGTATGATTTTGGAGCCTTAAATTCAATATATTTATCATTCTCAAATTTTCTTGAGATAATTTATTTACCACAGTGGATAAAAGAAGGAGTACGAGATTGTTATCTCAACAATCCTACAATAACTCCTAAAGATATTCTACTCTTAAAGTTTCTATCCGCGGGACCCGATTTTGATAATGATGGTAGTTATCCAGCTTACCATCTAATATAGCTTGGCAAGGCAGATATATTTTCGATATCAATAACTCATGAAAAGGTTAAAGATTATGTTAAATTTGAAGAAAAAGATATCCATTATCGTAGAGCAATTGGAATTCGAATAATCCTTCAAGGATTAAAAGCCAACTTTAAAAGAGGATTTCAGACATATGGAGGAAAAAAGATATATTCATCAGTAATGATATCTCCATCCAAAGTTACACCAGTAGTAGCACATAACTTTCTCTTAACCAAAATGATGTTACTGGAAACTGGAGTAATAAAGTTGAGTTATCCAGCTCAACAAAAACTGTGTCAATTCTGCAGACATCCCAAGAATACGTGTCCCACATGTACTCAGAAGTTAACGGATCAGGAAGAGCCAGCAAAAAAGGAAGAAACAGGAAGATCAGATATGTAATCTAGAAGATAGGGTACGTGTTATATAAGTACGTGTCTGTAAAAATTATCGTCAATTAGCTTAACAAGCAGGATCCTTGTACCAAAATATCTCTTTGTCCTATAGTACTACGTAGCTCATGCAATAAGTCTCCTCTTACTATAAAAGAAGATATAGAGCAAGAGACTAAGCAATCGAAATATCTAGCATCATATCTGTAAACTTCTCTATGTTACAAAAATAAAAAACCCTCTTTTCTTAGTTTCATTCTGTGCTTCACAAATACATATAAAGAAAAAAGCCCTTCCACTTCTTTACTTACTTTTTTACGCCTTGAGGTAGGAAACGAAACAAGGCTGTGCTAATGATTGCTGAAGGAACTTCAGAAGAGTTACCTTAGTTCAAGAATTAAGGTTGGGGCTGGAACGCTCGGTAAAAGCTTCAAGATATAACCCGGCAATATTTTGGTCAAATTGAAAATCGGTAAGGAAGCGTGTTGGACCTTCTTCTTTATATTCCATTTATGACTTACATAGAATGGATCTAAGAAATTTTCTACATCCACCTATTATTGTTGAAGCATATGGAGAACATTTAGTACGATTAGATTTAACTTCAAAAGATAGTATCAACAGCTTGATAAATGAATTAAGATTACATTATGCTGCTGAACTTGAAAATAACAAGGAGATAGAGGTAAGAAGACCAGATTATAAAGCAATTATGTATTTTATGTCAAAACAAATCCAGATATTGGAATTCATCAGAAATACT
>JANZLD010000237.1:9092695-9103110 GCA_026413575.1 Erythroxylum carthagenense | reverse complement strand
TTGGATCCTGGCTTTCGGGAACGTCCCGGGACTCAAAATTTTAAATTCCGCACTGTGTTCATGTGATGAACACCCCGGGATTTTCCTACACAAACAAATGAGAAAAATGAAAAGCTAAAGAAGGAAACCTCTCTATGAAGAGCATCATTCAAGATCTAGAGAAGCAGATGTTGTCTACGTTAAATGAGCTTGGTGAAACAAAATTGAAGTTGTTCAGTATGAAAAAAGGAATACGAATGCTAAATGGAGGTACATAAAAATTATAACAATTGCTATAAATTGATATGATTAAAGGAGATCTCCAAGGCATTGGCTATAAAAATGAAAGTTCTGCGTTTAATGATGAGAATAATGGCACAACCAGATCTATCCAAGAAGAAATCTTAAGAAAGAATCGAAGGTTTATACCTGTATGTCATTTTTTTAAGGGTTATTGGGCATATAAGGCCGAAATGTTACAAACGATATTTCAAAAGGCTCAAAACTGAAAATCTAGACACTCTTCAATAAACTTTCAGTAGCAACTAATGTTACCAAAGCAGACTTGAGATTAAAAAAATCAGTCTCACATATTAGAACAAACACGCAAGGGAGTTAATACCAGAGACGGTCCAAATCCACAATTAGTTACCATTGGAAAAGAAATCAACTAGACATCTGATGATAGAGATGCTGTGACAAAAATAAGATCAGGTTTGAATTTCTTCGAATGACACATGGATTGAGTGCTTTACATTTTTTAAGCATATTTTGATTTTGTTTTTTCAAAAAGAGGGCTCGAAGGAGTTAATGTCTAGACTTTTTAAGTTTTTGACTTATGGGTTTTTTAAGGTTTAGGTAATTAGTGTTTGTCTGACTTTTCCTTACTTGTTGAATAGTATATTTGATGTGAGAATGAGGTTCTACTTGATGATTTGAGAATTCTATTTTTGGATTTTGATTTAGGAGTTATGTCAAAAATATGTTGATGCTTAGAGACCTATAGGAAGATTAAGATTTTCTATAATTTGGATTTCTCAAGTTTATCTGGGTTTCTTTCTATATTATGGGCTGTACGAATTTGGACAATTTGCACTTATATGATTTATTTGAGGAGGAGATTGATTAAGTTTGATTATGATTCGCTGAATGCATTTTTAGGATTACTGAATTTAATCAGTCGTATGCGGATGTCTTTGATATAAGTAATGATATGTTGATAAGTGTTCTGATTGGTGATAAATTGTCATATTGACGTGTTTATGATTCTTCTGCTGCACTTACTGCTAATTTTTATGCTTCTTTATTCACCGAGATTGAACACATTAAAGACATTTTTCATTTTGATATTGTTTTGTCCCAAGGGGTATATATAAGATTGTTTATTTTCATATGATATGACTAATCAATTCAGGGGAAGATTTCAAGGTATCTCTGTAACTATTAGTCTTACTTTTTGAAATGATTTTGTCAAAGGGGAAGAATGAATGATGCAGTGGCTATGGCTATTGTGTTTACTTGGAGAACTTGGTTGTTTTATTAATTTTGAATTATTGTTTATTCAAATATTTGCCAAGTGCTTATTTGGAAGTTATTTGGAACCTAATGATCGATTAAAGGGGAGTTCCCATGTGGTATTTGTGAACTTGATAATTATGTGCCTAATTATCTTCTTTAGAGGGAGTTTCAATACGTGACAAATAATGTCAAAAAGAGGGAGATCGTTAAGTTGTGTGTTATGATATTTTAGGCATTATTTGTAAATGTATATCTCTAATTATTTGAGGAATAATATTATGATGAGTATTTTACCTTATTTAGGACTCTTTGAAGATGAGGTTTATTTGGGATAAAAAATCCTAGTCATGATATGATTTAATGGAAATCAAATTACCATATCTTGACTAAGATAAGATGTAGAATTTTGGTGATTTTTGGACTCATATTTGACAACTTATTTTGGGAATAATGGCTAACTAAGGGCAGCTGATTTTTTTTTGTGATTTTATCCATAATAAACATTTGATTTTATCTGCCTAATAACATGAATTTTCAAGGCTGATTTGTGTGAGAAAAATGACAACAATATGGTGACTTGGGAGTTAGAATTTCATGTATCATAAACCATTTTTATGAGTTGATTTTCTTGTGATTTTGTCCAGATTTGTTAGGTGTTTTTCTCCAAAGTTGTGTGACTTTGTGGGTTATTGTATGTAGTATTTTTGCTGAAAAATTTTCCAGATGTCTTATAGGTGTTGCAGCTCTCGTGTTTATGACGTTTCAATAATATTGTTTTGTTGAGTTTTCGTGGCTACATTTTTGTTAATTTGGTGCTGCTATTTTGATTGATGATTTAGGCTTGTCCATATATTGTTTTTGTGTGAAAAACGTCCATTATAAATTTGGTGTTGCAGCTGTATTTTTAGTGATATTTTGGTGATGAAACGTTTGCTCGATTGATGTTATTTTGATGATGTGTGCGTGGACTGATCGTGATTATTCTCAATAGTTCACAACAAATATTTTTCTACCACTTTCCACACTTTTGATTGACGAAGCTACATATTTAAGGAAATGTTTTTCTTGGTTTATGTCTTTATTGTTTCAATCATTTGAGTTGTTTAGTTCTTATCTTTATTTTTACACATTGTTAAGGAAATCTTCTATTGAGGTTAGCATGAGGCGGTCATGTTATTAGGTTTGAATTACTTCACGGGTTGTGAGGATGAGGCATAGTGTCAAAGATTGGTTGAGTTGGTTTTGCAATGTCTTGAGTAAAGCTATTATTGTTCATTGGTGAAAGTGATTAAGTTAGATAGGGGCCCCATAGACGCAGGTAAGATGTGCCGAACTACGTTAACAAATTTTGGGTGTTGATTTGTTTATTTTACGTTTAATTTTTTTATTGTTACTTGTGCTAGAAACAACTGTGATCGAACCAGAATTTATATGAAACTATAGCCTTTGGGTATTTTTACTCGTTATTGTGACAACTAAGAAAATACGAATAACGACCAATTTTGTGACAGGAGAAAAATTATAGCCTTCAATTTGATTGTATCCTTTAGTAACCAACCTTGCTTTATATCGATCTATAATATCATCTGACTTTAATTTGAACTTATATACTCATTTGAACTAATGGGTTTCTCACCCTCTCATGCAATGAAACACTAAAAGAAACATTAGTAAGAGATGGTGATATAGCATACTGTATTAAAGTAGATACAAAATATTTCAATCATGTAGGTTTGTTGGCAATTCTGGTACCATGTCAAGTTGGAAAATTAGGTAGAGGAATTAGAAGGTTGAAGTTTTAAAGGATGATGAGAAGATGTAGGCAATAAGTGATTTGATTCAGTGACTTATTGGAAAATAAGTGTGGATAGATAAATTACTGATGGAATATCATTATCAGCTATTGAAGGATGGATTATGGGTACATAGAGGAGTGCTGGACGAAGAGGAAAAATTAATTTGGTAAATATCTTTATAAAATTAAACATCTCTAGAAGTAAATAATAGTGTAAGAATATATCAAATAGTTAAAGTTGGCACACATGTGATTACTAAAATCAGTGCCAACAATCGAATAGTTATAACTCAAATCAACAGTAGAATTCAATACATGAATAAGCTCATTATTATAGGAAATACTTGAGAATTCTCCCATATGAGCAAATTTAATCAAGTTTGCTTCTTATGTACTTTTTCCTTTTATGAACTTTACTAACTCTTGTTGAACCAATTTAATATAGTTTATGTTAGCTCCTCTCCTTTTCTTGCCTTAGTATCATCACCATCAATAAGATTATCTACTATATTTGCAAATCCCTTTCTTTCCTTATAATCTTTGTACTAATCATGTATACCATAGTGCTTAAAACAACCTTACTTTAGGTGACCGTCAAGACCATAATAGTCGCAATGCCTATCAAATCATTTTACAAATTTTTCTCTTCTTAAAATTTCCTCTTCCTACTCCTTCTCTTTTGTAATTCATACTTCCTCTAGCAACAAGCACGTTATTCTCAAGATTACCTGTAAACATCTTGCTGATTTCTCTTCACTTTTTCACACGCATCAATGTGAATATGAGTTATTCATAGTTAAAACAGGACAAAATTGAATTATGATATGATCAAATGAATCATTGAATCTCATCAAAAATTGCATAAAGGGGATTAGATGAAACAAAATTAGAAATTAACTTTTTCTTTCTATAAATAAACTATTTTACAAATCCACAATCACAATGAATTAGCATTAACAGATTTATCTCATCCTATAGCTTCTTCATGTTTGTCTAATACTTAACCAATGACATATGTACTTAGTTCATATATGTAATGTCACGTCACAATTGGTATAAGAGGGGTTCAGTGCAATCCCCAAATCTAAGTTCTATCACTAACTATAACTTCTTAGCTGAGTTAATGTAAATAAAAGAATCAAAAATTTTCTTTGAAATCATACCTAGAATCTAGGAAATTACTGTATAATCCACTCTTTTCCATTGATCATAATATGACAAAGATTTATTTGGTTCAACTGATTTTCCATATGTGAGCCCTATCTCGATCTTTTTTCTTAAAACAATCTTCATTGCATACACCTAAGATAGGTTATCATTTCCTTTTAATGTTGATGTAGCTAAGATCATTCTAGGATGATCTGCATTCTGCAGAAATAGAGCATCACGACTATTATTGAAACTTGAATCTGGCTTCCATTTCCAACAATTAATTGATCTTCCACTTAAAGTTTAAATTTGCAAGTATGTTAATGACCAATGAAACAACATCAAATAAAAAGAAAATTAATGAATTGATGTGAAAAAATACTAGTTCCATAATACTATAAACAAATCTAGGAAAATTTTCATTATCATCAAGAAAGCAAATAATGGTCAAGAATTCAAAGGAAAAACGAATGTAATCAATACCTTGCATTACATTCGAGGAGGAGCTTATATATATATATAAACAGTAAGTTCTAGATTGTCAAGCTTATCAATTTATTTTATGCAATAACCCCTTTTTCGTACTAAGGTTTAGAGCCTTAGATTATTGCATATAAGTCATATCATTTTAGCATTCATGAAATGCATTTCATTCACATGCATATCATTAGCATACACATATGAATTATGATTTCGTACATATTGCAAAGATAGTATATACACTCAATTGACATATTCTGGGGTATGAAAGGTTTAAAATGATTATAATTTGATTGTGTATTGCTTAAGTCTTGAATTTAGTTTGATGGATTACAAGTAGTAAATCTGGAATTAATTGTTACCATTATAAAAGTGATGAATTAAAATGTACATTTAGACTAGGAAAAAGTTCAAGTGGTAAGGCAAATTAACACATAAAGAATTAGGATGACTGAGCCTATGAAATAAGTGAAAAATGGCATAGATAAATAAGTGACATTTGGCATGTGTAATTAATTGACAAATGGCGGCAATTATTGAGTGACAAATAAACTAGTAATTAGGTGACATTTGGTATCTTATGGAGGGGATAAGTTGCTTACATGCTTAGGGACATATGTCAATGTAACATGGTGACATCTAGCATCGAAGGAGTTATGTTTCTGCAGAAGTAGTTTAAGCTTTGTTCATTCTTCTTCTCTTTTCATCTCTCACCACCGAAACTTGCTTCTATCTCCCATTCTTGTGTTTTTCTTGAGCTATGGTCAATTACCACATCAAATACATGCTTTTACCCTTCATAAGATAGCTAAATAACTAGATTATTGTTGTCTTTTGTCCTAGTTGAAAACCATCCAATTTCCACCTTGAATTTGTGATGATCTTGCATGCATGGAGAGCTAGGTTAACTTGATGAATTGAGGTGGAACTTGAGCTAAACAAGTAAGTAAAGTGTTGATATTTATGGCATGTTATAATAGAAAGATTATGATGATTGAATCGGGATAGATTGTATATGATGTTGATTTTGAAGATGTGCTAGAAAATGAAGAATGAATAGGTACTTTTCTGGTCTATTTTTGCATGTACGAAAACAATAATTTATGGCTATTGTATAGATGATTTAAGTTGAGATTTTAAGTATAATTGATAAGGAATTCATGCTAAAGATGGGTGTTATTAAGGTGTTTTCAAATCTGAAAAATTAGAGTTGTAGGTGTGATTGTAAAAAAAATGATTGTTAATGACATAAGTAAGCAGAATTTTGTAAGCCTTACTGTAATCAATATGGAAGTTACATTAACCTGAAATGAAGTAACCTTAAAGGACGTGAAATCTAGAAAATTTCAGGTGTTAGTGATGTCTCTAAGCTTGTAAAATTCGCGAAGTATTGATGGTAATAAAGTTACACACATTAGTGATGTAGATGACAAATTTTGGAATTTTAATTTTAGCCTTATGTACATGTTGAAACAGCTGAGAAATTTCACTCTAAATTGGTATATTTGGACTTAATTAAGGCTAGGAATGAGGCTAGATAGTTTCTTGATTAGTTGGTTAAGAGCTTGATAAGTTTATGTAGTTAATTGATGTCATAACCTAAAGAATGGATTGTTTTGATGTGGTTGAGTTTAAATCTAGAAATTATGGTTTGTGAAAGGAATAAATGAGTTCTTTTAATGCAAGCATGATCTTAAAGACAAGAGTAATGTGTATAAGGTATGGATGAATGAGCATTGAAGAACATGGGTATTTATGAATGAGAATTGGGTAAATGTATGAATATGCATTGCTAGAAAAAGTTTGGTGAATATACAAGTCTAGCTTACTGAGATTCCAGATTTAAAGTAACAATTGTGTTTATGTTATAAGAGGCTTTTGATCATGAAAATGTTCAAAGGTAAGTGTAAAGTATGGTTGGTGAATTTGGAGTAAATCAAGCTAACTTAAAGGTACAAACCTGATTGTAAAATGGTAGTACACAAAATATGATGTTTAAATGGTCAAGATTTATGAATAGTTACATACTCGGAAAGGTCAATAGAGCAAGTATTAAACATGACACATATATATGTGCATGATTGAATATTCATATGATTGACTAACTTAGTAATATGTGAACTATATGTGTGTATTGCATGACTAAAGCAGCACAAATTGATTGTCAACATCCAGATATTGCCGAGTCATTAAGGCAATAGCTTATCTGGAGCATACTGTGAGTTAACCTAGATGTTTTCTCATTATGACTGAATTGTTTTCAATTAAATTTTAGGTATTGAACTGTTATTGATATGATTATGATAATTCCAGACATTGATGGTTCGAGGAGTTAATATTCGGGATTGTATTGGAAGTGCTTTCTAATTGTATGTAAATATAGAAAATGTGTACTCAACTGAATGTTAAATACTGAACTCAAATCGATGAATGTGATAAATGACTGTGCACATTGAGTCAAAGTTATTGATAACATATTATGTAAATTGATGCATTCCATCACATTGTTTTGTATGATTAGATAAAGGAGTTGTGACTGGAGTGACTAGTGTGAAAAAGAGCTTAAAGCTCAGAAATATGCACAAAAGCCACAGGCTTAGTTATTAATGAGCCCGGTATTCACAATAGATACGAGATAAAATATGAAATGAGCCCGGTATTCACAACAGATATGGGACAGTAAATAGGCGCTCGATTATAACAAAGTAAAAATGAAAGTGGAGTCACATGTGCATTTGTACACACACACACACACACACACACACGTATCATGTGAATGATTGCGAAGAATTACTGAATTGTGTTGATATAGTGATATGCAATGTTTATTTACATGTTGATGATATGAATGATTGAGATAAATGATTGGATTATTCTGAAATGATTATATGAAATGTTTGTAGTTCATGATGTATTAGTGAGATATGATGTATATTGTGATCTGGTATTTAATATTGAATGATGCGATACATTTGCTAAATTGGGAAATACACTTGTGATGATTATGTTCTGACTTGAGTAAGCACATCAATGATGGTTCACTCACTGAGTTCACAAACTCATTAAGATTTTTGAGAAGAGAGAGACAAGGTATGATAAACTTGGGAAGCAGGGAGTTGTAGACTTCTATGAAAGTACATACCCTGGGAAGGCAGAAGATTAGTTGGAAAGAACAGAACGGTTGTTTAATTAGATGGATTGCGAGTCTTATGAGAGGTTTGATTATGTAGTCTTGCTACTACAAAATCCAGCTTATCAGTGGTGGAAGACTGTTCCATGTAGTTCTGCCCAACTTTGTAGATTGACATAGGAAGACTTCTTTAGGGTTTTTAAGGAGAACTATATGTCAAAGATTTACCTGGATAGGAAGATGAAGGAGTTTCTAGATGAAATAGGGAAGTCTTACTATAGCTAAGTATGAGGTACGATTTAATAAGTCAATGGCGTATGCTACTACTTTGATTCCTACTGAGGAAGATAAGTGTAAGCGATTTGAGGATGAACAGAATATGGAGATCAGAATGAGGCTGGCCATTACTAATTTGAGTAGTTTTATTGAACTGCGAGCTACCTTAATCCGAATTGAACATTTATTGAAAGATTGGTATTGTTGTCGCCTGCAACCAAATTTAAAAAGAAACCAACTTCCTGCAATACAAATTAATGTAATAGTGAAAAGTAGGGATCGTTCTCACGAGAAATTTTTAACGGTAAAGGTTAACGAGTTTAAAACTAAAACAAACTGGAGGGAGAGGTTTGGTTCATATAATTTGAGAAATTAGAAATAACAAAAACTAAAATTAATCGAAAATATTCAGATCTAGAAATTCAATAAACAAACCTTAGTTTTGGGTCACCGATATTATCACACTAATATGGATCCTTGATATAAAATTCAGTTCATCAATAAACATTCATTGGGTGATGTTTTCTCTTAAGTGTAAATGAATAGAAACATGTATTCTAAGTATTCTTATTAATCAACAACTTAGATATGATCATAAGTTCAATTGAGTAATATCTTTAAGAACTAAGAAACCAATGAACAAGATAAAACATGTACGAAATGTATTTAATCAACATGAATTTTTACTTAGAATTTTCCCACTCTAACGTAAAGAAGATAATCCTGATTGCCACTTGTGATTAACAAAACTGAAAGTCATATTTTATTAATCTGGCTATTAAACCAATCAACTCCCAGTTACACATCCTAGAAATCAACCAATTCAATCATACAAGCAATTCGGAAGTCACCCAATATTTATCAACAAAACAAACTCTATTGGAACATCTCACACATAATAGCTGATAACAGGGTTCCCTTCAACCAAGAAAAAGGATTTACCTACTCATGACAAAAGTGAAAATCAATAAAGAAATAGCCAATTGTAAAGTCTCCATCCCTGGTCTTTCTTAGAAAATCTAAAAATCCCTAGAGAAATACTGCAGAAATTGAAAGACTTATCTACAGCTGAACAAAACAAGAAGAAAAACTGTTAAAAAAAATTCTACAGAAGAATGTAAAACTATCCCCTAAAGTGGTTGCGTGAACAGTAAAGCAAATTCCCTTTTATCTCCTTCGATCTCCTCCTTTTCTCCATGATCTTTTGCAGATAATCTTTCCTAAGATTCAAGTGGTCGATCCCCATCAATAAGGATGTAATTTGATTATCAAAATCATAAAAATCTTAAGTGAATTAGATCTGCATTTAAAAACAGATCTTGTAAATAGTTTTTTGCCCTTGCACGTGCCTACACTTAGTCACTAAATTTGCTGCCAATATGGAATTTTCGGATTATCTTTCTTTCCATTACATCTTTTTGATTCAATTTCATCTCTTAAGTGTTGAAAATCATCCGAGAACAATTACGAAACAAATTCATCAAATTTGAATAATAATTTCAACACATTAAAGAGATTTTTACACAAAATAAGCACAAAATGACAACTTAACAAATTCCCCCCACACCAACCCTTTGCTCGCCCTCGAGTAAACATGTCAAACCACTACACTCTATCAATTCATCATTCATAAGATTAAGTGTACACAATCTGTCAACTTGGGCTAGTAAAACTTAGGTTGTAATATACATCATAATCACTTTTCACTGATACAAATAAAAAAAGTCAAAATCAGACATTTTTGTTCAAAAGTTAAGTATGAAACCAAAGTGAATTCGTCTCACAGATATCTCTCTTACACTCAAGTGTTTAAGGTCAAAGTGTTTCTAAAAAATCTCTCTATATCAGATTGTACAACCATAGACTTGCAAATTCACCAGTTATCTTTCATTCAGATTACACAAGCTCATAGATCATAAGGACTTTATTATGGGTTGTAATGGGGTCGGGTTTAAAGGTAAGGTGTAACATCCCATCACCGATGGGAAGGGTAAAATGGTAATTTGGAATAGGATATGAGTGTGAAAACGTATCTCGGCATGGTCATGCCTAATATGGCCTCCATATATGCATAAACTGTAATTTTTG
>JANZLD010000237.1:9037771-9052437 GCA_026413575.1 Erythroxylum carthagenense | reverse complement strand
GGAGATGTAGATACTGCATAATTGCGACAAATGCATTCCATGCATGAGTGCATAACCAGTAAATGACAGTTGTGACCGGAGTAGCCACCGAGAGCTTAAAACTTAACGTATATGGGCCTTGAGCCCCACAATTTCAGAGCCTCTGGCTCAATGATTAATGTGCCCTTATTGGGACAGTTTTAGAGCCTCTGGCTCAATGATTAATGTGCCCTTATGGGGACAGTTTCAGAGTCACTGGCTCAACGATTAATGTGCCCTTATTGGGATAGTTCAGGCGCTCGGTCACAACATCGAAATAAATTGGAAAAGTGACACATGCGCATGTCATATGCATCTAATCTTTATTTTATCTCTTTGATTGAGTAAAAGGCTATCTGTCTTATGTTTCTGTGGTATCAATCAGGCCGAATGTGAATTATGAAACAATTGGCTTATGTTTGAGTGTTTTATGAATTCAATTGGTTATGGATGTCAAACAGAATGAATGTATCAAATTGTTTATGTTCAAGTGAAATTGTGTAATGTGATTAAATATGCAACAATGTAAATATATGTCATGTGAAACGATGTGTTGCATGAATTGAGTGAACCATCGATGATGGTTCCTCACTGAGTTCGCAAAACTCACCCAAAATTTGCAATTATTTTTCAGGACCCAGAAGAATACCCCGTTAGGCGACGGACATATAGCAACCACATGCGAGTGAGAAAAGAGGTCGGGATCAATTCACGTCTGCATTAGTGTCTAAGAAAAAATGTACTTTCTGAATTTTTTTGTACAAATAATTAGGTCATGTTGTAAAGTCAACAGACTAAATTATATTGTATTTACAAAACGGCCCTCGTGGTCATTGAAATCATCGATGATTATTTATGTACATTGTTTTCCGCATAATATATATAAATTATGTGAATGTTTCAAAAAAAAATTTTATACTGAGCTTTGACTGAGTGATGTAGCACGCCACTCTCACAGGGCACGGACTCGGATATCACCATCGATGTCGGGCTCGGGTCTTGTGGGAGTGGGGTGTTACATAAGGTAAAAATGATAAAGGGTTAATCACAATCATTCGCAAAGTACTAAGTAAAAGGGACACTCAAATTAAAATTATGAGATAACCATATGACACAAAGGACTACAACTACTCATCCTAACTAATGCTACTATGCTTTTTTATTTTTCTTTTTCTTTTTCTTACTTCTTTCTTTCTTTTCCTTTTTTCCTTTTTCCCTGTTCTTTTTTTCTTTGTTTTTCCTTTTTCCTTTTTTTTACTTGGCGAAGGACATGGGAGAGTAATAAAAATAAGAGAAAATAATAGCAGCATAATTTAACAAACACATGAGTAGAAGTATCTATAAAAATATCTCAGAATACAATATAAAACAAAAGTCCCAAAATCAAATGCTTATTCAGTACTTCATTCAACTTGTGATAGGGTAAGGCTAATGGGGTTTTGAATTTCCATGTAAGGTGATTAATTGAAAAATAAACAAGGTTAAAGGCTCAAAAGTGTTTGCAAAGGGAAAATAACTAGGTGGGTCATTTTTAAGCTAAAGGGTCTAAAAACAAAGAAGGCCCTAATCATTTCCATAACCCATGTAATTAAACAATTTCAATTTGGTTCAGTGTAAGTTCTAAAGGCAAGCTTGATTAGAGGAGTATCACACAATACAAAGAAATAGAATGACATAAAGATGATGTCAGTAAGGCTAAAATTGGCTCGTAGGTTTAATTCAAGAATTCACCTTAATTTCACAAATTACCTAATCACTCAGATGTCAAAATTTTGACTAAGTATATAGGATTAGTTATTGCAATTACTCCACATGATTCACTTTAGACTCATATAGCCCAATTTAATTTCACGCACACACTCAGTCTCATCCAAACTAATATGATAAAGCTTTATGGCTTAACATACATAACAAGCATGCAAAATTCGAAAAGAGTCACACACATATACTCCATTTCCTTCCCCCACACTTAGACCAACATTGTCCTCAATGTTAGGACATAAGATCAAAGAAGCAAAAATATAAAATAAAAGAGAAAAGAATGCTTCTCTATTTGTGAATGCCGAAATCATGGTGTTGGTGGGCACGGAGATTGGAATCCTTGATACTCTCAATAAGCCGTCAAATTATGCTCTATGTGATGCATTCGATGTTTGAGGAGGCTGAGGCGGTCATCCAAATTGGTTTGTGAAGGTTGGTGACTACTTGGTGCAGCTGTTGAAACCCGAATTCTTGTAACTAATTCCCCCATACCTGAACCATTGCTTGTCCTCAAGCAATAAATCAAATGCTTCACTCAAACAATTTCGGTCAAGAGTTAGTAGTTAATCAAGCACACAAAAATCCATAAATGCTTACATTCCAATTCACTCAGTTCAACTCTATCATGATCAAAAACAAGTTACTCACATGCAAGCATATAGTAAGTAAAATAGTCACTCAAGATGCATAATATCTAGCATTTAAGCCATTTTGCATTTGTTATCACATAAACAAGTCAAGGATAATCAGTGCGACACAAATATAGATGAAAAGAAACAATACAAGCAGAGCAAAAATATCTCAGAAACAAAAGAACAATGATGCTTCTTATTTAATAACACAAGACAAAGACACTTTTGATCAAAAATGCAAAAACAAAGATATTTATCTCTTCTTCTTTTGGGTTCTTTTTCCATCTTTTTTTTTCTAACACTGCATTCTAAGCATCCCATTCCACATTCATATGACAAGGTATACAAAATGCACTTAAATACGAAACAACATACACAAGAGTCACCAAATGCATGCAAGGAACACAAAGGAAAAAGAAAAAACGAAAAACTTTGAAGTTAGCATCATTTCAAGAGTCAATCAAAGTTCTTCCAATCAAAAGCATCAACATCATTTCTGTACCACAATTAACTATTAACTAAAGACCGAAATCATTCAAGTTACTACATTCTTATCATTACCATCAAACTCATAACAATCCAAGTATGCAGAAATTTCAAACTTGGCCCACCCCCATACTTGGAATGGGCATTGTCCTCAATCAATAAAAGTATAATAGAGGGATGGGAATAGAAGTACTCCCCTAGATTGAAGATGCCATATGCAGCTTTGAAATGAATGATTGCAGCTTCCTTTTCAAATGCCTACAAACAAAACCAACCAAAGAAAACAAGTAAAACATTAAAAAAAAACACTCAAAAGATTTGCACAAAAGAGAAAATCACACAAAAGAAAGGGATACGGATGGGGTGCCTCCCATTAAGCGTTTATTTAAAGTCATAAGCTTGACCCTTGACATGTGTACATCATCCATTATCGAATAAATGCTTAAGCCCAACAGGTAGCATGGTTAGACTCCATGAGGAACCTGGAGAACCTTCCCTTAAAGTAGGCTCCTTCTCAGCACGATGCTTCATGACTTCTAATGAGTGGAACTTCATCATTTCGCCTTCATAATCTAATATCCACTCGTCCTTTCAGGCATCGCCCTTCTCACACTAAGATGGTCTCTATAAGAGTATCGTCAATGGTTGTGGAGACTCAACATCCTACTTGCCACCTTTGATTTCATCTCGCTTACCCATAGGTCCTTCAACTCATATGTAATCAGCGACATTTCTTCTTCTTGCTTCTCTTCTTGTTCTTCTTCTTCTTTTACTTGTAAATAACTAGGAAAAGGAAATGAAATTCAGTTAGCAATAATATGAACTGCATCGCTTACCTTAGGAGGTTGCATATCCTCCATCTTTTCTCGAACTATAACCTCTTCGTCTTCTAACTTCGCTTGCTCTTCCTTTATTGCTTTTGGGTTCTCCAAATGATCTCCACTCGCTGAAGGAATGCACAACTCCTCTGCATCACTCTCCTGTTGGCTAAGAACTCTAGTAGAAACTTGGACTTCCAGTCTCTCTGCTATGTGGCTTAATTAATCTTCCAAGATCTTCAAGCTACTCCTTGTTTCCTGTTGGAATTGAAGAGCGCTCAACTCATTACGATCTCCTCTGAAGACATCTTATCAGCTTGTGGTGGCGATGGTGGAGGTGAAGACTTTGGCTAGAAGTAGGACTGCTCTTGATAATAGCTCGATGGATAAGCGAATTTGTACTATGTATCCTGCAAAATAGGACACTACAAAAAGAATAACTAAAAAATGAGCAAACTTCACATACTTTAGCTTATTGGTCATCCCTCGATACTTGCGCAGCTAAGGGTGTGAAATCCACCATTTGATTCTTAAACCTGGAAGTAGCAACAGATGAAAACTCAGCATCATAATAAGGATAATATGAAAATTCAGAATCAAAAGCATACTGATAATGAGTCATGCCGCTAAAAGATTGAAAAATCAGAAAAAGCTATGATATTAAAACAAACAAAAGACAAGGTAACCAAAAGCAACGAAATTAAAAACAAAAACTTCACTAGAAAAACCGTTAAGAAAGTCCTCGACAACGGTTCCAAAATTTGGTACAACT
Source organism: Erythroxylum carthagenense (assembly GCA_026413575.1). Lineage (NCBI taxonomy): Eukaryota > Viridiplantae > Streptophyta > Magnoliopsida > Malpighiales > Erythroxylaceae > Erythroxylum > Erythroxylum carthagenense. The sequence goes on along the minus strand of JANZLD010000237.1, from coordinate 9,047,950 downwards.
ATCGCCTGCAACCAAATTTAAAAAGAAACTGACTTCTTGCAATACAAATTAATGTAGTAGTGGAAAGTAGGGATCATTCTCACGAGGAATTTTTAACAGTAAAGATTAACAAGTTTAAAACTAAAACAAATGGTGGGGGGTTTGGTTCACGTAATTTAAGAAATTAGAAATAAAAATTGAAATTAAATGAAAATATTCAGACCTGGAAATTCAGTAAATAAACCTTAGTTTCGGGTCACCGATGTTATCACACTAATATGGATCCTTGATATAAAATTCAATTCATTAATAAAAATTCATTGGGTGATGTTTTCTCTTAAGTGTAAATGAATCGAAACATGTATTCTAAGCATTTTTATTAATCAACAACTTAGACACGATCGTAAGTTCAATTGAGTAATAGTTTTAAGAACTAAGAAACCAATGAACAAGATAACAAATGTACGACATGCATTTGATTAAGACAAGTTTCTTCTTATAATTTTCCCACTCTAATGTAAAGAAAGTAATCCTAATTGCCACTTGTGATTAATAAAACTGAACATCATATTTTATTAATCTAGCTATTGAACAAATCAACTCCTAGTTGCGCACCCTAGAAATCAACCAATTCAATCATAAAAACAATTCAGAAGGCACTCAATATTTATCAATGAAACAAAGTTTATTAGAACATCTCACACATAATAGATGATAACATGGTTTCCTTTAACCAAGAGAATGGATTTAGCTACTCATGACAAAAATGAAAATCAATAAAGAAATAGTCAATTGTAAAGTCTCCATCCTTTGTCTTTTATAGAAAATATGAAAATCCTTATAGAAATACTGCAGAAATTGAAAGACCTAATTATGGCTGACCAAATCAAGAAGAAAAAATGAAGAAAAATTCTGCAGAAGAATGTAAAACTATCCCTTAAAGTGGCTACGTGAATAGTAACACAAATTCCCTTTTATCTCCTTCGATCTCTTCCTTTTCTCCATGATCTTTTGCAGATAATCTTCTCGCAGATTCTGGTGGTTGATCCCCATCAATAAGGATGTAATCTAATGATCAAAATCATAAAAATCTTAAGTGAATCGGATCTACATTTAAAAACAGATCTTGCAGATAGTTTTTGTCTTTACACGTGCTCACGCTTAGTCATTGAATTTGCTGCCAGTTTGGATTTTCGGATTATCTTTATTTTCTTTACATCTTTTTGATTCATTTCATCTCTTAAGTGTTGAAAATCATCTAAGAACAATTAAGAAACAAATTCATTAATTTTGAATAATAATTTTAACACATTAAAGAGATTTATATACAAAATAAGCACAAAATAACGACTTAACAAAGATGGACAAGGAGAGTATCGGCAAGAGTTCAGAATGAAGAGACATGGTGAGTCTTAGGTTGATTTGGTAGGAGATTTAGTAAATGCCAGATTAGATCATTCCGATCATAGACTAGATCAAGACAATCGGGGTTTAGACTGAGAGGCGACTTTGTATAGGCTGGTAGTGGTAGAGGTCAAGTATCAGGAGGACAAACACAACAAATGCCTAGTTATGAGTACTATAGAAAGAAACATGGTGGGGAGTATTGGAAGATATCGGGTACTTTCGTTATGACTCTTTTAAGCATCATATTAGAGTCTATCCTGTGACTTTAGGACCACAATCTAGAGTGATAGGAGGATTAGTGACTGAGATGATTGCCCAGCAAAGTAGAGCTAGTGGAGCAGGATAGAGAGGCAAAGGTAAAGGTAGAACAAGTTCAGCAGGTCCTAGTGTTAGGACTGAGGTGCAAAGTAATCAGCCACAATCTCAGGCTTACTATCACCAGACAGGAGGCAAAAAACTCCCTAGATGATGTTGCAGGTGTGCTACATGTCTTTCAATTTGAGGCATTTGCATTGTTAGATCCAGGATCTACACATTCATTCATCACACTAAATCTGACATCTAAACTACATTGTGAGAGAGAGATGCTGAAATTTAGCCTAGAGGTGAGTACTCTACTAGGTAATACTATAGTGATTGGGGAAGTCTGTAGACGGTGCATTATTCAAGTTGATCGAGCAGAGTTGGAAGCTAATTTGACAGTATTACAGTTAAAGGAGATATATCTCATTTTAGGTATGGGTTAACTTACTGCACATAGAGCTGTTATGAACTGTTACACTAAGGAAGTCATCCTTAAATCTCCTAATCAACCAAAAGTGATATTTCAAGGTGCTAGTCAAGTAGTGCTAGCTAGGTTGATTTCCTCAATGAGTGCTCTTAGACTTATTGGAAGTGGATGTGAGGCTTACTTAGCCTATGTGATTGATTCCCGAAATGAACAAACAATTCAAAATATTACTATTATTAGGAAATTTCTGGATGTGTTCCCTACTGAATTACTGAGTTTACCCCCAGATAAGGAGACAGAGTTTACTATTGACTTAGTTATAGGTACTACTCCTATATCTATTCCTCCATATAGGATGATACTTGTGGAAATTAAGAAACTTATGACTCAATTGCAGGAGTCACTGGATAAGGGTTTTATCAGACCTAGTGTGTCACCTTGGGGAGCTCCAGTTTTGTTTATGAAGAAAAAGGATAAGACTTTAAGATTGTGTATTAATTATAGGCAGTTCAATCGGGTGACAATGAAAAATAAGTATCCTTTATCGAGGATAGATGATTTACTTGATCAGGGAGCTCAGGTGTTTACTAAATTGAATTTAAGATCAGGTTATTATCAATTTAAGATAGTAGTAACTAATGTACCAAAGAGTGCATTCAGGACCAAATATGGGTACTTTGAGTTTTTGGTGATACCTTTTGGGTTAACAAATGCTCTAACAGCTTTTATGGCATTGATGAATAAAATGTTCCAACCTTACTTAGATCATTTTGTGATTGTATTCATAGATGATATTTTGGTGTATTTGAAGAGTAGAGAGGAACATTATGAGCATTTGAGGTTAGTCTTACAGATAATAAGGGAAAAACAATTGTATGCCAGGTTTAGTAAATGTAAAGGATGGCTTGATCAAGTGGTATTCTTGGGTCATATAGTATCTAGACAGGGCACATAGGTAGACCCAAAGAAAGTGGAGGCAGTGGTAAAGTGGAAAGTCCTGAGAAATGTGTATGAGATCTAAAGTTTTCTTGGATTAGCAGGTTATCACAGAAGGTTTGTCCAGGGATTTTCTTTGATCTCCCCCTTTGACAAAGCTTTTGAGGAAGAATGTACCATTCAGATGGACTAATGAATGCCAAAAGAGTTTTGAGGAATTAAAACACCGATTAAATTCAACATTGGTGATAGCTATTCCATTTAGATTTGAAGGATATATAGTATATAATGATGCTTCACACTAAGGGTTAGGATGTGTTTTGATGCAGTATGGCAGAGTGATTATTTATACACTGAGATAGTTAAGGTCTCATGAGTTTAACTATCTAGTTGATAATTTAGAACTTGTTACAGTAGTGTTTGCTTTGAACATTTGGAGACATTGTTTGTATGATGAAACATTTTAAATATTTATAGATCATAAAAGTTTGGAATATTTATTAAGTAAGAAAGAACTGAATATGAGATAAAGGCAATGGATTGAATTGCTTAAGGATTATGATTGCACGATTGAATATCATCCTAGTAAAGCTAATGTTGTGGCTGATGCATTAAGCAGAAAATCTAATAGCAGTATGACCTAAATCCAGACATCAAGGTTACCAAAGCTAGTACAACTGAGAGCATAAAATGCTGAGATGAATTTAGGACAAAATGAAGCATTGTTGGTTACATTGAAGCTTAGACCGATATTGTATGAAAGGATTAGAAAAGTTCAAAGTAAAGATCCAGAAGTAATGAAGCTTACTGAGAAGTTGAAATAGAATATGATTTCAGAGTTTGAATTGAGGGATGATGCATTGTGGTTGAAGTAGAGATTTTGTGTACCTAATGTGGATGATCTGAGAAAAGAGATTTTGGAGGAAGCACATATAGCAACCTATGCTATGCATCCTGGTATTACTAAGATGTATAGTACTTTGAAATAACATTCCTAGTGACCAAGGATAAAGAAACAAGTGGCAAAGTATATTGCTAAATGTTTGACTTGTCAACAAATTAAGATAAATTATTAGGCTCTAGCTAGCAAATTACAATCACTGCCTATTTCGGAGTGCAAATGGAGAGGAGCACTATGAATTTCATTATGGGTTTGTCGAGGACTCTGAGGTAACATGATGCTATATGGGTCATTGTTGATAGATTAACAAAATCGAACCATGGGAGAGAGAATAATAAATTGGACCAGTTAACCCGAAAGTAGGTTAATAAGGTAGTGAGAGTACATGGAGTTCTAGTGTCCATTGTATCAGACCAAGATCCCAGATTTACTCCTACATTTTGGGGTAGTTTACAAACAGCTTTGGGTATAAGGTTAAACTTTAGTACAACCTTTCATCCTCAAATAGACAGGCAGAGTGAGAAGACTATTAAGATTGTTGAGGATATGCTTAGAACTTGTGTATCGAAGTTCCAAGGAGTATGGGATTAATATGTAGCTTTTATTGAATTTGCATATAACAATCATTATCACAATAGCATCAGTATGGCATCATATGAGGTATTGTATGATAGAAAGTGTCGATCACCTTTGTATTGAGATGAAGAGGGTCTAAGGATTGTTGAAGGCCTAGATTTGATTCAAGATACTATTGATAAGGTTAAACTGATCCGTAATACAATTAAAACGACTCAAGATAAGGAGAGATATGGAGTACCAAGTGGGAGATAAGGTGTTTCTGAGAGTATCACCTTGGTGAGAAGTGCTAAGTTTTGGTAAAAAGGGTAAGTCCTAGATGCATTGGTCTATATAAGATTATTGAGAAAATAAGACCATTGGCTTACAAGTTAGCATTATCAGCTGAGATGACTCAGATTCATAATGTGTTTCATGTTAGTATGCTTAGAAGATATTGGTCAGATATGATACATGTGTTACTGGCTTAGGAGGTTGAAATTGTAACTAACTTGAGTTATGTCGAGGAACTGATTGAAATAGTTGGTTATCAGAATAAGTAATTGAGAAACCGAGTGATCCTATTGGTTAAAGTCTTTTGGAGGAATCATTCGAGAGAAGAAGCCACGTGAGAAATTGAAGAGAACATGAGGAAACAATACCCCCATCTGTTTGATCAATAAGGTAAGAGTTTTAATAACAAAATTTCTTAAAGAAGGTGAATTGTAATAGCCCGTTTTCCATACTAAGGGTTAGAGCCTTAGATTATTACATATGAGTCATATCATTTTAGCATTCATGAAATGCATTTCATTCACATGCATATCATTAGCATACACATATGAATTATGATTTCGTACACATTGCAAAGATAGTATATGCACTCAGTTGACATATTCTAGGATATGAAAGGTTTAAAATGATTATGATTTGATTGTGTATTGCTTATGTCTTGAATTTTGGTTTGATAAATTACAAGTAGTAAATTTGGAATTAATTTTTACCATTAGAAAAGTGATGAATTAAAATGTATATTTAGACTAGGAAAAATGTCAAGTGGCAAGACAAATTGACATATGAAAAATTAAGATTACTAAGCCTATGAAATAAGTGACAAATGGCATAGATAAATGAGTGACATTTGGCAAGGGTAATTAATTGACAAATGGCAGTAATGATTAAGTGAAAAATGGACTAGTAACTAGGTGAAAATTGGTAGCTTATGGAGGGGATAAGTGGCTTACATGCTTAGGGACATATGTCAATGTAACACGGTGGCCTCTAGCATTTAAGGCATTACGTTTCTGTAGGAGTAGTTTCAGATTTGACCATTCTTCTTCTTTTTTCATCCCTCACCACCGAAACTTGCTTCTATCTCCCATTCCTGTGTTTTCCTTGAGCTATGCTAGATTACCACATCAAATACATGCTTTTACCCTTCACAAGATAGCCAAAGAACCAAATTATTGTTGTCTTTTATCCTAGCTGAAAACCATCCAATTTCCACCTTAAATTTTTGATGATCTTGCATACATGGAGGGCTAGGTTAACTTGATGAATTGATGTGGAACTTGAGCTAAACAAGCATGTAAAGTATTGATCTTTATGGCATGTTATAATAGAAAGATTATGATGATTGAATTGGGATAGATTGTAAATGATGTTGATGTTGAAGATGTGTTGGTAAATAGAGAATGAATGGGCACTTTTCTATTCTGTTTTTGCATGCACGAAAACTGTAGTTTATGGGCTGTTGTATGAATGATTTAAGTTGGGATTTGAAGCATAATTGATGAGGAATTTATGCTATAGATAGGTGTTATTAAGGTGTTTTCAAATATGGAAAATTAGAGTTGTAGGTGTATTTGTAAAAAAAGAAAAGATTGTTAATGACATAAACGAGAAGAATTTTGTAAGCCTCAGTGTAACCAATATGAAAGTTAAATTAACCTGAAATGAAGTAACCTTAAAGGACATGAAAGCTGGAAACTTTTAGGTGTTAGTGATGTCTCTAAGCTTGTAAAATTCGTGAAGTATTGAAGGTGGTAAAGTTACACACATTAGTGATGTTGATGACAAATTTTGGAATTTTAATTTCAGCCATGTGTACATGTTGAACCAGCTGAGAAATTTCACTCTAAATTGGTATATTTGGACTTGATTAAGGCTAGGAATGAGCCTATTTTGTTGCTTGATTAAGTGATTAATAGCTTGATAAGTTTATGCAGTTAATTGATGTCATAACCTAAAGAATGGACTGTTTTGTTATGGTTGAGTTAAAATTTGGAAATTATTATTTTGTTAAAGGAATAAATGAGCTCTTTTAATGAAAACATAATCTTAAAGACATGAGTAATGTGTATAAGGTATGGATGAATGAGCATTGAAGAACATGGGGTATTTATGAATGAGAATTGGGTAAATGTATTAATATACATTGCTGGAAAAAGTTTGGTGAATGTATAGGTCTAGCCTACCAAAATTTCAGATTTAAAGTAACAATTGTGTGTATGTTGTAAGAAGCTTTTGATCATGAAAATGTTCAAGGATAAGTGTAAAGCATGGTTGATGAATCTGGAGTAAATCAAGCTAACTTAAAGGTAAAAACCTGATTGCAAAATGGTAGTATACAAAATATAATGTTTGAATGGTCAAGATTTATGAATAGTTACATACCCGAAAAGGTCAATTGAGCTTGCATTAAACATGATACATATGTATGTGCATGACTGAATATTCATATGATTGATCAACTTAGTAATATTTAAACTATATGTGTGTATTGCATGACTAAAAAAACACAATCAGCATCTAGACATTGTCGGGTCACCAAGGCAATAGCTTATCTGAAGTGTACTGTGAGTTAACCTAGATGTTTTCTCACTATGACTGAATTATTTTCAATTAGCTTTTAGATATTGAACTGTTATTGATATGATTGTGATAATTCCAAACATTGATGGTTCAAGGAGTTTGATATTCGGGATTGTATTGTAAGTGCTTTCTAATTGTATGTGAATATGAAAAATGTGTACTCAACTGAATGTTAAATGTTGAACTTAGATCTGATGAATGTGATAAATGACTATACACATTGATTGAAAGTTATTGATAGCATATTATGTGAGTTGGTGCATTCCATCACATTGTTATGCATGATCAGATAAAAGAGTTATGATCGGAGTGACCAGTGTGAAAAAGAGCTTAAAGCTTAGAAATGTGCACAAAGAGCCATAAGCTTAGTTATTAATGAGTTCAGTATCCACAATGGGTACAAGATAGAATATGAAATGAGCCCAGTATCTACAATAGATATGGGACAATAAATATGCACTCAGTCATAACAAAATAAAAGTCAAAGTAGAGGCACATGGGCATTTACATTTATCTATATATCTTTACATGTATCAAGTGAATGATTGCGAAGAATTGCTTAATTATGTTGATATAGTGATATGCAATATTTTTGTATATGTTAATAATATGTATGATTGATATAAATGAATGGATTATTCTAAAATGATTATATGAAATGTTTGTAGTTTATGATGTATTGTTGAGATATGATGTATACTATGATCTAGTATTTAATATTGAATGATGTGATACATCTGCTGAATTGGGAAATACACTTACAATATTTGTGTTCTAATTTAAGTGAGCACATTGATAATGGTTCATTCACTGAGTTCGCAAACTCATCAAAATTACAACGTTAATTTTTAGATACAAGAGATACCTAGCTTCTAAGGTGATATAATAGAAGTCTAGTACTGTTAATTTTGGAAACAAGAATGGCTCAAATGTGTGGTCAGTTGATACCTGTAGAGTCTAGATATAATACTTTTGTTTGGCTTCTCCTTTCATATTGAACTTTTTTTATAGAACTTTAAACTCCTAAATGTTATGTTATATATAAACACGGATTATGAAATGTAATGACAATATTAGTAAGTTTCATTTTGTGAATGAAATGAGAAGTTTTGATCTTTGGAAATACTTATGTTCTGTATGATGCCATAATAAGTTGATGTGATTGCTCTAACATATCATTTTCATAAGGTATGTTCTTGAATGTCCTCTGAATATTCGGGCATATACTCTATAGTAGTGGTGTGTTACATTTTAGTTAAACAACTAACAATTCTAACCAATTTTAACGAATTTCCGCTGACTATATAATAAACCAACTTATTGTTATAAATTAAGAGGCCATTTGGTTTTACTTCTATTTTTCTATTAAATATTTTTAGACTTTTTTTTTAAAATAAAAATAAAAACTTGTTTGATTGATAATGTATAATAATTATATATTAGATAAACCTTAAAAATAAATTATTTTTATAAATACGTCAATAAATCAAATTTTATTTTATTATCTTGTATAATATTTATCTAATGAAAGTTACTATATGTTATTAAATAGTTAAATAGTTAAAATTTTATTTATAAAATTTTACTTATTTTTAATACATACTTTAATTATTAAAATAATTTTATTTAAAATTTATACATTTTAAACAAAATGTTAATTTAAAGTATTGAAATAATATTTAAATTAACTATAGAAATGGAATTAAATTATTAAATCAATTTATTCATAATTCTTATTAGTAATTAATATTAGGTAACTGAATATATAATATTGAATTAAATTATTCATAATTTTTAATAATTAATATTAAATAATTAAATAATATATATGTAGTCAATAATAATTCTTATTATAAAAAAGAAATATAAAATAAAACTAATTTTTATTATTTTAATAATCAGAAGAAATTAAAATTGTAAACAAAAATTAAAAACTCAAACAAAGAATTTTTCTTTAATTTAAAAATATAAAAATAAAAATAAAATATAAATGTAAACAAACTAGTCTTAATATTTGCCCAGATATTGTTGGCATATGGACTTATGTTATACAACAACAACAGATTATTAGCCTTAGGCTATGTTTGGTTGGATGTAAGTTTTTAAATGAAATAGAATGATTTGCTGAATTTGGAGAGTCCATTTTCATGGGAGATCTTCATCATGAATCTAGTAAGAGAACATACTCATAGACTTTGACACCACACTTTAACCCATCATTAGGTTTATGGGTCCTTTCTACTTATATGTCATTCACTAGCGCCATTTCTTTCTAATGTAGGATTCGTACTCACATTTGATATCTCAACAATCTCCCCCTCAAGTGTGAACTTCAATATTGGGCTTGGACTCCCCATTGAGCGAAAGCCTTTTTGCTTAGTAGCTCGAGTATATGGTGTTACTAAGAGTCCTTCTACTCTACTGGTCTGTGTTGGACCCCAAATTTTTAGTGAAAATTATAAATACTCAAAAGTGAATGAATTGATTGAAATGGAGTTGAAAAGCAAGAAATAAAGAGAAAAAGTGCGAAAATTTGAATAATTAAGAAAAGTTTGACTTTTTGGTTATAGAAAGTTGACTTTTTGATTTAGGTAGAATTTGAGAAAATGATCTGCATAAAACTTGTAGTTTATGTTAAGAGCTTTTTGTTGTCATAAAGTATGATATTTTTTGATATCAGGATTGAAAGTTATGAGTTTTCGAAGATAAGGTTATTTTGTTTTGTTTTTGAATAATGCTATTAAGGGTAAGTTTGTGTGTATTACTTTGAAGCCAATTTCAGTATTGATGTTGTTTG
>JANZLD010000237.1:9007952-9019012 GCA_026413575.1 Erythroxylum carthagenense | reverse complement strand
TTATTTTTATGTTGCCAAACAGTCTACTGAATGAAGCTCTTTTTAAAAAGCTGTTTTTTTAATTGACAGCCAAACAGCCAACTGGCTTTTAAAAAAACTCTTCTCAGAAAAGCTCTACTAACAAAAGTTCTACTGATAAAAGCTCTACTGATAAAAGCTCAACCAAACAGGCCCTTAAGTTGCTCATAATTTCATCAGTCAGGTACAGTAGCCTAGTTCTTATTGACCATCTTTGCTTGGCCAGTAAGTCAACACCAAACAGCTGCCTTCTTTTACTAATTTATGAATGACATTGACCTACCTTCCTCCAGCACGTTTTAAGTGTTTATTGAATGGTACTAAAACTTTATATAACATCAATGAACAAAAAGAAGCATAAGAACACTCAAGTTACAGGCTTGGTGGTCCTAACTCTTTGGACGTTTATCAAGATGCAATTAATCCAACCTGTTCCAGCCTAATTATACTATGAAGTGTTTTTGCAATGTTAAATACGTTATCTTGCTAAAACATGCAAGACAACTAAGTGAAGATGCTTAATTCATATTAAGAAAAGATTGTCTTTTTAAAAGACAAAATGTTAATTTTATCCTAATTATATTTAAAGATTATTATCTCTTCCCTTTTATTTAAGTAGAAATATGTTATCCTCATTTAATATTATTTAAAATATTTTATTTTTTATTTAGACCATTATACTCGTTCAATAATTTTTTTTACCTGACTTTTTACATATTTTATTTTTTAAAATTTTCAACAATGAAGCCCACATTTCACATTATTTATACATATTGTCTCCTGACTTGATCGTATTGAAGCCAATCTTTTTCTTTCTATTTCTTTAACAACAGTTTCTGAACCACAATGGAAATGAATATGAGCCATCATCTCTGGAAACTTTCCTCCTCCTATGGACTATCGACGAACTTTCTTTTCTCGATGTCAGTAAAGAATAAAATGCGAATTAGGTCGAAGAACTTTATTTCTTCAGGTTTCAGAACCGAATCATTGCTCGAGAAACCTTTGTTGAACTCCATATCTACAAGTTTTAATTCCTATCTAAAGATTGGAACCTGGAATAGCATTCCCTTGTGTGTTTAGCAAGGCCAGACCATATTTATTAGAGACATGAATATAAGTTTAAGTATTCTAATCTTATGCATCAATCAGCGTTGATGGTTTGATTAACTTTTGATTACTTATTTAATTGGCGCTCTCAGGTTGTGGTACTTTTCTCTTGCTTATACTTCCTTAAATTATTGAAGTAGACGGCATTAGCAATTAGTGGGTTTCTTCTCATTTTCCTCGTACGTCCAGACAAACTTCACCAAGTATTGACTGGTGCGACTCACTTGCACACCTTTGAATTGCTAAGTTTTGTTGCTAGAGATAGACAATAGGCCGATGAGGGCACTGCAAAGATGCCTCCATAACCAATTCATTGTATTAAAGGAGACAAGTTCTAAAATAGGCTGCATATGCTCTCAAGATTCGTTAGACCATTTTTTATCAAAAGCAGGAACAAGAATAATAATGGTAAGGCTTATAAACAAACATTTGTCTACTTATCTTGCACATGCGCTCAAGTTAGCTAGGAATTTTTATTACTAATAAACATTTGCTAATTACTAATAGTGGCAACCCTACCATAAAAGTTAATTTAGAGCATTAACGCTATACAAAGTGCTTTCAAAATTTCTTCAAGTTAAATAAATATACTTATGCTCTTTACATGTTCATTATATGTTGCCTAATTCAATCAATGTTTCTACAACTACAAACAATCAATTTTTCACTGTAATTTATAAATTCTCATTTTTCTTTTACAAACATAAACGAAGAAAAGTTTCAATTATTAAGCATGTCCCTCCTACTTCAAGTGCAAGCGTCTTCAAATTAATTACTAAGTATGAAGAGTCTTAGTAACTACCCTATTCTCTGCTTAAAAGATGGGCTGTTATTCAGAAGACTTTCCGTAGCTTTATTACACTCCCTAAAGCCTAATAGCCTAAGGTACTCCCTTTGTTGTTTGAGAATGTACAAGCTTTTAAATGTTACATACTATATAAACATAAGACTAATCAAGTATAAATTTTGAGTTAACAAGAATATTAGCATACCCAAAGACTCCACATGATAGCAGGATTTTTACTAGATGTTGTTGTTGTTGAAGAATATTAGTATAATATTTCAACCAAATCGAACAATAATTAATGGAATGACCATATATTTGAGGCGGAGTCAAAATGAAAAAAAAATCTTAAATAATTTTTTAATTAATTTAAAGTAACAAAAATTAATTTCAATAAAAATAAAATGAGATGGAAATGAAGTTGATTGGTGGTGTACATTTAGGCCATGTTTGGTAAATGACTTATTAGCTATTTTTTGGCCGATTGAAAAGTTTTAGTTGTTTGACTATTTCAAACTGCTGATAATTATATTGTGTAATCAGTTGATTAAGTTGGTAGATTGAACTTAATCTGCTAATTTTGAAAACACTATCATGAGGAACGTTTTTCTCTAGTGGCCGAGAAATTATGGGATTAAAAGACTATTATATCCCAAAATTGTTACAAATTACTCAAAGAGATAGACAAATAGATAGAGATATAAATTTGACTTAATTTATATAAAAATTAAAAAAAAGTAGTCATTAAATTAACATTTTAAAAATTTTAATATTAAATTAAAATTTTGAAAAATTAAATACTTAAATTTGTTATCTCTAATTATATTATATTAATGACTTTTGTATAGACCGATATTTAGGTCCCTTTTATATCAATATTTAGTATATATTATTATTATCACTTTATATTGTGTTTAATTCAATTCAAGTTAATGTAAAATTAGTAAGTCAAATTTAAAATAATTATTTCTATCTAAGTTTAAATTTTAAGAGAATTATATAAATAGTTTTTAAAATAAATTTATTTTAGTCTAATATATTAAAAATATAGTTTCAATTTTTAAAATTTTTAAAATTTAAATTAAAATAACAAAAATTATATTTCTTTAAATTAGAAATTAAATCAATATTATTTTTACAAATTCAATTTCATGTTAAGCTCGTAGGTGCTGCATTTGAGAAAAAAAAAACTCCTAGTGTGATCCAATCGAACTCATCCTCAAGCTTAATTTTAGTGACATTTTAGTGATATCTTAAGTTCTTCAGTTGGCCCTTGCCGATCTAAAAAGATCTCGAGAAGTTTTTAATCGAACTCATTCATCATTGAGAAATTATATTGAGAGGGTTTTCGATGTTCTTAAAACTCGATAGAAGATATTAGAGAAATGATAGTATTGACTTCTTTTGCTCTTTCTAAATTCATATGAGAATATTCAAAGAAATATTAACTGCGTGCTTAGTTTATGGGTTTGGAAGATATCAATGGGTTTGGCAATGAAAAATATCGGTTGGTTATATATTATCATTGCATGAACAGTATTTTAGTATATAAGTTTTAAGAAATACTCCACATCCCCCGAATATAAGAGGAATGAAAGTTATTTCTCAATTGTCACTGGCGTAACGGATGTGAGAAAATTGTCACAGGCGTGACGGGGAGTATCATAGACATGACACTCATTGTTATGCCCATGACACTTTTTTTTATATTTTCCCCTTTTTTTAATAAAATAATATAATTAAAATTAAAAATAATTAATTAGAATATATTAAAATTTGATATAAAAATTAAACAAAAATTTAATTTTCTTTTTTAGCAATATATTAAAATTAAATATAATTAATTAGAATATACTAAAATTTGATATAAAAAGTTAACTTGTTTTATTTTTTATTTTTTAGCAAAACAATATATAATATAATTAATTAGAATATATTAAAATTTGATGTGAACTAACCACCCCCTAAGCTATAAATAACTAATACCCGTGTCCTTATAAATCTTTTTTCTAAGTCATACCATCATAAGTCATTTTACACGTAAGCTAATGGATCCTAAGCTATAAATAACTAATACCCGTGTCCTTATAAATCTTTTTTCTAAGTCATACCATCATAAGTCATTTTACACGTAAGCTAATGGATCCTGAAACTTTTTCTAAATTACTTACTATTTGTTTAATTATTTACTTATGTTTTGTTTGTTTGTTTCATTATTTATTTTTAGAATTGAGTCATTAATTTAATGGAACTAAGTAGAAATTAGAATTTTGAATGGGCATGTTAGAACTAAATTAGAGTATGGTACTGAGAAGATTAAAGGAGTTAGTAGATAGATTAAATGAAAGAAGGGGCAAAATTAGAAAGAGCAAGTAAGTGAGAGGCAATTTTGGAAGAATAAGCTAAAGATGAGACTTGAATTAAGAAAGAGAAGAAAAGAATAGAGAAAGTTGAGGAAGAGAAGAGAGGAAGAGAGAAGAACGTGGGAGAGAAAAAGAAGAAGAAAAATCGTGGGAGAGGAGAGAAGGAAAAGAAAAAAAAAGAAGAAGAATCATCTTGTTAAGGTAAACTCCATGCTGTTTTTTTCTTGTTTGGTTTGAAAAAGGAACTAGAAAAAAAAAGAGTTTTTGTGTTGGGAATGAATGGAGGAAGAAGATGATTGAGAGACCCAATTGATTTTTAGAGTTTCTAAACTAGATTTTGACTTTTCTAACCTAGATAGACCATGGGTAAGTTAATGCTAAATTCAATTTAGCAATTATTTCATTTATTGTGATTTTGAAGTTTTAGGGGTTTTATTGAATTGGATTTTAATGGAAAATTGGTTTGCTTTAGGGAATCAAGAAAATCCTACCCAAGAGCAAGGGGAAGGGCCAAATTGAGTTTGGATTTTCAAGAGTTATAAGGTGGGTAAAATATTTATGGTTATTGTGTAAATGGGCAATGTGCCTATGTTTGTGTGTATATGCTTGAATTGCCAAATTGTGAATTTGTTGTAATATGAAAAATGCATTATGATGTGTTTTATGTTACGTATTGAAAGACTTTGACGTTTTAAATGGAAAGAAGAAAAGTATGAGAATATTAATTTGTGATTGATTGAATTGAGCATGAAAATTGATTGTGTTTGGATAAGAGTGGACCTGTTTCATAGTCACATGCACGTCAACATAATGTCTTCTCCCGACTGCCCGCTTGTGACACACAAGATTCGAAAAGTGGACTCATTTTGTTCATGGTATAAACTTCGGTTTTTCTATTTTGTTCCACGAAACCCTCGAGCCAATTGTTTGTGCATTTGTATTTTGATATGTTAAGTTATGATGTCATTTGAGTGTTATGCTTTGATGATAAATTACATCCAATATGTTCTATCTGATGATGTGTTGAATTATGAGATGTTAATTGGAATTGTGAATGCTGAAATTTCATTGTTGGATTAAGACAAGACATGTATGCCTATAGGAATATTCATATATGTTTGATTGTGTGGCTCATTGCCAATGGCTATAAATATATTAGCCACTGAGCTGTGTAGCTCAACTTATAATTTTACCTCCTCAGGTGCAGAACGAGAAGATTAGTGATCCTTACAAGGCATTCGAAAACTCTAAGATAGCTAGGAATCTTTTGTACTAAGTTAGTGACTATTTTGGATAGCTTTATAGGAATATCAAACATGAGCATCCTTTTATATTTTGTATTAAGTTGATGTGTATGTTGATATGTAAGTAAAACTTGTTCGAACATTTATTTTGTTTAGAAATGAGAATGAGAATTTAAGAAATTCCTTTTGTGTATGATTATGTTATTTTAAAGGTTGGGTATAATAGATGTGGAAGTGGAATGTGTATGTGCATATTCTTCTTTGTTGAGATTGCAAATTGTTGTTAGTATTAGAATAGCATATATAACTATGTCATGATATGAAATTAAATGCTTTAAGGTAAAAACGTATTGGTTAAGGTAATAACAATTTTACTTGCTTTTGCATGCTAAGTAATGGAACCTCAGCATCCTAAAGAATAGTCATTAAATTGGCCATTGTTAATAAGGACAATTATATATTAGATCTTCAAACTTTAAGATTTTTATTTTATTTTCTTTAACTTGTAACTTTACACACTACTCGAGTATGTCTAGTCTATTTTTAGGTTTTAAATATTTTTATAACTTCACATGAGACTTTTCCTATATGGAATCAAGCACTAATTTTTTTATTACGATAAATTATTGTTGATCATAGCTCTCTTTGTATTTATTGCCTCTCTCCTCCTACTCTTCCTTTTCATCTCCAATCTTTAGAATTTTATCTTTCCTCTCTCCATTCCTTAAGACCTTATTTCTTTTTTTCTTAACTCCATATTTAATAACTTCTCGTTTGTTGCTCTTCCTCCACCCCCACTCCTTCTCTTCTTTTACACTCTAAAAATGTGAATCCTTCTATTTTTAAAAACTACTTAGATTATGTTCTAAATATTGGTTTCATTCCTTCAGCTTCCCTTCCCTCTCAAACTCCTTATGATCCCTTTCTCCTGATCATCAAGATATTTCTATGAAAACTTAGAGTCAAATTGTGGGGGACTATATCTCACCTGTAACTCTCAAATATTTCCCTACTAGTTCAATATGTAAAGAGATTTCTATTTCTCCTCCTTTGAAAAATCTTCAAACGAGTGCTAAGATATAGAATTCAACATCTATTTCATCGACAAAAGATTAGCATTCCCTCTAGTACAATCATATGATGAAGCTAGCTAAGGTAAGTTTAGACTAGAGAAAGCATTAATCAATAAATAGAATTTCTTTGTCTTTAAGTTAAGAAGTGAAGCTTGTATGTAAAAGATCTTAGATCCATAGCACATAATAGAAACGCCTCTTATGCTCTAAAGCTGGAGGCAAGACCTAACTCTTGACAAATTCGACATGAAATTCATTCCTATGTGGATCAATTTTCCTAGCATTCCTATTAAGTACTGGACCAATATAGGCTTGAGCTACCTTGCAAGTTCTAATAGAAGACCTCTATGCTTTAACGAGCATACAACAATATAAGCTTTGGTATGGGAAGAATCAAAAGATTAGTTATTTTAAAGTGTTTGGTTATAGGTACAATATTTTTAGCACTATAGATAATTTAGGAAAATTCCTTCATTCATTTTTAAATCAAACATTCCTAAATTATTCTATAGTGCTAAAAATATAATACTTACAACCAAACACTTTGAAGGAATTTTTCTTGGTTATTCTTTAACTAACAAAGCATATAAAGTATTTAATAGGAAGACTCTTGTTATTGAAGACTTTCTCACCTCTAAGAAAAGTGTTGAAGGTGTTGATGTACATCTAACTAAGGATTTGGATAAATCAACCTTTGAAGATAAGAACAATGATCACCAAGATCCATATAAGAGCAAATTATTGAATCAAGCGAGGGAGATAAGAAACAGGAGATGCTTCCCTTTGGTTGGAAGCTCAAGAAGAATCATCCTTCAAATCAAATCATAGTTGATTTTCAATAAATTTTAATTACTAGATCATATCTTAGAAATATCACATCTCTCTCTAGTTTGTCGAATTGAACTAAGGACTATAGAAAAAGCACTTACTAATGAAATTTGAGTGCTTATTATAAATGAATAATTAACCAATTAGATAGATGTAAAGTATGAAATTTTAGTTCATAGAACAAGATACTACCAAGTCGTAGGTAGTAAGTGGATTTTAGAAACAAACTAGCTAAATTTAGTACCATTGTGAGGGATAAAGTCAGATTGGTGATAAAGGATACAATTAAGAGTAGGGATTTTATAAAAATTTTATAAAGCAATATCTAGATTAGAAACTATAAGACTATTACTTGCACATACATCTTATATGCATTTCAAATTGTTTCAACTGGATGTGAAAAGTGCATTTTTTAAATGGTTTTATTCAAAAACAGAAATGTTTATTGATTAACCCCTAGTTCAAAAACTTATGATGCATTTGACCATATTTATAAGTGCTCCAAAGTAACATTGGTTTAAAACCCATCAACCAAGCACCCTCTAGGGGGTGGTCAAGTTGGTAGAGTGGAGAGGCATAGAGTCAAAGGATTCTGTGTTCGATTCCCCCTATCTACACTTTCTCGATTGAGCCTGTTGTACAAGGCTTGCCTAGTGCGGAGTACCTAAATGATATGATTTACAAGCTATTGCGTCAATCCAAAAGTTTACCCAATGCGCATCCAAATGGTAGCAGCTATGGATTTCTCCATTTAAAAAAAAGAGATATTAGACTAGAGTTTATTAATTTATTGCATTAATTGGCTAACATAGTCACTAAACTAACAAGTAAGGATGTGTTTTTATAATTAATAGAAAATTAGGGATGATTAACTAGAATTTTATTTGATTATGATCTCCTTTGATGCTTGCATTTACTTTTAAATTAATAAAATCTTGATGTATTATGACATGTTTTAAATATTTGTTTTGAGGCATTTTTTGATTAAAAAAATATTCTATCAGATCTTTCCATCACCTTAATAAGTTGTTCATTTTGATTCACTCCCATGCTCTTTCTTTTAGGTAATAGATTTCTTTTTTATGCTTAAAAAAGGTAAAAGTTATTGAAATTAGATTCAGCAATGGCTAATTTCATGGATTTTCATTATATGTATTTGAAATTAATATTGCATTTTTTTAATTATTGGATATATTTTGGTGTTTTTCCAAGATGTTTTATCATGTAAATTTGCATTCAACCTTACATCTATTGATATTATCTTAATCTTCATACAAATGTTGATGGTGTTATATTTATGCTTAAATGGTTTAGATTTTAATCTCTATTAATAATTTGTGTAGAGCATAGATTTAGGGGGAGTTGATTATTCATACTGCAGTTTTATAGAAAAACTTTGCATGCTTAAATGATCAATTTTATTATTTATTTTCTAATATCGCAAAATAACTTATCATCACTAATCAACCAAATATGTGAGTATGTAGAGTCAATTGTAGCAAGTAATTAAAACTAGATCGATATCACAAGAACTTTATCATTATGTCTATTAGTCCTAACCTAACAATAAAACTAAAGAAATAATATTTAATGGAAAAGAACTAATTTGCTAAACTAATAAAGTTGAACCATTTAAGATAATGTAAGGAAATCTAAGTAGACAAATGTTAAGACTCTAAGGTTCTTTTATGTGAAACTACAATTATTATGCAATATTATTTTTCTAGCTAGATTGAAATGAAAATTAACCTAAAGTGTCTATACCCTCTCCCAAGATACACTAATATGTCTAATTAGATAACTACGATCTTTTACTACGAAAGACGGAGCTACGTGGGGGCCCAAGGTGCACTGGGCCCCCCAACATTTACAAAAATAAATATTTTTATTTTAATATGTGTGTGTGTGTGTGTGTGTGTGTGTGTGTGTGTGTGTGTATAAGGACGGAATTATTTGGAGCCCATTAGTATATTGGGCCCCTCAAGATTTTAAAAAATTAAATATTTAGACCCTCCTATTTTAAACTTCTGGCTTCGTCACTGCTTACTACATGATCCAACCTAATTAAACTCATTAACCATTTTTAATCTATTTGGATACCCTGATAGTCTAGGATGTTTTCGTTCTTTAGTGCCAAAGTGTTTATATTCCTAATACATAGATCACATTTCTCCTTTCAGTCCTTCATATAATCCTTAAGATTAAATTTATATTGATTAGGCATAAATTTAATAATTCAGAATAAAGAGAATAAATTCAAAAATAAATCAAGAAATTTTGCATTAAAAATTTTAAGAATTCATCACGAGACATCCCTTACCTTAACTATCTTTTTAAATACTGAGCATAACAAAAACAAAATTAAAACAAGACAATCCTAACATATAAGAAAGAAAGGGAAGGGATAACTAAAAGATTTATGATGCTCTCCTCTAATTTTGCTCCAAATCCTTTTTTATGCATTAAAAATGAAAGTTTAGTGGTAAAGAAGGTTTTCATTAGCCTCTAAAATTCCCTAGAAAGAACTATAATAAGAGCATTTATAAGTTAAGATTACATAAAAGAGTTTTAACATGATTAAACTTGTAATTCTACGTGCCCTTAAGATGATTGTTGTAAGAATTGGCGCTTATTGCACTTCTAGACTGACACCAGTTTTATTCTAAAACTTTTTGGGTGCACATATACACTTGATACTGGTGTAAGTTTTTTTCTTGGTCTTCCACAAAAATGTAGCCCTTTGAGTTAACTTTTAAATAACTCTAAAATCACTTCAATCAGATAATTATAGAGAAACTTACGCTCAAATTCGTGATATCTCCTCAAAATCATCACGTACAAATCAATGAATCAAATATAAGAAAATATCATATAATTCGACATAAAATATGCAATAAAAATGTTAATCAAGACTAATTTAATCTCTACAAATATGTAAAATAAGGACTTATCAAATTCTTCAATATTTAACTCGCACATTGTCGTAGAACAATTAACAACTTGAAAACCTAGCTAATTAAATACCCCAAAGTAAAACAAGAATCAATTCCATTTTCATAGGTGTACAGTTACATTTAAAATATGCCACGAGCCTTTAATCCCCTGTGTATCCATAGTGAAAGAATTATAGTTTCTTGAAGATTTACTAAAATGAAACCACAAACATGAATCTAAACTAACTAATTAGTAGTATATACAAATTCAAGAACTCGTAGATTTTAAAAAATGATGAAATTTGTATGGTAGTGAAAGGTACAATTACTTATTTCATGAACTAAAAATTTAAAATTTAAAATTTAAAATATATTCAATTTGCATTCATAGGTAAAAAGTTCACATTCTCGATCATAAGGAAAACATATACCTTGTCAAATTTGAGATACGGAGACTTAAAAGTGTGAACCCAAGGAATATGTGTGGGTCGGGAAAACAGGGTTGGTGAATGAAGGATTCAATCTTCATAGCTATTGGGCTCAAGGTATTTTATCCGTTTGTATTGGAAATTGGCTATTTAAAAAGGAAAAGCACCTTATTGCCTAACTAGACTCTACCAGTCCACCCCGTAAAACTAGGGGTGTTCATGGTAGGGTAACCTGACCCGTTCATAAATAACCTGAACCTGAACCTGAATGTCAGGTTC
>JANZLD010000237.1:8992777-9007852 GCA_026413575.1 Erythroxylum carthagenense | reverse complement strand
TAGTTTAATACTTCGATCAATAACTTTGACACATATTAATTACTATTTGAAGTAGAAGTATTGAGTGTTATGTATTAATTGTTACTTATAATAGCGATGTTTAATATTAACATTTAATAACATAGAAGTAAAGTAGTTTTTTTCCTTTTCTTTTTTTTCACTCAAGAATTAATATAGTAAATACTAGTGAATTTATTATCATTGATATCCTCTTAAATTGTATCTAAATATATGATATTTTTTTAGGTATTTCAGGTTCAGGTTTAAACCTAAACCTATAAATCAGGTTCGGTTCAGTTAACTGCTATAGGTGCGGTTTAGGTTCGGTTAACCTAGAACCACAAGTTAGAAACTTGAACCTGAACCATGAACCTGATTTTTCAGGTTCGGTTCGAACCGAACCTAAACTCAGGTTCGGTTAACCTTATTTACAGGTTCGGTTCATGCGGTTCAGGTCCGGTTCACAGGTTCGCGAGTTTTTTTGAACACCCCTACGTAAAACCCAAACCAATACTTCCTTTTAAAACTTAATTGCTATGCTAGTAAACTAATGATAGTAATTATATATTTTTTAGTGTGACCAAATAGAGGGAACTGAAAATGCTTCAATTTTTTATTTTTTCAAAGATTTTAGCGAATGATGAAGTTATTGAAACAAATTAGCTTTATACATTCAAAAGGGTTCAAATTTGTCCTTTCTTTCCTGATTTCCACTTTCACGTCATGTCACCCATCGAAAAACGTAGAGAAAGAGTGAGATTGAGTATTAGATTTTTGCCTTGGGATAATATTTATATAGAGAGAAGAATTCATGCATCTAACCTCGCATGCATAAGGGACATGAACATGCTGATGGAATCGTCCAAGAAGATAGATAGGTAGATAGATCCGCGTCTTCCACCTGCCCCTTTAAAGTAAGCATTCCTGCCAAGATCTAATCCAACCAACTGCACATTTTAGACTCACTATATATTATATCGCAACGCAAATTTATATTAAAAAATAACTATAAAATGAAAATATAAATTTTATGTTTCGAGCTCCCTTGACCACCTTGCATTTCTTCTCTCTTGTAAGTCGTAAATCTAGTACACATACGATGACGTCAAATAGTAAAAAGGACAATGGTTTTAAGGAAAAAACGAATAACAAGGAGAATGGCAAGGCAAATAGTAATAAAAAATTTGTCTCGCATCATTTACAATGTCTAATGAAAAATTAAAAAATTCTAATTTATAAGATTATGAAATGAACGAAGGCCAACCGAATGGAATAGGGTGGCAAGAGATAACAAGGTAAAAACTCTGGGAATCCTCACAACCCTTTAAGTATCCTGTCACAAAGAACATGAGAACTTATCCTATGAAAAGAAAAATGGGTGAGAAAGGGTGTGAAATGATAGAAAGAATGATGGTATGTGTCAGAGAAAGTGCATACAATGCATTTGCTTGGACGATACACACAAAAAATCAGTCTTAAAAGGGGTCTCCCCCCTCACTAAGGATCAAAACGCGCTGTGAGGTATGTTGTGTCCTTTGTGGGATGTCACACATGGGGTCTATTCTTTTGCGATAGATGCGGTTTGACCCATTTTCCTTTTTCTTTGTTTTGTTCTTCTTCTGTTTTGTTTGGAATCCATTTTGGTACTATTTGGTTTTGGCTAGATAAGAGGATTGGAATTTAGTGGGGCATGATTCTTGAGACATGAACACTACTATAATTCGACCCTGCCCTGGGAGGCAACCTGCCTGCCCATTCTCTTTCAATAGGTTCCCTGGCGAAGAACTAAAATAACATAGAAAAAAACACAAAGGGTCCTTCTTCTTTATCTTCTTGCCCATAAGGGGAGTATAATCACACCCGTGCTCAGATCTTCTCGGAAAATGCTCTAAGACTGGAATCGTCTACCACTCCCAAGTCATAACTTTGCCTGCAAATTATGTCATAAGTACATATAGAAAGTGTAACTAATGATAAGTGAGAATATTGAATCGGCTGACAAAAAATTTTAGGTAATTATTTATTCGAAATAAGTAAATATAGAAAGGTTTTGCTTTATGTGATAAAAGATCGGAATTGTTCTGCTCCTTAACCTTAGCCAACCAAAACCAAAACCAAAAAGAAAGTTACCCTTCAAAGTTACAGGCAAGAAATAGTCTCTTTATAAAATGCAATAGAAAGGCTATCATCTTTCGACTATTACAAAGCAGTGAGCTTTATGTATTGGAGTTATTGTTGATGTTGTTATAAAATAATTAATCATAATATTTTCTTATGTTTTATAACATATCTTTTACTAGCTTGATTTTAGATTGACAAGATTTTTATTAGCTTTTTGTATCTATCAAGTTATTCTTTGTCTTGTTTGTTATTTAATTAGAATGAATAGCGCTAACTTCAAAAACAAGGTAGACTATTTCACTAGACACTGGCTTTCTGGTTATCACGCAACACATGCTTCAGCTTGTATTAGGCACCTGAGGAATACGTATCAAGTTCATATAAATTAGTGGCGAGGTATATATGGCATGACACTAAACTAATCTTGCCAAAGCTATAGTAATTATCAGTCGAGATCTTCTCATTACTCAGACATTTCTTCTTCAAATTGCATATAAAAGCTTCATGTGTATAACATCATAGTTCATCTCGCTAAGTTTAAATTTCTTCCGTCAAATTAATTAAGCCTCATGTAGCTATATCTGCTTAATTGATTGGTCTAACCCAGCGTATGTATGGTAATCAAGCTAAGATATAAGATTTTCAAGTCTGGCCTTTGCATGCTTAGGACGTCAGTCACTAGAGCATCAAGGTCGACCATAAAGTCATTATAGACCTTTATCGTAAGAAACTGCGTGGCTTATTTTTCCTTAGAAACCTCCTTATAGTTTTAGTACTCAGTTTCAAAGATAGATATGGGACTCATGTCATCGAAAACAAGAATATTAGTGAGTAATGAAGAACAAGTTTTTCTAGTTTTGGGTTTTACCATGCTTCATCCATGCAAAACGCTTGACTGCATTCCTAGAGACTTTCTTAATTTATTTCCAAAAAAAAAGATCCATTGAAGTACAAAGTTCAGAGGAGAATTGGGGTGAATATAGAAACAATGGGAATTATGAATTCAAAAGACAAGATCTTTGAAAGGGAAACAGAAGTACTTGCGTGTACTGTCTTTATCAGAATGATGAAGTTCTATGAGTGATTATGTCATGTTCCTTGACATAACTAATTCTCCATGTTATTACGTAAGCTTCTTCTTCCCTTTAGGGTGTGGTAGAGTCGTCAAGAGATTTGCACTGAACTTTTGAACAAAGTAACTCATAAAATAAAGTTGTTTGGGACAATCACAAACGAAGCAAGATTATAACAACCCTAATCGTAATTTACAATACCCAAAGAACCACCAGCGTACAGCACAGACAACCTGTCCCGATCTCTCATCTAAGCATCTGTAGTGAGCCCACCATATTTGAAGCAGGTTGGCGATTTTTCAACAAAGATGAGTAACCCACATTTGGAATTGCCATTCCTGAGAACCCAAAACTACCCATTGGCCTATTAGCCCCAGCCTCTTCTAAAGCTTGTACTTGTTTCTTCAAAAATTTCAAGTAATGTATAGCTTCATCCAACATAGATGCTGTATCCATTTTGGTACCTCCAGGCACTAGTCTCTGCAGAATTCTTATCCTCTCACTAATCCTCTCCCTTCTATGTCTCGCAGCAACACTCTGTGGATCTTTAGATATCTTCACGTTCCTCCTCTTTGGAGGCTTTATCGATTCTGGGTCTATATGGATTGGTTGCATTGCTGCTATACGAAAAATCATCTCTCTGATAGCTGCAGTGGAGTTCTTCTTTTCCGCGGAAGATAAGAACGAGTTTGCAGTTGAGAATGGAGGTCCATATTTGAACTTGCCACCGACCATGTTCGATTGGAGAGGTGGTGTTACAGGTTCTTGGATTGGTGTGCCAACAAAAGGCAGAGTAGGAGGTGGATTCACGAGAGCTTGTGGGTTATGATACATTGATGTTGGAGGCACAATCGTGCTAGTCGGATTTCCATTGGAGAACTGAATGTCATGCACTTGTGAAGTACTAGCGCTGTGAAAAGGCTCGCAGAAATCAGGAAGCTTTTGATCCATCTGCATCATCATTGTCAGCATGTCCATCTGTTCATGTCCTGTTGACGATTTCATCAAGTCAACGTCCATGATTCTTGCAAAAGAGCCCTTTAAAATCGTCGCCCAAGATATCAGGAAAAGAACAGAAACCGTAGGTGTAGAGTAGGAGAAGTGCAGGGATGGAGAAGGAATGGGCTTGGAAGAGCTAGATTAGCTAACAGAGGTATGGAGAAGCTGAGAGAAAGAAGAAAAAGAAAAACTACAGAAAGTGTAGTTATAGATATTGGAAATTTTGCAGGCTTATCTCAGACACCCATCACAGTTCAGTAGGGTTTACAGCCATCCGAAAGCTTTATATAGCAAGTTGAGTGCAGATATTATATTCACGCAAAGAGTCCATACAAAAGAGTCTCAGCTCATTCATGATGAATTTATTATTCTCGATAGCGACCACCCATCATGTGGGGCTATCATTTAGATAAACATTAATAGCCGTCTGATCATACTAGCCATTAAAATTCAAACGATATCTACGAATGATTAACGGTAAATAGAACTTCCGTAAGAGTAGACCCACAGAGTAGATGGCTTAGATTAAAGGGAACTGATGCATGAACCATTTTGAGTTGAGAGACTTTCCTTTAAATGCTTTTTCATTCTTGAGTGCAACTGTGCAAGCGTTTGCTTTGCTTTGCATAAAACTTTACATTTTTGCACAAAAAAAGAATCATAATGAAACCCCACAGTCACATGACGTATGTCAGAAGAGCAACCCACCCCGCCTTATTTTTTTTACTTGCACCTCCAAACAAAGATATGGGGCAGCTTTTGTTGAATTGCAGGGATATAACATCTCAATCAGCAGGTGGCCGGATAATGATTCCGGCATGCCAGCGGCTGAGAGATTGGTGCATTGGGGGATCATCACGGGCCTACTATTTTACAGACATGGACTCTAGGGCTCACACTACAGCTCTTTGGCACACTTTTCAATGTAGATTAGGAGAGTTGGTTGTGATGGTGACCCCTAGTGCATGCAAATTACACAGACTGACCATTTGTATACCGTAGAACCATCTTAGATTCTAGCCCGTATAATTGACTTCTGTTTTGAGAGGTACCTCTCAGTTTTCCTGAAAAGTCGTAGTAAGGACTAAGGACCTCAAGTTCTTGTATTAATTCTACACATGGGACAAATTGGAGGAAAACTTATTCTAGAAATGAATCTGAATAATCAAAAGTGTAGCAGTCAGCCTTTCGGTTCATTGGTACTGTTAATCTGCAGATATTAAATATTAGTCAAATGGATCAGATTGTCATTCATTGCAGCCAGCTAGTAGTTCAAGGTTTCAAATTGTGTTGTGCACAGTTATGGTCGAAGGGTTGTCTTGATTATCTCCTTCTTCACTCATCTGAATTATCATCATTCAATCACCACCTTATCTTGGCAGTGTAAAGATTATGAAGATGCACGTGCAGGGCCTTCCTTCAAAGAGAACTCACCAGATACATTCAACAAGTATTGGTACCTTGCTTATTAACTATAGTCAAGCATCGAATATTAATTATCTGTATCAGAGACCCATTGCTATTATAGAATGAAATATATTACCAGACTATATCACAGACATGTTGTGATACTGTTTTTTACTGGTCTAGTGGCTGAAAAGATAATTAAACTCCTCATCAGTCCTCAGAAAGTGGTCCCGTCACTCCAACACACAGACATTGCCAGAATTTCTTCTTTTATAAGATGATAATCTGCACCGCCATTGCCCAAAATGCACAAAATAGAGTTTCTGCGGCTTTTCAGATTCCCTCAACTCTTATTCACGCAATTACATAATGTTTGATAAAGTCAGTAATAGAAGCAACCTTTTCACAGTCCACAAATGTATGAAACATAAAATGCTTGATAACTAAAAGGGTTGGCTTATCTGTGTGCAGTGGGCGTGTGCTTCAATACGGTGTTCTCAGAATTCATCTCTGCTAAGCATTACTGTAACTGTTCCTTTCATAAATGCCATCATTATCAAACTCCGTAAAGTTAGTTTTGTGAGAAATTGACGGTGCACTACTGTCGTCAGATCAAGAATTTATATCTACAAGCTTCAACTTTCTTTGGTCCAATAACGAGGATTCGTTATCTGATCACTGTGGACTAATGTGACATCTTTTCACGTTAGCATCTGGTATAAAGTCAAAGAAATAGTTGCTTATCTTGGACAAGTCCCTCGAAGGAGCTCTCTTACAAGCAACAAGCTTCTGAGGCCTATAGCGTTTTTAATTCTTGTAAGCATTATAGTGTTAAAAACTGAAATTTTGTATGAAAAAGGTATAATATGAATGTAAAATGTAACATGAGCCTTACTATTTGTTCTGGATCGAACATGAAAGGGAAATAAATGAAGAAGTGTAAAAAAATACTTAATTTCGGTTTCATAATTTCAAACGAGCTTTTCGAGACCAAAACGAGCACGAATATACCTACATCTTCATCGGATCTACTCAACAGGACGTGTTCAACGTTTTTCTATAGTTTTCTCAAAACGTGAACTTCTGAATGTATCAGATCAACTTTACGTTAACAAATGATACGAGCACTTGTAAGAAACCTTAACCTCTTTATATAGTGTTCATATCAAGTTTCTCCATCCCAAGCTCGATATAGATCCAGTCCACATTAATTGGGATCCTTTTTCTTTTAAACTTTGACCCATTAATTTAAATCATTTATTGGGTCATTTTATTATCTTTATTCGAATCAAATACAATTGGCTTAACCAATAAGTTATTAAAACAGTTAAAATACAATCGATTGTTGTCCACCAAATGGGAAAAATATCTAACATTCTCCCCCTTAGAGAATATCAATTGCGGTATTTACATAACCAATCATTGTATGGTATACCAAGTTTAAAACAAAACATTTGATTCAAAGATAATGAAAGTCTATCATTTCGTCTCGTAAGGCTTTTCATACTTAAAAATATCAAACACACGTGTCATGTATAATACAGGTCCAACATAATCACGCATATCTAATACCTCACTAACATGAATGAGAAAATGAAGTATGAAAAACTCATAACATACTTGTATAATCTGATATGTATCATCATTTTGTTTATAGGACTTGATTTCTCTAAACTAAACTACATATGCGAAAATGCATTAGAGATATCTTATTTTCTCTCACTGAATGTTAAACTGCATAACAGAAAACTTTTATGAGATTGAATACTTATATCACCCTATGTCATGTTAAAATCCATGGATATACATATTAAACTATATATGTCCTAATGACATAGGCTCAAGATCAATACATATATATGCCTAATGACCTTTAAACTACTTAAGATCAACACAAATCTTAAGACTTTTACATGTATTATGACAATGTATGATAAAACATAGTACTGAGGATAAACGATAATCATATTTATTGATAAATCACTATACTGTCATAATACATCAAAATATACAATCATACAAGAAGCAAACATAATGATCCCTAACAATAGTGTCTAAGAACTTCAATGCACTCATACTGTATAGATGTTTTTTTCGAACACATATGGGCGAAGTCCTTTAGTTAAAATATCAGTTAACATTTACATTTTCTTAGTCCTCAAGTGCTCCTCCTTAATGCCACCTTTCTGTAAGAACTTCTTTATGGTCAAGTATTTGACCTGCAAATGCTTAGATTTTGTGATGTTCTTATCGTTGTTATTAAACAACACAGTAGCAAGATCTTTACAATACAGTCGAATGGGTTTAGCATATAAATCAACCACAAACAACTCAAAAATTAAGTTTTTGAGTCAAACGTTCTGCGAAGCAGCCTCATAACATACTACAACCTTTGAATGCTTTGTTGAGGAAGTCACTAATGTCTACTTAACACTCTTCCACTATACTATGTCATCTATTAACATGAAAATGTTACCTAAAGTGGACTTTTCCGAACACATGCAAAAATAAAATCTAAATACCCACATGAGGTTTAGATTGTTGACTCTACTGTATGTTAACATATAATCCCTGGTTTTCTTTAAGTATATCAACACTTGCTTGACCGCATTCCAAAGGTCTATATCTAGGTTAGCCAGATATCGACCCAACAGTCCAACAACAAATGCAATGTTATGTCTAATGCATATTTGAGCATAAATCAAACTATCAAATATACTAGAATCAGGAACATTCCCCATGATCTCCCTCTTTACTTCATTCTTTGGATACTGTGCCAAAGATAATCTCTTATCATAAGAGATCAGTGCTATAATAGATTTACAATCAACCATATTAAACTTTTGTAGCACATGATCAATGTATGCACATTGTGAGAGGCCTAATGAGTATTAAGATCTGTTCCGATAAATCTGAATATGTAGGACAAAAGATGCTTCACCAAGATCTTTCATGTCAAAATGCTTGGCCAAAAGTTGCTTAACCTTATGCAACATGGACAAGTCATTTGACATGAGCAATGTATCATCCACATACAATAATAGGAAGATAACTTTGCTCCCCTTGGTCTTGTAATACAAGCATCTTTCAACGTTATTTTTCATGAAGTCGAAAGAGGTCAAAACCTCATCAAATATAAGGTACCACTTTTCAGAGATTTGATGTAAACCATATATTGATTTGCTTCATGTACAAACTATATAAGTTCGATTTGGATTTTGAAATCCTTTAGGTTATACCATATAGACCTTTTTATAATAGTATTTATTTAAGAAAGTAGTTTTGACAGCCATCTGATGTTACTCTATATGATCATTAGCTAAAATGGTCATAATTACTTGAAAAGTATCTGTCGAGGCTACGAGAGAGAAGGTAATATTAAATTCAAACCTTTCTCTCTAAGTGAACTATCTGGCAACTGAGCGAGCCTTAAACTGCTAAACTTTATCTTGAAATCCTTTTGATATTTCAAAGTTATTTACAGTTGACAGGTTTACAATTCTGCAACAAATTAACTAGCTCTCAAACCTTATTGTACTTCACAAATTGTATCTCATCATTCATTGCATCCCACCATAATCTGCATGGGGTCCAAAAATAACTTTTGAAAAAGTAACTGGATCCACAACATTTCCAATATTGTAGTCTTTTTCATCTAAATAGACTATGTAATCAAATGGGATAACAAGTCATCTCATTCTAGTGGATCTACACATTGGCATTGGTTCTTATACCCTAAGAACCTCTGTTTGTACAAGTATAAATTCTTGTTCTTGTACAAGTATGGTATTAAGACCTTGATCCACTTGAACTAACTGTATGAGTAGCATATACAAAATAACTGTAGCATCCATCCTGTTATCACCTGAGGGGTAAGAGGGCCTACCATCATCGTAGACATCGTATTTCAGAAACTTAGTCGTTTGTTATTTCACCATTCTAACCCCTCTTTCTCTATAACAAAATTCCTTTAGAGTGGTCAAGATATCCAACTAAACAGCAATGAGTAAACGAGCTTACAATTTGCTTTCATAAGGATTATACTAGCGGCACCTTAGTAGGGCAGCCCTATACACTAATCAGGTAGGTTAGTATTGCTCTGCATTTACTTCATCATGTCCTTTAGGATGCAGTTATGCCTTTCGGCCATACCATTTTGGTTAGGACTATCTGGCATAGTGAATTGAGTTACTATTCTAAATAATTTCATTTATCTAGCGAACGGACCTTTTCATATCCTGAAACACCATACTCTCCTCTACAACCAAATTTGACTATCTTGATAGGTTTTTCCAATCAATTCTCAACCTTCATTCTTAAAGTTCTTGAACTCATAAAAAAGTTAAGGCTTTCCTTAAGCAAAAACATATAACTGTAACAAGAATAATCATCATTAAAAGTTAGAAAATATCTAAAATTGCACTATGGCAATGTGGCTTAAACTTTTATGTCACACATGCATGACTTAGCCTTCATTGGGGTTCTCCTTTTTCATTACTTGTTCGGCAAGATATGAAGAAACATATATCTAATTCGGGGCAAAAAAATTCTATATAAACCATATGGCAAGAAAGTTGTACCAGTATGTTTTGTATTAAATGAAAATTGTACAACAGAAGCATTAAATACAAAACTATCACCTTCTTTATCGAAAATTGATACAAAGATAGAATATATAATGTGTCATGTAAAATCAAAATGAACCTTGCAACAAGGTTCAGAATATACATCCCTTATAGATATTACATTCGCTTCTTCATTGTTTCCACCTATCGGTTTCTCCTTTCCTTTAGTTGGCTCTATCCTAGATATGAACGCCTACATCATGGAAGCAACATGATTAGATGCTCTACTATCTAGTCACCAAAAACTTGAAGCGATTATCGTAAGATTAGATTCATAAATTGATAAGCCAAGGAGTTACCTAAAGGTTTCTGTCTTTCATTTCAGGCATTAAACCTCTAGTAGTTAGTCAAACCTTTATGTCTGTTCCTCTTAACATCCTACAGACCCTTAGCAATACTAGGCTGACTAACATCAGCATGTGGAGAAGATTTAGACTTTCTACTTTTGAACTTAGCAAGCTTCATCTTCGAGGGATATAGGAGTAGCATTCTTGAATTTCTTCTCCTAAGCAACACAATGGGTAATTAAAGAATTGAATTCCCGTTTCTCTTCATGTGAGTAATATGTCATCACTAGATTACTAAACTCTAAAGAGAGTGTATTCAGAGTCTGGTGAACTATACAGACATCAAGAAGAGAAATATTCAGCACCCTCAGTCAATTATAGATACTATTCTTAATCTGTACTTCTGCACTTCCCCTTCTCTAGTATACCGCATGGGGAATAATTCTTTCATCAAGACACTTGTCTTAGCATTAGATGAGAAAGACATGGTTTAGGAATTCTTTTGCTATGTTTGTTTCCAAAAGTACACTTAGCAGATGGTCCGAAATGGTTCTTTTAATGGTCATGCAATATAATCTGTTTCCCAAGCTGTATAGGCTCCTTTATAAACCTTCGAGCTACTGGATGTAAATAGAGATGGCCTATTTGTTCGTATAGCCATATCGATGATCAATACATCCATTGTCCACTTCTTCGAATTGAAACCAATAAAGGTTTCAATGGTGACACTGTGATTGTTGACCGAAAAGGTGACTATAAAGTGACAATGCAAAGATCAACACAAATGTAGGACAACAACGATACTCAAAGTCATTAAATAATATATATACTGAGAATCCGATTACACATATTATGAAATAACTATGGGCTAAATATATAATATATGCAATTAGACCTCCACATAAAAGTGATCAGAGCAGACACAATCAACTCTCATAGTCTTATGAGACTATCACCTGTGGGTGAATAGATCATTTAAGCAGCAACTTTTCTCTATCTTATGTCTTTATGCACATCTCAAAATCTCATATAAGGCCAACACCTGTAGGTAGAATAACTAAACATGAGATCATATACATCCCCTAATATACAAGCGGAACAATCCAAACACTAACTTGGAAGGCCATTGTAGTGACTACATTCTCATCACCCAAAAGGCCCACAAATACAAGGGATACATCTTTATATTATCCTCACATTCTTTATGGATATACAGTATGTGACAATGTGTTGACAATAAATGCTAAAATCAAATGCACAGTCTAATTGTCACACGCTAGTGATGAAAACATTGTCAGTAAATTTTATATAAGACTTTTATGGCTAAAAATCTCAATAAGAGAAACTATCATGCATTAACGAACACCAAACCTACCACACAAGATACAAAAACCTCAAGTATCTCCCTTATGTCAAGTTCATTGCACGAAAATTCACTAAAAACTGACTTTACGAACTTTAATGTCCTTTTTCTGGAGTTAAACTTTATTTATTACTAATGTAACAAATCCAAAAAATGGAAAATTTCACCTTATTAATTTTCAGACCCGAAAACTGACCCAAAATAACCTAAGACATCTTTACAAGAATTCTAAAATGTTTAGTTTTTTGTCCTTTTTGGTGTGGATGTCAACAACACTATAATGCTGATGTCAGCCGGACATTGTAGCTGCTGACGTCACATGTGTGGTTAAGGTTGGTGCATGTAATGCACACACTAAAAACTAATGTGCCCTGAACCTGTAAGGCACAAGTGGTGCACACGTAAGACGTGCACCCACTGACAATGGAGCATGTATCACATGTGCAACACATTTTCTCACCCCAATTGGCCACGTGTCAAGCATCCATATGGCACATGCAACTGCGTCTAGGTGCTAAATGTAAAATGATGGAGGCTGTGTGACACGCACCACTTGCGTTCGTCATCTTGAGTTGCCATACATCCCACATCCGGCTAGCATGTGGTGCAGACGTGCCTGTCGAGTTGGCCCCTCGCCTACACTGTGTAGGCATCGGGCGCATGTATCACACACGCTCAACGATCTTCGCCGCCTGTAACATTTTAGGTAATTTTTTACGAGGGGCAGTTCTTGCACTCCTAGGCTCATTTTTAACCCATTTTTCATAGCTAACCACATTTAAGCATCAATACGTAAGAAAAATTAAATAAAAAAAGGGAACTTTATTCTTCAAAGTTCTTATGAAGAAAAATTAAAAAATCTTTATTTTTAGCCACCCGATCAGGTAACCGCTCTAATACCACGTACTAAGGCTTGTGTTACATGTAACACGTAACATAAGCCTTTGTACATATCCCAAATCGAATGTGAAAGGGAAATTAAAAAATGCAAAAAATACATTATTTTGGTTCTATAACTTCAAACGAGCTTTTTTAGGCTAAAAGAGTGCAAAACAACTGACACCTTCACGGGATCTACTCATCAGGACATGGTCAACGTCTTTCTACATTTTTCTTAAAACTCATGGTTTAGCTATAACAACAATCACAAGAACTTAATAAACTCTTGGTTTAGTTGCTTAGGATTTTAGAATTTTATTTCGTTTTGTAGGCTCTAGTTCCTAAATTTTATACTTATAAAAATCTTTCTTATTATTGTAATTGATAGTTTAGTATTATTGACTAATCAAAATTTTTTGGAGAGATTTTCTTGAATCTTTATTTGAAAGGTCTTATTTTAAGTTTTATGATAACTTATAATCTTATCTAGCTTACTAACGGCTATCAACTCTAAAATCTTATCATTCTCAATTCCTTTTTTTATAGAGTGCAGTGCTTCATATTCTTTTTTATATTATTTATCAATCCTTTTTTAATTAAATTTACATCGATAGAATGATCCTTATTCTTTGTTCACACTAGTATCGAATCTTATTAGTTCTATTATTGACAGTCATATTACACAATCTTCAATTTTATCTAATTTTCTTTAATTTATAATAACATAGAAAAAACCAATAATTTAGTAGAAAAGTGATTATAAAATCATGTGAAATAAAATGTTGTAAATTTTATGAAATTTAATCAATAATTGAATGAATTGATTATATTAATAAGTTTATCTTGAATTTATTTTCTTATTCTAATTTTTTTTAATAACAATAGAACTTGTAATTTGTCCCCTTTTAATATTTACTAAATAAGTTTTCATATATATGTACTAATTTATAAACTATGTATTTTAAAAATATTTAATAAATTAAAAATTAACTATATTGGTCTCAAATAGTTGTTAAACTCCTTTGAGCAAAAAATAATTCTGATATTTATAGTTAAATATAAGTTAGACCTTAACATTTTAATGTGTTAAAATTAAACCCTAATATTTCACAAATATTCAAATTAACCTATAGAAATTAAGAGCTCCATTTCTAAGCGGAAAAAGGAAGGTAGCTGTCTTACTTCAGCCGTTTGGATTCAATTGAAGTTTCAACCATAAAAAATTGAGAATTGACACAAGGGTGACAAGCTTGTACGCCTATCCTCTCTAACAAAAACTTGACTGTATTAGTTTTCCATTACATTATTGCTAAAGTTTCAAATTATTAAAATGTTTTATTTTTAAAATGTGTCTATAGTGTCAAATATGCGTCACGTGACATTATAAGATTATGTCATATTTAAAAATCTAAAATATTATAATTAATCAAATTATTTTCTAAATTTTATTTTATCATTAATTTTAATTAATTTAAATAATTAAATTATTTAACATAATTTTACAATCCCTTAATTTTATCCCAATCTTAATATAATTTAACTCTAAAATTCTAATATTAATTATTCACCTGGTCTATTCATTAGAAACTTTAATAGGTCTTCTATTTCACAATATCGTAACCAAAAATTAGTACCGAGACCACAATTCTAGGGATGAGAGCCGGTGAAAGGAGATTTTAAATATGAGCAACTCCATTTACAACAGCATATCCAACCAGATCCAGAGCAGAGCAAGATTTGTGGGCTATGAAAATGGTGGAAGAGCGAGATCATTTCTTCTTCCCCGATCAGCTTAGCCTCCACCTCAAGTTCAACTCAACCACACTAATTTGGGTATGAAGGTAGTTTTCTTAGTGGACATGGTGGTGGTGTTAAACGAAAAAGAGCAACGGCACTGGGATGTTTTCACCTCGTAGATATGGCAATCCTCCATATCGCAAGAAGAAACAAGGTAAAGACTAGAGCTTCGACCATATGAGGAGTCCACTGAGAAGAAACTAGGAGGCAAAATTAAGAGATTATAAAATCAGGGATTTAGTTAAAATTAGGTTAAATAATTTAATTAATCTAAATAATTAAATTTAAAAATAATTTAATTAATTATAATTTTTTAAATTCTTTGACAATTAATTGAATTTTACAAAATTATGTGGCATAGATAGAGTGCTATAATTTCACTCTAAAAATAAAATATTATAAATTTTTATCACATTATTAATTATGTGATAGATAATTCATGGAATTATGTAACACCCCAAATTAGGGGTTAGCAGATTAAGCAAATTTAGTCCGATTTATGTTCTGTCTCTTTGATATTTTGG
>JANZLD010000237.1:8880035-8906210 GCA_026413575.1 Erythroxylum carthagenense | reverse complement strand
CGACTTCTCTTTTGCTATACGACTCCTTATGCACTATTCGAATGGTATCACCAAATAACGATCGTTAATCCCACAATTTATCTTAACTGTACCTCAATCTCATAACTCAACGAACTCCAAGAATATCAGTTTCACATTTGTCTCAGCAGTCACGTCTGTTAGTTATCCACACGAATAACTATTCGATTTCACACTCTATACCTTCTATTACTCTTCTCGTGCACTCTTGCTAACAGTAACGGGATGTTACAGAAACACTATCTTATATAACCTGAAACACATGCGTATTTGTGCTTACCTTTCATTCCAAAAAGAAATAGTGAGTTATTCGATTTTGTAAGCCATAATTGTAAAGGATAACAATTGAAAATAAGTTTTTGGTAATTTTCAAACTGATTTTCAAACTCCGAATTTCATGAAGTAGAAATTCTAGATCTTTGCAAAGTTTAAGGAATGAAAAGTTGAGATGGAGAACCATACAAGTAGAAAAACCAAATATCTAAGATCACAAAATGATACTAAGTCCATAAACTCAAAATTCTAAAGATTTTACAGGAAATACGTAATTTAGAGACATTGCATTGTCAAGTCTAAGTATGGCATATTATCTCATTAATAAATTACCATAAAATTCATTAGATATGAAAGTGACAGAGGAATTGAAAACATGAAATAAGATTTGAAACTTTATATGTCTCCCTTATGTTTATGTTTCTAGTGATGAGAGGTCCAAATTTAATTTTGAAGTCAAAGAATTATATTATTAGGTACCATAAAGGTATGAAGAGCTATAAGGTTTTGGACCTAACATCAAAGAAGATAGTGATTGGCAGGAATGTAGTGTTTGATGAGCAATAAATGTTAAACAAACATCAAAGGGTTTGAGCTAACATCAATTGGGGGTAGAATTTAGTTAGCACAAGTGAAATTAGATCAATTTAGAGCAAACATAAAAAAGGCTAAATATTTAAGTTTAGGAGATTGAATAGCGATGGTAAAGGAAGAGCAACATTATAGTATATTAATGAATAAAGCAATATATACCATTAGACCTCTAAACAGATATAGTTAGAAAGATTTAGTATCTTTCACACTTATCATTAGTAATAAGGATCTAAGTGGCTTCCAAGAGGCTATAAGTAATTATGAGAAGGATATATAGATGATAGCTACGGTGGAGACGGTGGAGTCTTTGCATAAAAAGAGAAAAAGTGAACTAACGGAGCTTCCTTTTTCTTTTAGGAAGTCAACAGTAGCATAAAAAGGAAAAAAAGAGTTAAAAGATCTACTAGTAATAAAAGGGTGTGTACAACACAAGGGGATTGATTAAGATGAAAATTTTTCTTTAGTAGTTCAACATACTTACATTAGGATTTTGATGACATTAATAGCTAGCTTGCATTTGCGTTTAGAGCAGGTGGATATAAAGACAACTTTTATTTACGATGATTTGGAATAGCAAATTTATATATCACCTAAATTGTTTAGTCAACTTGAAAATGAGCTTCTAGTATGTAGAATATGTTTGCTTTTGTTAAAAGATAACAACTTTTCAATTTTCCAAATAACATCATGACAGTTATCAAATTATTTTATAATTTTATAAATTTAAAAAATATTTTGTAATTTTAAAATTTTATCTAAAACATTATAACGATATTGGCTGGCACTGATATTATACCATGATAAAACTAAAAATGGTATTGAATTTAATACAATATTTGCAAGATTACTCCATACATATCTATGACCTCGTCTAAAACCGCGTTCACTTCTACATATAAATTGTCTTTTTCTACTTTGCTCTATGTAATTATTTTTTGACCATAACGATAATTTTGCAAATAAAGTTTGTTCAATTGGTACATCTTTTTTTTTTCTGTGATCCATCGTTTCTTCGCAAACTTGTAAATAAAGACGGAGCTATATTGGGACTTGGGAGTCCAGTGGCCCCCTCAGGATTTAAAAAAAAAAGTATTTTTAATATATATATAAGTATATAAAAATGAGTTATTTAAGAGTCAGTGATACATTGGGCCCTCCAAAATTTAAAAAAATTAATATTTGAACCTTTCTATATTAAATTTTTGACTCCGTCACTGCTTGTAAAGATCCAATTATCTTATCTATGCTCATGATGTCCACATCTTTAGAATTTGAAGTCGAATCTTCTTCATCTTATCAACTCCCGTCACAAAAATCTAAAGAGTTTGGACGTCTTCTTTAATGTGGTTTCATTAACTATTTTCTTAAACATTTCTTCGTCTAAACCTCGATGGATGATGGTAAGTGCAATTTGATCTTTCTTCTTTTGCTTCTCCCAGGCTTCTTTTTCATCTTAAGCCAAGCTTTTCTCATCTTAAAATCCACGTTGGGATCACAACCAAATGGGCTTGATCAAACTCATTACCGATCCTAAGCTTGAATAGGTTCGGATTGCCTAAAATAATGTCATTTTAGGTGGGGTTGAGTCAGGCATTAGAACAACCTCAAAGGCCCCAATTTGATCCAAAGCCTAATTAATATAGCCTGACATGTGACCTCATACTAGGCCATGGTAGGTTAGGCGGGGTGAGATTTGTCATCTCTACCTTCATGTAGCCGTTGTTGATTGCATCTCATATGCCTTCTGAACTAAGAATGACATTTATAGTAAGTGTCTAATTATAATAACTGAGTTAGGTAAACTGTGGATATTGGAAAGACATAGAGGTTTCTTTTGAGATCATATTTGGCTTATATACAATTTTTTTATAAAAAAAGTTATTCACAAATAGTTATATACTCATTCAAGTAATGAAACAAAAGTATTTTTGCAAAATTATTTTTTATTTTCCTCTCTTATATAAAATTACACGTTACATGGCAATTTATAGTTCCATTGAAGAGTTCTAGACTAACCACTTTAAAACTACTTACTGCTGGAATATAAAGAAAGAAATACTTTCAATGATATAATATAATTTACATAACCAAAAAAAAAGAAGATAAGTTTGTCTTCATTTTTACCAATTTGTCTTCATTTGGATATAGACAAATAAATCTTGAAGACAAAATTTAAATCACTTAAATCGAATAAAATTAACCAGTCTATCAAAATTGTTGTGTAATTCTAGAACTGTAACCTGCGGCGCTTTAAGCAACTTGTAATAATGCACTAAACGACAGAACTTGTGCAAGCGTAGAAAAGCTTGGCGAAAAGCGTCAAGCTTGTTCTGGAAGTGTCTGACACAGAAAAAATGCTAAAAAATGGTGGCTAACTAGCATTTTTTGTGGGGATGGAATCTTCGGTTTAATATTAAGATATCATATTCTGTTATATAAATTTTAAATATTTATTTATATAGATCTCCTATTTATTTATATGAAATTTATGTAAAATTTATATAAATAAATGATTAAAATTTATAGAATAAAATAAGATATTATAAAATTAGATAAAAAAATCTAGACTCTGGCCAGACAAAGCTTAGGGCATGACTGACAGGTGCGTCCGAAAATATGCATATCAGATAGTGCCACAAAGTATGGGAAGGAGTAAGATACTGAGCACTGAGCAGAAGTGCACGTCCAGCCAACTAATTGGGTGGAATGCCTTAAAGAGTGTATTTTATAACGTGAGGCCCATGGCTGAAACAAATTGGGGCGCTTCGTTTTTAATGTCTCTCTCCAATCTGTAAAGGATTTGTCGATTTCCTATCTCAAGTCATTGAACTCGTATTTAAAGGATAAGAGAGAATTCATGTAAATGACACGGTCCAACTATATTTATTTCAAGGTTTGTATTTATTTTTATTTTTCTAGCTCCATATTTATCATTGACAAGTATAATACTTATAACATTGGTTCAGGTTTGTACAAGTCGTGCTCATTGACAAAGTATAATACTTATAATTACATTGGTTTGGGTTTGTACAAGTGGTGCAAATATAGAATGATTCAAACACACGCGAGTGAAAAACATTGACAAGTAACAAATTAATGCCACAAACTTCAACCATCGCCCGAGATGGGCAAGATCTTTAAAAAATAGATAACAATACCAAACCGAAATATGCTACATGACAAAGATATAAGACCAAATGTGCATGAATCATCGTTATGTAAATGTGTAACATAATGATAATAGGCTCTAATGCTATAAGAACCTTATACAACTTACTTTCTTCCATGTTCCTCGGTGATCCGAGAATGAAGGCATGTCTGATCTCCATGATCACCGCATGTCCAAGTTCAAATCTTTTGTTTCTTTTTTCATTGTTTAGTTGGGTTTAATCTTAAATTCTGTCCTGAGAAACGGGGCGCTGTAAAAGTATATAAACCCATCGTAACACTTCTCTGTTCTCGCTTGCAGGGTTCCAATGTTTCCAATAATCTTCATCTCCAAATTCTATTCCTTTTCCTCTGCTTCTTCGCTTTTAGATGTTCCAGTCTAAAGGTTTTTCCTTTGATTCTGCGTTTCCAAGGTGCTTCTCGTTTTTTTTTATATATATTTCTCGTACTTGGGGTCTTACGTTTCTATTGTTCATTCTTTTCCACAAACGAATCAGCTAGGGGAAACTTGTTCTTCCGACAACGACTGCGATGTCGGACTACGGTGCGAAACTTGCCCTGCTAATGGGAATACGCGACCCAGATGCACCCGAGTCCAGCCATTGAACCCGACAACAAAGGTGGGCTGCGTTCAATGTAAACAGGACTTTTTCTGCTTTTCCTCTTTTTTTTTTTTTTTGAGCAACGAAGTGGACAACAGTAAAGCAATGATTTGTGATGATGTGGGTTAGGTGAAAGGTCTGGCATTCAACAAGTACTCATGGTTAACAACTCACAACTCCTACGCTTTAATGAATGCTAAATCGGAGACGGGTTCGATTTTGCTAGCTCCGACGAACCAAGAAGACTCTGTCACCAATCAACTCAAGGTCAGATATTTTTACTATTCGGCAACGTCTTTGACATTTTTCATTTCTTGGGAAAACAAAGAGAACTTCTTTTGCGTGTCAGACCTTTGCGTTGATTCTTGTTTCTCTATTACCGCTTACATAGTTGCCACGTTTACTGAATCGAACATAGACGTCTGTCAATCATGTTTTTTCTATCTTGTCAGCAACTTATCCGTCCTGGTGTACAAGGTTTCTTTTCCCAGCTAAACATTTTTTTTCTTGTTCTTTTAATTCTTTTGTTCATTCGTAATTTCGAATAACATAGTGTTAAAATTAAAAATTTTAAATATTACATTAATATTAATTTCGGAAACACTTATCCTTTCAGTTTTTCAGAAGGAATGTGATTCGCCAAAGTGTACAGAGTATTAGGAAAGCAGAGTAAATGAGAGGGGATTAGTAATTAGTATAAACCTCTTCAAAGTGGTAAAGCAATGAAAGTAAGTGAGTGTTTAACTTTATATACTTGGGAGAAAAAGAAAAAGAATAAGCTTTTGATGGCATACCAAAAGCATATGCTGATCTTTGCGTAGATAAAGCACATAGTGAAGTTCCAGAAGACAGACAAGTTAGGCAAATCTTGCTTTTGGCTTAGCTGTCCTGTCATTTTTATCAGTTGATTGAAAATAGACATTTCAGCTAACACCACGCCATCATCTCACCTTCACCATTGTATATTTGCACTTTAGTTATGCTTCACTGGAAATTCTTATAATTAGATTGGCAATCGGCTGGTCGGAATTCAATTTCGGCCTGATATTCGATTGGAGCAAAATTAGAATTTGAGTCATATAACTGTTAGATAGGAAAATTCAACAAAGTTGAGTGTTATGATCGATTATTGGATGTTGCTTTGATGTGAATTCCACTACTTAAACGCGTACTTCGTCACAGTCACTGAAATTTACCGAAATCCATGTTTTATGTATCAAATTTACCAAGACATACTAAAACTGTATTTGCTTGTAGAATGGGGTTCGAGGGCTCATGCTTGATATGTATGACTTCAGGAATGATATTTGGTTATGTCACTCATTTCTTGGAAAATGTTACAACTACACAGCATTTGTAAGTGTAATCTCAATCTATCATTGTTGCTTCCTTTTTGCCGAATTCATCATTCACAGTTGGCTAACTTTAATCACTTGCAGCAACCAGCCATTAATGTGCTGAAAGAGATCGAATCCTTTTTAGCTGCCAACCCCTCAGAGATTGTCACCATTTTCATTGAGGATTACGTGACATCTCCCCGAGGTTTGACAAAGGTTTTCAATGCTGCTGGTCTAAGCAAGTACTGGTTTCCTGTGTCAAACATGCCCAAGAGTGGTGAAGATTGGCCAACAGTGGATGATATGGTCCAGAAGAATCAGCGTCTGGTGGTGTTCACTTCCAAATCAAGTAAAGAGGCTTCTGAGGGCATAGCTTATAACTGGAGATATGTGGTGGAAAATAAATGTGAGTCTTAATTATGAAGCCCTAAAATCAACCAACTTGTTTTAGTGATGAGGACACAGAGCAGATTAACTTTTGCAAATGATGCAGATGGAGATGATGGGATGGTAGCAGGTTCATGTACAAATCGCGGTGAATCACCTCCACTGAGCACTACTACAATATCTCTGTTTCTTCAGAATTACTTTTCTACTAATCCCAATTCCACCGAAGCTTGTGTGGACAATTCAGCTTCGTTAATAAGCATGACCAAGACTTGCTACCAAGCAGCTGGCAAACGATGGCCAAACTTCATTGCTGTGGATTTCTATCAGGTACTTTCACTGAATGCAGTTATGAATATGGTTGAAATCAACTCTTTTTTTCACCCCCCTAAAATTCCTTTTGCAGAGAAGTGAAGGCGGAGGGGCCCCAGAAGCAGTGGATAGCATGAATGGCCACCTGGCCTGTGGATGTGACAGTATTGCATATTGCAGGGTATGTTAAGCATAGCACGTATCATTATCACAGTCTATCGTATTTGTATTGGAAATTTCTACAATTACGTGTTATTGAGATTGGGTGAACACTCTCGAGTAGCTGCAATGATTAACTAATGCATTTGGT
Organism: Erythroxylum carthagenense; assembly: GCA_026413575.1. Lineage (NCBI taxonomy): Eukaryota > Viridiplantae > Streptophyta > Magnoliopsida > Malpighiales > Erythroxylaceae > Erythroxylum > Erythroxylum carthagenense. The sequence goes on along the minus strand of JANZLD010000237.1, from coordinate 8,899,209 downwards.
AAATATGTGGCTGGTTGACAGGCAAATGCTACATTTGGTACATGTGACGTTCCTCCTATGGCACCCCCTCCACCGGCTGCCGGCGGAAGAAGCTCACAAGTTCCTACAGCCAGTCCCCCCAATATTGGTCACTTGAATGGAAAAAGCGTCCGATGGTGGTGGCCGTTGGGGACAATTTTGATCATATCTTTTGGCTTGTAATTAATTCAATGTTGTATGTAGAGATGTCAATTTCGGCGTACTTCTTGTGTACCTAATGTTGAGGGTTCTAGGCTCAGGAAAAGTACCATTTTGAGGTATTGCTGTATTTTTAAACACTGGAGTTAAAAGGATGGATTGAATAAAGCTATTTTTTTAAAAAAAAACCAGATATTATTATCCTTGACTTTTTTTCTTTATCTTAAATCTTGTTAATTTTCATTTGACTAATAATTCAAACAATTTGTTATAAAATATTCGTTAAATGAACAAAATCTTTTGACAATTTTTATTTAAGATAATAAATTTAAATTATTAGTTAATAATTAAATTCAATTTAAATAAAACTTGAGAAAAAAAAACATTTCAGTTATAAGATTCACGTAAACTTATAATTTTAGGAAATAAAGCAATGGAGGAAAAAAAGAGAGAGAGAGACAAAGAAGAACCAAACCCCGTTGGCGCCAAAATCTATCAAATTTCCCTCCAATTTCCATGGCTAATCCCCAAAATACCATTTTCACAATTAGAAGTCCTGATTCGGTTTGATCTACTGTCGTGAGAGAAAATGTCGGACGAGCAGCCAATAGTAGCTGGCCGCCGCCGGAGCAGGGGCGTAGAAGCGACAGCTAGGGCTGGAGCCCTCGAAAGACTTAAGGCCCTACGCCGGGGAGGTCGTAGATCTGAGAATGGTGGTGGATATGACGTCAAGGTGGAGGATCCAATCTACGACACGGTCCCTGAGGAGGAATACGACAAGCTGGTGGCTCGCCGGCGAGAGGAGGCGCAAGGTTTCATCGTCGACGACGACGGGCTCGGCTACGGGGATGAAGGCGAGGAGGAGGACTGGTCGCAGACCGGTATGCCTCCATCCTCGGACGAGTCCGACGGCGGCGGCGAGCCACGTAGCAGGCCTAAGAGGAAGAAGATAGAGAGTAAAGAGAAAGAGACGCAGCAAAAGAAAGTGAATCCCGCGTTGTCGGCGGCGGCGGCGATGATGGGGAAGCAGAGGATTTCGGCGATGTTTACTTCGACGGTGTTTAAAAATAGGGATTCAAGTAAGGCTAAAGATTTAGACTCTGAAAGTATTGTTGACGATGTGATTGCGGAGTTTGCACCTGATGAGACTGATAGAGAGATGCGTAGAAGAGCTCAAGTGGCTAGCAAGAATTTGAAGCCGATTAAGAGTGAGCCTCATGTTACTGTTAATGATAGTGTGGTTGCTATGGCTGAATTAGACAGAATTGATGTGAACAATAGTGATTATTCAGCTAGTGTTGTGGAAAAAAGGGGGTTAACTGTGGAAGTCAAAAAGGAGCAAGGAATAAAGGAACTGCGAAATTTGGAAACAGATGGAAGTTTAAGTGAGGAGGAAGTGGAAAATGCCGTTGAAGTGAAAGTGGAGCCTGTGGCCAAGGAGGAGGAAGGTGGATGTAAACTCAATGCAAAGATTAGTGTCGAGGAAAGAGATCCTGCTTTGAGTGCGACAGCTGGGTGGCAAGCAGTGAGGAGCGGCGGGAGTGGAGACCGTGTTGGTGTTACTGAGGAGGCTAAAGTCGAGTGCATTAGCGAAGAGCAGTCGGACTTTCAGTTGGAGTCTGATGGATCACTGCCATTTTACGTTCTTGATGCTCATGAGGAAACGTTTGGAGTTAACATGGGAACCATCTATCTCTTTGGGAAGGTAGCTGATTGAGTTTTGACATAATGATAAACCTTTATTTTAGGGTTTTTTTTGCAGAACATGCATATTGTAACGCAACAGTGCTAATTAGATATGGAAGTTAGATAACAAATTGATTCATCTCGTATGTCCTTTTAAACAGTCTGTAGAATGTCTTCTAGAACTGACGGTTCGTGAGTGAATAGGTGCATTGTTGGTAATAATCCAATTGTTTTGACTTGATCAACTTTCTTTGCTCGCATGAATTATTACCACTTTCTCCTAGTTGCCTCTCAAATAATATTTTCCTGATTATACATGGTTTTATCAGAGTAGTATATGTCATTGAGACAAATGCTAAACTCAACATGTCTGTCACCTGGTTGAAATTCAGGTCAAAGCAGGAAGTGCATATCACAGTTGCTGTGTGGTTGTCAAGAACATGCAAAGATGCGTATATGCAATTCCAAATGGTTCAATATTTGATCCTGATAAGATGATTAGGCTCGAAAAAGATGCTGAAGAGTCCCGCATTTCTCCCTCAACTTTCCGAAAAAAACTGCAAGTATGTCTTTCTTGACACATATTTAAAGTTTTGTTTATACATATGATGTTTTTCTTCTCCCTAATCTTCATATGACTTCAACTAATACTTTCTACAGGATATTGCTTTTGAACTAAAGAATGAACTAGCCAGCCAACTGGTGACACTCAATGTTTCAAGTTTTACGATGGCCCCTGTTAAGGTTTCTGGATTCAACGAACCTTAGGCCTTCAACCTGCAAGTCATTTGCAGCTTTTCTCCCTTTTTAGTATTCTTTCAACACATCTTATGATTCATTTTGTTTCTTATTCATTGTGCCGAACACCTTGCAGAGGAGATATGCTTTTGAGAGATCTGATATACCCATTGGAGAGAATTATGTGCTTAAGATCAACTACCCATTCAAGGTACAATGCCAATTTTGTCAAACATTGCAGTATCGTAGTACGCAACTTCGAGTTTTGATTCCTCAAAATTCAACTTGATACATATCACTGAAATTCCATGAGATGTCTTGAAATTACATTGCTGCTTTGCTACTGCCAATACCTATCATTTTCTTGTTAGCTAATTTAGGTTTTATTACTGCAGGAACCTCCACTGCCAGCTGATCTAAAAGGAGAAACTTTTAGTGCACTAATTGGGACTCATCGCAGGTAGGGAAATAGTGCTTCACTAATTCCCTGGCATACAGATTGCATTTATAAAATTTGTCTATACCTTATTTGGCATTTTTGAACTATTTCATACATGCACTGAGAGGACAGGTAATTCCAGAGACTTCCTTTTTAATTTCTAGCTTAGTTACAATTAATGCAAACATTTGATACTATTTGTTGGACCATCTCAACTGTGTCTTCTGACTAATGTAACTTATTAATCCTTTGAATGTGAAATATGAGTTTGAATGATTTGAACAATATATTAGGTTCAAGGTAATTACATTTGCCTTTGGTTGTTTAGATTTGCAAGAATGTAAAGAAAAAGAATATCTAATTATGGCTCTTAAAACTTGTTATATTTAGTGCTGTTACTGGTGAGTTCCTTCTCTACTTCTTGTGGGCAAGTTCAGTGCTTTGACTGCATACTATTGACTGCAGTGCTCTGGAGCTTTTTCTTGTCAAAAGGAAGATTAAGGGGCCTTCATGGCTATCAATTTCAAAGTTTTCAACTATTCCAGCTTCTCAAAGGGTGAGGCTGTTGATATGAAAATCTTTCATTTTCACTATTCCTATCAAGTACTATTGAAATGAGTCTATTTTCTTAACAATTTCGTGCAGGTGAGCTGGTGCAAATTTGAGATCACTGTTGATTCTTCCAGAGACATACGGACTTCATCCTCCTCCAAAGGCACAGCAGAGATTCCTCCAGTTGTTGTTACTGCAATAAACCTGAAAACTATCGTAAATGAAAGGCAGAATGTGAATGAAATAGTTGCTGTATCTGTTATCTGCTGTAACAAAGTCAAGGTTGTTTTCAAGGCCTTCATATGTCAAGTTTCAATTCTTCCAGCTGACATATGAAACAGCTGTTTGTGGTTTGCCAGATGTTGGGTCTTGGTGTACAATTTTGTCTCCTGTTTAAGTTTTTCGATTAGGATGCCTTTTTTTTATGGTTTACAGTTTATAAACCTAGTTCTATGTGCGAACTTGTTAGGGAAAAGGTCAAGGCATCAAGCTAATCTTCTGGTTGGAATGCTGAAATTATGACCCTGTCATATTTATCCTATAATAGTAATATGTTAGCTACAGAATTATTCTGGTTGAAGTTTATTTTTGTGGCATTTTCATGTATGTCATATGCTAGCTGGACTAAACTGCTCTTTGGTAAGATAGACATCACTTATAGGAAGAATTTTCTTCAGATTGACACTCCCATGTTGGCATCAGAATGGAAAAAAGCTGGTATGCTGAGCCATTTTACTGTTATTCGTAAACTTGATGGAGGAATATTTCCTATGGGGTTCCCTAAGGAGGTGGCAGACAGAAATATGAAGGCTGGATCAAATGTTTTAGGCATTGAAAGCAGGTAAATGATGTTCCTGAGGCTGAGAGTTTTTTTCTTGTATGACTTATTTGGTTCCTGATGTTGAACTAAATTTCATCATTTTGTTGAAGTGAGAGAGCTTTGCTGAATCGCTTGATGATCACCTTACACCAGTTGGACAGCGATGTTCTTGTTGGGCATAATGTATCTGGGTTTGACCTAGATGTTCTCCTCCACCGAGCCCAAGTGAGTTGAAATGCTTTCTATCCCAAAGGACGCTTGGACTCAGCTATTGGTTCCTAAGATGGATACCTTCTCTTATTTAATTGTATAAGACAAAGGAATTTGAGGGGGCATATGAATCCTAAATGCATATTTGATGCGATTTGCTAATTGTGATTGTCATTTTTGATTTTTAAATGACATGAATATGATAAACATACTATTTTTGTTTTCCATGAGCCTCTTATCTACAATTCTCGAATGTTGCTATGACTGACATTTTAGAAAGGGGTGACATAATTTATCTTTTCTGGTTTTCCCTTTTCTCATTCATTTCTTTCAAACTGGGATTCTCTCATATGCCTCCATAATCTCACCTTTGATGATGCTATTGGCTTGAAATTTGTTGTGCTGCTCTTTTGTAGGCATGTCGAGTGCCAAGCAACATGTGGTCCAAAATAGGTCGTCTAAAGCGTTCTGTCATGCCTAAATTGACAAAAGGGAATGCTGTTTTTGGGTCAGGAGCAAGTCCAGGGATAATGTCTTGCATTGCTGGACGGCTCCTCTGTGACACATACTTGTGTTCCCGTGATCTGTTGAAAGAGGTAAAATGTTTAGATGAGCATCAATCTAATCAGAAAATTTCTAACATTCCACAAGCAGTTTTTCATGTCTGTGTCTTTGGTTTATCAGGTTAGCTATTCTTTGACACAACTCGCAAAGACTCAACTGAACAAGGATCGGAAGGAGATTTCACCACATGATATACCCAGGATGTTCCAGGCATCAAACTCCCTAATTGAGCTAGTAGGTTCCAATGGCAACAATGATTGCATGTTCTAATTTCAGTAGATTGTGCTCAAAATGGGATATGAATGGTTTACTAAAGTTCCAACCCATTACCTGTCTTCCTCTTTGTTTTTCCTTCTTTTCAATTCATTTGGATTATGTGGCATAATGGGACATTACTCTGTACTTAATTCAACGTCTTGTTAATGACTGGCCAATGTTTTGTGCAATTATGAAAGTTCTTACACGGGAAATTACTGAGAAATATCATAACATAGTTTTTCTTGATTCTGCATTTACTTGTGTAATAAAAATCTTGTAGATCATATTTTTCATGTCCTAAAGCATTGACTTATTGATTAACACCTTTATTTGGTTGATAAATGAGAAGTTTGCTAGGTTGTGAGTTTTAGAATGAGACATTACTTGAGCCTTAGAAGGTAATCAAGATCTGCGATATCAGGTTTAACTAATATAGGAAATGCTTAGATATTTTTGCTATGCTTGCTCCTAACTGTTCTTATGTGCTCATACTGTGTATTCAGATTGAATATGGTGAGACAGATGCATGGCTGTCTATGGAACTTATGTTTCATCTGAGTATTCTTCCCCTCACGCGTCAGCTGACTAATATCAGTGGCAATCTCTGGAGTAAAACTCTCCAAGTAAGTCATTACCAATTTCTTCTCTTTAATAGCCCAATTTTCTTCTCTGCACTTATCTTGCCCAATATATTTTTGCACAGTTAACAATGTGTGACTTCATAACATATGCTGCATACTTTTACAGGGTGCTAGGGCACAAAGAGTAGAGTACCTTCTATTGCATGCATTTCATGCAAAGAAATATATTGTACCAGACAAGATTTCCTCCCATGCAAAGGAAGCAAAAATGGGAAAGAGAAGAATGAGTAATGACACTGAAAATAAAAATGTTGATGGCTTGGACATTGATGTTGTTAATTTAGAGGATGAACAGAATATTCAAGGAAAGGGAAAGAAAGGTCCTGCTTATGCAGGTGGATTGGTTTTGGAACCCAAAAAGGGTCTATATGATAAATATGTATTGCTTCTCGACTTCAATAGCCTTTATCCTTCTATCATTCAGGTTAATGAAGACTCTTGCTCCAGTGGCACTCTTAGTTCAATTTACTTCTGTGATTGCTGTTTTTCTTCATTTTCATGATGATTTATTGTACAGGAATACAATATCTGCTTCACAACAGTTGAAAGATCTCCAGATGGCTTAGTTCCAAGGTTACCCTCTAGTAACACAACTGGAGTTCTGCCTGAGGTATAGTTGTATGGTTCATCGTATATAATGGATTGCAGTTGCTTTAGCGAACCTGATAGTGATTTGAATGTTAAAATTTGTATTTAGCTTCCAAGTTTGACTAGAAGTTCAGAACTTTAAAGTTGAGAGAACATTATATGATGGAATGATGAATATCATCAGCAAATGGGCAGAATATATTTCACTTTCATTAACTGAAACTTGGTCAGTAATTAAAATAATGAACTAGTTACGGTTTCTGTTGTTAGTTGTTTGAATTGTCTCCTGAATGATTTCTCTGTTACTAATTGTTCAGTGAAACTTGTTGGAAGATAGTTACTTGGAACTTGTGATCCCACCATTTTCTCAAGTTGAAACTTCTTGTATACTTGGTTATCAAATGTGCTTACATTTGAAACATGGAATCATGTAGACCTTGTTTTTGTTCACATTTTTAAGTTAAAGTTGAATCAGATAACTCATTTCACGTAGCATTTGATAGTTGCTGAAAAATTTAGTTGAGAGAAGGAGAATGGTTAAGTCATGGATGAAGACTGCATCTGGTCTAAAATTCCAGCAGCTTGACATTCAGCAGCAAGCACTAAAGCTCACTGCAAATAGGTTTGTGTTAGTTCATTTTATTATCCACAATAATCATGATTGTTGTTACTTGTTAGTCTTGATTGCTATCTTTGTTTCTTCTTTGTTTCTTTTTTTTTGGAAAATTAAAATGCTATCTTCTTTTTCTGGTTGCATATAAACCTGCATGGGTGGTTTCCCAGTATGTATGGATGCCTTGGTTTCTCAAATTCACGATTTTATGCAAAACCTCTTGCAGAGCTTATTACGCTACAGGTAACCTTTCTGCTTCCCATAATTATGAAAGGAATGTGAATAAATGTTTAACAACTAACCATGCAGGGACGGGAGATTCTACAGAGTACTGTTGATCTGGTACAAACTAGTTTGAACTTAGAGGTATGTACTATATGTTGGGGTTCCCAGGCTATGCTTAAGATCTTTCATGGTACATGTCACTTGACTAGTTTACGTCCTCTATTTTATGTCAGGTTATCTATGGTGACACAGATTCAATTATGATTTATAGCGGACTAGATGATATAGCAAAAGCAAAATCCATTGCAGGGAAAGTCATCCAAGAGGTGATTAACGTACCAACTATATGTAGAAAAATGTTAACTGTGCACAGTGCAAAAACCTTTGATTTTTTTCTTCAATCATAAAACAGAAGGTAGTAAAAGTTGATTTGTATCTAGATTATCTTGGATATCCAAAATAAATTAATTTTGATTTTCACTGTCTGGAAAATCTAATGATGACTAGAAATACAAAAACGATCCAAAAATAAATGTGGCATTTAGTCAGAAGGTTAATCTCTGTGTACGGAGTTCTTTTAAAAATCAAAATAATGATATAGCCTTAACTGTTAACTTGCTACTGCATAGATCACCTTAATCATAAGTTTTTTATGACATGCATGTAGGTTAACAAGAAATATCGATGTCTAGAAATTGATCTCGATGGAATATACAAAAGAATGCTGCTTCTCAAGAAGAAGAAATATGCAGCTGTCAAACTGCAATTTAAGGATGGGACACCATACGAGGTTTTACCTTGGAATCTGCTTTATTTTTAGTTACCTTTTGAAAATTATTAGCATAACAACTGTTGATGCCAGGTTATTGAACGTAAAGGTCTTGACATGGTACGTCGTGACTGGAGCTTGCTATCAAAGGAATTAGGAGATTTTTGCTTGGCTCAGATCCTGTCTGGGGGGTATGTTATCTATCACTTCTGATTCAGTCTTTCTTATTTGGAATATCAAGAAAAATGTCTAGGTTAAATCTACTTTACCATTCCTTTGCATCTTATGCTCACAGGTCATGTGAGGACGTAGTAGAATCAATACACAACTCCCTCATGAAGGTAAAGTTGGTATTCTCTAACATATTCAAGAAAGTAGAAGTTTGGGCATTAAGGAATTGAGTTAGTGTGTCTTCTCCTTATAGATTTCAGTCTTACATGAATTTGTTTAAGCTAATGCTGAAGACAAAATAGAAGGCATGCAGAATATCCAAGAGGTGACAGTCCACTGTTGGAGTATATGTGTTGTATCTTTATTGGAGAATGGGAGTACCCCTTCTTGTTACAATTTTAAGTTGAGAAGTGAATTCTGGTATAATTTGCCTCTTTCTATCCTTGGAAACTTTGGCACTGATGACATTTGTTTGCTTTGAACAGGTACAAGAAGAAATGAGAACTGGACAAGTAGCACTTGAGAAATACATAATCACAAAGACATTGACCAAGCCACCTGATGCCTACCCTGATGCTAAAAACCAACCTCATGTTCTAGTGAGTCTCTTATACCATTTTTGGTTTCATTAACTAGATTACACCTATATAGCCAACTTTAACAGATTATTTTACTGTCGCTGTCTAGGTGGCATTAAGGTTGAAGCAAAGTGGTTACACTAGTGGTTGCTCTGTTGGTGATACAGTACCCTATATAATTTGCTGTGAGCAGGTCTGGGATGCAGTGATTCCAATTTCTTTAATTGAGGGATGTCTGAATAGTTATCGATTTGTGTATGGTTTAAATGCAACTTTATTTATACTGTTCTTTAACAGGGTGCTGCTTCAGGAAGTTCAACAGGGATTGCTCAGCGAGCTAGACATCCTGATGAATTAAAGAAAGACGATGGACAATGGATGATTGACATTGATTATTATTTGTCACAGCAAATCCATCCTGTGGTATCACGACTGTGTGCATCAATACAGGGTACAAGCCCAGAGCGCTTGGCTGATTGTCTGGGGCTTGAATCATCAAAGGTAAGTTCGGCATCCCAGGCTGGAGTTTCAGTGGTTGTGATATAGATACTTTTCATGTAGCACTTACATGATGCTTGATGGCTTTCAGTTTCGAAGTAAATCAAGGGAAGATGCTACTAATGATCCTTCTAGCTCACTTCTGTTTGCCATCAATGATGATGAGAGGTAGGTCCAATGAGTTCAATCATTTCTCAAGTCCCAAGTTAACTTGTGGCTTTTATTGTCGTGCTGAGGAACCTCTTCCAAACTCTGTGAAACCATGGTTAACCATACATGAACTGCTGTTTGAAAGAATGACTTTCTTTTGTCACATATTCTCCTTACATATTTTCACATTTGTTGGATTGCCATGTTTTGCAGATACAGAAGTTGTGAGCCATTGGTGTTGACGTGTCCTAGCTGCTCTAGTACTTTTGAGTGTCCTGCTGTCTTCAATTCCATTTCTTCATTACTCGATGGAAAATCAATAGATGCTTCAGGAGACCAATCTAAATTCAATTTTTGGCATAGAATGCGTTGCCCCAAGTGTCCAGAAGAAGCTGATTTGGGTAGAATGTCTCCGGCAATGATAGCCAACCAGGTGAATTGTTTGTTCCTGGCAAGTCTATCAGTAGAATGCCTCAAGATCTTCTATTTAGTGCACCTGTTTTGCATCTCATTAAATGAAAAGTACAAGTTCAGATGTCAGAGGAAAGCATGCAGTCTGGTGTGTTTTCCTTGGTGGCATTGCCAAATTCAGATAGTTCAGTTGTCAATCTAGGGCATATTTCCATGTAGATTATCTCGAGTCCAATCATATGTTGAAATTTGCCGCTTGGAAAGACTCAGTTTCTTGTTTCTGCCTTTAAACTTAAAAATAGTCATGAAGTTGTTTTAAACGGTTCTCTGTGTTTCAGGTCAAAGGACAAGCGGAACGGTTTATTTCAACTTACTATAAAGGCTTAATGATGGTAATCTACTTATGATAGTATAGTATATGGAGATTGTGATATGCTAAATAATTATTCATGCTCTTGGAACACGATGAAGTCTCATCACCAATTTCTTTTGCTTTTAGTGTGATGATGAAACCTGCAAGCATACTACTCGAAGTCTCAACCTGCGGCTGATTGGAGATTCTGACAGGGGAACAGTTTGTCCAAGCTATCCTCGCTGCAACGGTCGTCTTGTAAGAAAGGTTTCTCTCATCATACCCTGGACCTGGAGTGCACTTTGTTTATTTTAACGTAGGGGGAAATGACTAAGAGACAGCTTTCACTACTGGAACTATACAGTTTGTTATTTTAAGGTATCGTAATGCTGACTCGAAATGTCTTTTCACAGTACACCGAAGCAGACCTCTACAAGCAGCTATCATATTTTTGCCATCTGTTGGACACTGTCCGTTGCGTAGAAAAGGTTATTTGTTGTTCATCAGTGGATTACACGTTCAAAATAATATGAGCTTGTTTATGGAGTTGAATATTTACATGGCTTTATATGCAGGCGGAAACCAGCATAAGAACTGCAATAGAGAAAGAACTGATGAAAATCCGGCCGATGGTTGATTTGGCATTATCAACAGTTCAAAAGATTAGAGACCGATGTGCCTACGGGTGGGTAGAGTTGAACAGTCTTGGCGTTACCGTTTGAGTGTAGAATACACTATCAAACCAAAGCCAAGCCATGATGATCCATAGGCGTGTAAAAGTCAGAACTATACCGTCTGAAGTCTGATGTTTTTAGATCTCTATTAATGACAATTGTAAGTGGGGAAGGTACATTTCCTATAAATTAACTCTGTTGTAATTCGTTTTCAAAACATCTATTAGCTTGAATTTCAAGTCATTTTTTAACATAGTTTTGCGTCATTGCACACCAAGTTTTCTCCTCAATGAATATTAAGTAATCACATAAAACATAAATTTCTCACTTCTAGAGAATGAACCAGTGTAACATGAATTTTGTTGTGCTTGAAAAAACTAAAGCGTACGTTTATCTAAATTTGTTCTTGTCCTATCTTAGGACTTTCGTCTCATGTTCTCCACTTTTTGGCTCTATAATATACTGACATAATAGAGTACTAAAAATCTAGAGTCTAGACTGCCCACCTGGGTCAAAAATAGATGTGGGGAATTATGTTTTTGGGGCTAATGCTTTATATAGGAGTCAATTTAGTTTTTGATGAATCATTAGGATGCTATAAATAAAAAGGCATCATGATTTCATAATATGTTAGTTAATTATAATGATTACAATTTCATATAAAAAATAGACGAGATGAAAATTTTATATGTCTATAAAATATTATTAATTATTTTTAAACTTATTAATTAATTTCTTTTTTAATTATTTTTAGACTTATGATTATTAGTCAAAATTTGAGAGTTTAACATAAAATGAGAAATAGTTCTCACCACAAATCTATGGACGGTAAATAACCCTCGACAAGTTTTTAGTCTAATTTCACTTTGAAATTTTCGATTCCACTCAGCAATTTCGGATCACTAAAATAAATTATTTTAGATAATTTCTAAAGTAATCTTATGATATGTTAAGAATCACTTATGAGGCCCTTAGGCACGACTATACATCCAGCTTATGTGGCCCTCACAAATTCAAAAGTTGAGGATCCTGTTGAATTTCATTAGAAGCAGGAATTGTATTTTTATGAGCACATCAAAAATAAAAGAAGGAAAATTAAAATTTTACACGAGAATTAAATATTACAAGGTGAAATATCTTTTTATAAAAAAATTGTTAATCAATTTTTTAGCCCATTATTTTTCAATCTATTGTTCTCTTTAAATTCAAAACGAAACTATTATTACTCCATGAGTTGATAATTTAGAATTAAATTAGCATCCCTAAAATTTAATTGTTCAATCTGTTTTGCCCTTTAAATCAAATTGAAATTATTATTACTTTAAAAGTTATTAATCTTATATGAAATTAGAGTGTCCTTACAATTTAATTGTCCCTCAATAAATCTAATCAAATGAGACTAAATTGGTTAGGTAGATTGAGTGTGAATAATGAAAAAAAAAAAGTTAAGACTACCTAAAAATGCAAGCAACAAACTTTTGAGCAACTGAGCTTAAATTCAACAACTAATTAAAGTACAACTTCTACTCTTCCCCATCATTCTAATAGTAGTAGTATTTCCTTGCCTTTCGTTCATAAAAACAAACCAACAATTAAAAACTTAAATACTATTATTGTTAGAGTTTTTAATAAACTAACATATATACATTAATAATTATATGTTATAGACTATTGTAAGGTTTGACTCAAGATTGAAAGTGATATAATAAGATTTTAGCTTAATGGGCCTTAATCATCTAATTATGGACATATAAACCCCAGTATTATATTTTAAATTTATGATGTACAAATGTAGGAATAAGCAACATATATAAATAAGTGGTTCTAATCCCTCGGAAAAGCATGAAGATTTCTTTTATGATATCATATCATTGGAAAAGGTAGACAGCCTATATGCATCTCTTAGAAGGTCAAAAGCTAAAAGGAGCCAAAGCACCTTACTCGCGTCAATTCCAATGAATTCAGGTATGGTTTCGTTACCAAGTTATCTCTTGATATTCAAACATGATTAACTTGAATTCATACTATAGATTTCATATTAAAATCTAACAATTAGTATAAGAGTCTATATCAATTTGGATTATTTAAATTTACAGATTGTTTTGATTTTGATGTAATCTTATTATTTGGCAATGTATATTTCTTTTCGTATGGTGATGGCTTTTTCGATTTTAAGGTTCACATAGTTTTAATTTTTGGATTAATAAACAAAACTTTGTTATCATTTGTTGGTTTGGGTGAGCATTAACCGATCATTTTTATATTTTTGGGACATTATTTATTTGAAATAAAGATTGACCAAATGTCATAAAATTATTACATGTTATTTATACGAATCTTTTAAGGTTTATAAGTTTTATAATTTTTTGATTTTGGCCAAGAATTATAACCTTCATGTCTTTGATTTATTGTTGAAATAATATGGAATTATGATATAAATCAAACAATTGATTACTTAAATTCAAAATTTGGCATTTCTAGTAATTAATTAAAATAACATGATACCAAATAAGATCTTTTATATAGATTAATTAATTCTAAAACATCAGCCAGTTATGTGTAGAATTTCTTGTGGAGCACAAAGGAAGATTATTATTTGGCCAAAATTCACACGTAGTTATGGTGATAGATAAGCGACAATTGATTAGCTTTTCATGTAAATTATAAGCCTGATTAAAGAAAGATGATAGGAACTAATTATCAATATTTGATCACTACATACCACTTATAAATTGATATTTCTATTCAAAGACTAAATTTCAATATTGTACTAGGTATTTTATATCGAGGTTGTCATTATTTGAATATTTTAATTATGTTGCATTTAGATTTTAATATTGAGTTTGTTGCTTTGTTTATTTTTTGTTCTTTATTAAGTGAATGCTTCTTTTGTTGTAATATCTGCCAATATTAACTCTATAATTGTGCTAAAAGGCATGGACTTTAAAGTTTGAAAAGAGAACATCATGATTATTCCTAACTATATAGATCTAAAACTTGCTCTTCGAATTAAGCAACCTCTTGCTTTTACAAATGCAAGTTTCTGTGATTGTAAAAGGGATTGAGAGAAATAAGAACACTTAAATCACTTAAAGTCTTATAATTTTGAAACATGCAACTTTTAAAACATTTAGGGGCACAATATTCAAAGAGAAGGATGTTAAATTGTTCTTTAAGAAATTTGAGCAATGATTTGCTAAAAACAAAAAGGCAAAAATAAGTACCTTTCTAGCAAGTTTTGCTTATATGAGGTATAAGGGTAATAGAAACATTAGGAAGTACATTCCAGAAATATCTCATCTTGCTTCAAAACTAAGGCACTAAAGTTAAAGTTGTTTGAAGACTTGTTTGTGAATTTGGTTTTAATTTTTTTCCACACAATTTAGTCAATTTAAAGTTTGCTACAACTGTCAAAAAAAAAAAAGGACTCTTAACTACCTCATTTCACATTATGTGCAAAAAGAGAGATCAAAGAAAAAGAAGGATAAAAGTGCTCATTTAGTGTCCACCTCTAAGAGAAATCATATGAATAGTAACAAAAATAAGGAAGTCGCAAGTATTGTACCACAAAAGAAGTAGCTTAAGGAACAAAAACAATAAATTGAGGAATTTTTTTGCTACTTTTATGGAAAGAATTCTCAAAAGAAAAAAAGCGTACTAAATATCATGTTTAGCATACAAAGAAAGGTACACTTCCTTCTTTGGTTTATTCTAAGGTTAATTTGATTTTGGTATCTAGACATGTTTGGTGGTTAGATTATAGTGCTACTACTCACATAAATATGTCCATGCAAGATCACTTAAGTTACCAAAAGTTTAGTGATAGTGAAAGATATATCTATATGGGTGATGAAATGACAATTGAAGTAAAGGCAATAAGAAATTTTAGGTCATCATTTGGAACTAGATATTATTTGGATTTGAAAGAGATTTATATTGTACCATATTTTAAGCAGAATTTAGTTTATATTTCTATATTGGATAATGCAGTGATTATTCTTCTTTTGGAAATAGATAATTTAGTTTTTTTTCATGATTTAAAGCTTATTATTTCGAGTTCTTTATCAAAATATGATATCATGTACTTACTTGATATGGTTGTCTCTTCTAATAAATCCTTATACGTTAATTCATGGGGTACTAAAAAAATTAGCAAATGATAATTCTACTTCATTATGGTATAAGTATTTAGGATACATCTTTAAACAAATAATTGAAACGCCTATATTAGATGGAAATTTTGATTAACTAATCTATCAAACTTTGAAGTTTGTATCAAGTTGATTAAGGGAAAGCAAACAAGCATAAGAAGATTAGGTGCCAAAAGATCTTTATATGTCTTAAAACCAATCCATACAGATATTTGTAGGTTATTTCCTACAGTTTCTAAGAATGATAAAAAATATTTTATTACGTTAGAGATGATTACTCACATTATGGATACCGGTCACAGGTATTAGACATGTTCAAAGTTTTCAAAGCCAACATTCAAAATTAACTTGGTGAAATGGTTAAAAGTATTAGATTTGCCCGTGTGGTGAATATTATGACAAATATGATGGTTCAAGTGAACAATGTCTAGGATTATTTGTCAAATTTCTAGAAGAATGTGATATACTATGCTAGGCAACCCTAGCATAGACATATTGCTGAGAGATAAAGCAGAACATTCAAAAATATAGTAAAGAGTATGATTATTCACACTATCTTACCATATTTGCTTTGCAGAGAGGCATTAAGGACCATAACTTACATTCTTAATAAAATTCTAACCAAGGAAATGACTAAAACCCTCTATAAATTATGGACATAAAAAATCCTAGTACAAAACATTTTCATTTATAGGGTTTTCCAACTGAGGCAAGACTTTATAAGACAAATAAAAGAAAACTAAACTTAAGAATAGTCAATATCTATTTTGTTGGATACTCTGAATGGTCATAAGTAAAGATATTTTTTAGAAGAAAAATGCCAATTTTCTTATTGAGTTTGAAGGGGGATAATGTTAGATACTTTATCTTTGAAAAGGAATTCATTTCTCTTCCTACAGCTATTATTGACTATTATCAAGTTATTATGCTAAACATTGTTCAGGAAGCATCTCCAACGCAATAATACAATGTTAAAAATCTCTCGACCAAGATTAATTGAATATTCTTAAAGGGAAAACTCACTAACCTTAAGAACCACTAAAGAGATCAGAAGTGCAATTTTGGATTATTATATTGTCTTGCTCCAAGAATATGATATGGACATTGGCATAGTAAAAGATGCTATAATCAATTTCCTTAAAGATGTTGGAAGTTCTAATTCTCAAAGGTAGATTAATGTTATGAATAAGGAAATTAAGTCTATGAGAGGCAATAATGTTTAGGATCTTGTTCCATTTCTTGAGGGTATAAAACTCATTGGTTGCAAATGGACATTTAAGACTAAAAGAGATTTAAAAGGTAATATCAAAAGATATAGGGCTCATCTTATTGCAAAGAGCTTTACTTAAAAATAAGCCATCAATTATATAGAAACTATCTCCCATGTTTCTTTGAAAGACTTTTTTAGGATTATAATGGCATTTGTGATACACTTTGATCTTGAATTATATCATATGGATGTTAAGACAACATTTCTAATGGCGATATTGATGAAAGTTTGGGATCACGCTAAAATTATGTAAAACCTATATTTAAGACCAAAAGGATTCTAAAGGCATTATGAAAAGATACAAGATTCATCTTGTTGCAGCTTTACTAAAAACAAAAGGCATCAGTTTTTTCAAAAGGCTCTTTTATAATTATAATGACACTTGTGGCATACTTTGATCTTGAGTTATATCAGATGAAGGTTAAGGCAACATTTCTCAATGGTTACATTGATGAAGTAATTTATATATAGCTGCTTGAAAACTTTTTTTCCTAAAGTATCAATGTTGATGGCTTACAAATTAAAGAAATCTATTTATATATTTAAGCAAGTTTCACTTTAATAATATCAAGTTGTCATCTTTTTTGATCTTGAGATGAATTTCATTTATGATTGTATAGACCATAAGTTATGTAGGAGTAAGTATATATTTTTTTGGTTTTATATTTTGGTATACTACTTGCTAGCAATAATATAGGCTTATTGCACAAATTCAAGAAATTTCTATCAAAAAATTTTGAAATGAGAGTTCTTAGTGACACCTCTTTTGTATTAGAAATTCAAATACATCGAGATTGTTCTTCAGGTATTGTTGGGTTATCATAACATAACTATATCGAGAAGGTATGTAAGAAATTTTATAAGTAGGATAGTAAATCAAGTAATATCTTTGTTGCTAAAGGAGATTAATCTATCTTAATCAATGCCCCAATAATTATTTAGAAACCAAAGAAATATAAAAGATTTCTTATGCTTCGGTTATAAGAAGTCTAATATATGCTCAGGTATGTACGAGTTCAAATATTTCGTACATTATTGAAGCATTGGGCATATATTTGAGCAATTCAGGAATAGATCATTGAAAAGTGGCCAAATGAGTTATGTGGCATCTTAAGAGAACAAAAGTCTACGTACTCAAATGCAAGACATTGGATCAACTAGAGATCATTGGGTAATTTGACTTCGATTTTATGGGATGCCAAGATGGTCGTAAATCTACTTCAAGCTAAATCTACCTGATTGTTAGAGGAATTATTTCCTAAAAGAGTGATACTCATAGCTTCTTCCACCATAACAGTTGAGTTTATAGTATATTATGAGGTATCTAATCATGAGATATGGCTACAAAACTTTGTCATTAAGTGGCAAATTATAGATAGTATTAATAGACCATTAAAGTTATTTTGTGACAATAAGTCAATAATATTGTATTCTAACATCAACAAGAGCTTATCAAAGTTAAAACATATGAACATTAAATTTTCGGTTATTAAAGAAAGAATTCAAAGTGGTTATATATCTATAGAATATATTTTGGGGCAAACCCTATAACTGTGAATCTACTAACCACCTAAAGTCTTTCTAAGCTTAATGCTTATATGGGTGTTATTTCATTTGATGATATGTTAGTTTAGTGAAAAATTGCACTTACGAATACTTATGGTTATACACTTGTCATATGAATTTTTACGATTTAATATTACAACTTCAAGGAGCTTGTGAGTTTACACTATGATTTAGTTCGATACAATCTCACTTAGAAACAAAGGAGGATCGACTGAAAATAAGCATGTTAAAATCACGACTTGAAATATATGTGACCATTAATATGTCTGGTCACAGTAATTGTGATAAATTTTTTTTATCCTATATTAGTATGATTGAAGGATTGAATTGTTTAAAGATACGCACTAATAATAATTTTAAACTCATAACGCTTATTATGACATATAATTAAAAGGAATTATATATATGTAACCCAAGTGAGAAATCAATCAAATTTATAATGGACATATATATATTTTAATAATTATATATTATGGGCTATTATAAAGTTAATAGACCCAAATTATCTAATTAAGTATAAACTATTATATACGTGGAGACTTTAGTGTTATATTCTTAATTTATAATAAACTAATTAGGAATAAGTATTACATATAAATAAGTGGTTACAATCTCTAAACAAGTATTAAGTGTTTCTTTTTTGATATCCTAAAGACAGAAAACTTATATGTAACATCCCATCACCGATGAGAAGGGTAAATTGGTCTTTTAGGACGGGCTAGGGGTTTTGAATGAATATTTTGATATGTTCATACTTTTGGCCTCTTCATATTAGACGAAATATGCTCATATACTTGGCCTCTAAATATAGAGGAATGATACATTTTGCACATGCACATATGGTACATGCATTCATAACATTTCCCGACATTTGTGTTTGAATATGATTTATTTTGTGAATTTGAGACATTTGTGTTTGAAAATCTGAATTGGAAATGTTCTACGAGTGATTTTTAGTTATTTTTCTGAAAATTTTGGGAGATTTACAAATCCGACGCCTCAAGAATCAGGTCAATCGGACGTCGGACGGAAAAGTTATACATCAAAGAAATCAGAAATCCAAAATTAAAACA
>JANZLD010000237.1:8825392-8860300 GCA_026413575.1 Erythroxylum carthagenense | reverse complement strand
ATGGCTAACTATTTTATTTAATAGTAGAACCTTTAAACTATTCAATTTACTGGTTCAGTTCGCTCACTGCATTCCGTTCACCTTCAACTCCTCGGGGGGTTCAATGGTGTGGAGGAGTATTGCGACGATTTGACATCTCGTTCTTCAAGAAAGGCAATGGCGGATTGGCAATGGTACGTCGACACGGTTCTGGCTCGACTCTTGGGTAACGGGAGTTGGCCCTCTCCTATCCCATTCTACTCAGCTCATTCCGGACTGGCTGCTTAACCACAGCGTTCGGCAATATGTGGATCCCACGGGACAATGGAACCTGGCTGCCTTAAGGGGGTTCCTCTCCCCTTTCATTTGCCGCTCTATAGTTAACATGTTTCTTCCTTCCCCTCTCCAGGGTGCTGACAGGATCGTCTGGGGCACAACTGATCATGGACACTTTACAGTTTCTTCTGCTTACGCCCTGCAGTTAGGTCCCCCGACTGAGACTCCGCATGGGGTGTAGGAGGCCATTTAGCAGTGATCAGGGCCTCAGCGGGTGCGCTCCTTTTTATGGTTACTAGCGAAGGATCGCTTGCTTAGTAACCAACAAAGAATGCGGCGTCATCTCACCGCAGACAGTACCTGTCCCCACTGCTACCAAGAAGAATCAACACTACATGCTGTTCGCGATTGTTCGCTAGCTCGCAAAGTGTGGGACATTTTTTCGGCGGACATCGTTACCTCGTCTGCCTTTGCTCTACCTACCGGTGATTGGCTGCGTGCCAACCTACTAAGATGTCAGCACGTGCATGACCAGGAGTGGGCCTTACTTTTTGGTTTGACCTGCTGGTTTCTTTGGACTTGACGGAATAAATCTATTTTTTATTCTACTTTTGTTCGTCCTACCTCACCCTTGTTTCTCATCTTGTCTTTTGCAGAGCAGGTTCAGAAGGCAGTCGACCGGCACACTCTAGGCCACAGTGCTTCTCGCCCAGGCCGGGCTCACCAGATGGGTTGGAGTCGACCGCAAGTCGGCTGGGTCAGACTCAACACGGATGGAGCCTGTAATCCTACACAACGCACGACTTCTGCTGGCGGTCTTATCCACGACAGTGAAGGTAGCTGGCGAGGTGGGTTCTCCCAACTCTTAGGGTGGTGCTCGGCGCAGTTAGCGGAACTCTGGGCCGTTTACACTGACTTTTCCTTCCTTTGGCGATTGAGCTTCTATAGGATTGAATTGGAAGTGGATTCGATGGGGGTACACCAGCTCCTGTCTTCTGTAACCTCTTGCTCTCAATCGGACAACCCTCTTGTCATGGGTATCCGGGAACTCCTCAACCAGAATTGGTCTGTTGTTCATCGCCACATATACCGAAAGAGCAACAGATGCGCGGACTGGCTCGCCGAATCGGCACGTCAGGAAGACATAGGTGTTACTTGTTTTGATGTCCCACCCTCAAGGTGTCATAGTCTCCTTTTGGAGGATATGTCGGGGATCAGTTTTCTCCTACTCAATTAGATTTCTATGTTTTCTTTTCCCTTTATGTAAAAAAAAAAGAAAAAAAAATGCAAACGAGTTCGATCAAGCCTCCGACTTCTTTAAAAATAAAACCAAGTTTAAGGTCCAGATGCCAAATAAAACAACCTGTCCTGACTACGAAATTCACAAACTTGCTTCTCCCCTGCTAACATTTTCTGACCTGACATGCATAAACAGAAGTACAAAGCTTCTTACTGCTAACATGAAACATGCAGTTCAAGGAACATTTGTAAAAGGCGTCAAGAGAAATGGGCTCCATGGCACGAAAAAGACTTTCTTGCTCTAAACCGATTCCTGCTTAGACACCCCAGAAAATAACAATGTCAAACATTCAGCGCTGTCACCTTGCAGATTGGGCACGCATTCTTCTGTACAAGCCACTGCTTTATGCAGTCAAAGTGAAAGGGATGACCACAAGCTAATTTCGATGCATTATCCCCGTCAGCAAATTCCTCCTGTAAATGGTTGGAAATAATAGAAGATCAGAAATTTAAGGGACTTCGTTTGACGCTAAAACTAACATGCAAGACAAATAATTGCATATGACTGGCTAACCACAATACAATTTGAAACCACGAAATTAATTCTATATTGAACCATCTGATATATACATGGAACACTCTAGTTTTTGTATCTCTTGTTTCAACTGATCCATGCAGGACATTTAAGCAGCTTACCTGACAGATGGAGCATGGTTCTTCTTCCTGGAAAGAGCCATTTGATTGATACTCCTGGTGGGACAGATGAGTCAGAATAGTAGTCTCACTCAACCCTGTGCTGACATATCCAATTTGATCTTGTAGGTCAACAAGCTCCTGAAGTAGTATTATTAAAAAGTATCAGTCAACTCCAAAGCAAAAGAAAGTGACACATTTATAATTCCTTTACTTGGTCTTGCAAGAATCAGTGTAAAGTTACATGTTTTAAGACATAAAGGACTATAACAGTAATCACTAAATGGCTTATTTTTTACTTACCTCATAACTCATGCTATCCACATCAAGACGCATTTCTTGATAATTATCAGGCTCTTCTTCAGGTACACGATACAACACTGAACGGTCAATCAACATGACATCCTACCATATCACAACAATATTAAAACACACAGTACACTCCAAATCAATTTCTTGTAGAAAAAGTCTGAACAGCACTGAAGATTGCCGCCTTTTAAGTTAAAGAATTGTTTTCTAATACTAATTGTTAATTAAGATTAATGAATTTTTATGTACTTTACTGGTCTTCTGATGTGGCAATCCAAAAACAAGGTTGATATCCAAGGCTAAAGACAAGTATAAAACTGGTAACACACCTCAAGCTGTAATGCACCCCCCCTACGTACAATTGCCAAAGCATTGCGAACCTGTTGATATTAAAGTAATGAGTTACTATTTCAAGAATGTTAAAGACAAAATATGGCGAATGCTCCATATGGATTGCACCCAAGTTATGCATCTAAGTATACCACCATGCAACTGTCTGAAAAAAGATGAAGATATTGTATAAAAACACTCCAAATATTAGCATATCAACCAACTCCTTAAGGATATATGCTTGACCTACTCTAGGAACTTTTTCGGTACGAAAGTCTAATAGGCTTGTCTAAGCCAAAAGAAGTGGTTTTGACGCAAAAGAACTTAAAGTCGATAAAAGAAATAAATTAGTCAACCAATTGACAGCAAAGACAATAAGGGCTGAAATTTAGATTATGTTAGCATTCTTTATTAAACAGGGAATAGAAGTAAGTTAAATATGTTATTTAGTTTAAATATCTTATCCTAATTGTTTAGAACTTATAGAATTATTATAGTATTTAAATTTGTTAGGAACTCTTTTCCACTCGAAAAGGATTCTAAGAGCTTCTCTATAAATATGTGTATACTCAACCCTTCAAGAATAACAAATCCTGAATTTTTTTCTACAAATTTGGGTTTTCAAGAAGGTTTGATGTTTTCTTCTAAGAGTAATTCTTAGACCCTATTGAGTAATTCCTAATTTCCAACCCTCTAATCTTCAGATTTCAAATGAAAAACCTCAATCTCTAATTTTGAGAGAAGTTTAGTGTTCTCCATTGCACTTCTCTCACTTTCCCAATTTCAAAAGTGCCAACATCCAGTTTTTGTAGCTCAAATGCTCAGACACCCTTGATTGAGGCATTGTGGGTCTGTTCAAGAATGAGCCCGGACGTACCTGCTGATGCAAGACTTAAAAGTCCCAACTACCAACTATCGCATAATCACTGGTATTTAATTCTTCAATCCATTAAGCACACACCATAAGCTATTTTACGAACTACAACTCAATTTCAACATTTCTGAGACACCTTTATGCTTAAAAAGCCTGAACCTTCCTTGTCAACAGTCCAATTATGCTGCCTCACCCCTCTCAAGAGAACAGATGAATAAGGAAAATAAAATCAGGTATGTTTTGAGTATAGCTTGAGCTGGTCCATACTGTAACAGAAAAGGTCCTACCGTCATAAAAAATTTCATCCCACCAATTGAATGGAGAATATGTTCAGCAATTAAATACTAGGTGAATCGAAATCATGTTTGCCAGGAAACCATTTCATTAAACATTGATACCCTCCCTAGTATCCTTAGATACACGAACTCAGAATAATCTGAAATTCCTTTGTGCTTGTTATTTCTAAAAGAAAAAAAGTGATGGCATCAGCTAGGACAATAATTGTTCTTGAACACAAGTCTAAATTCTAAAAGAAAATTCTTTTATTGTACATACCTCAGATACTAATCTGCTTCTCCTCTGTGCGGCAGTTGAGAATTGTAGTCCCATGTCAATAGGATTACCAGTTTGTCTCTCAGCCATCATTGTAATTCCTGATCTAAAAGGTAGCATAGAAGACCTCAAATCACCAACTCTCCCAGATGGTTCCATCTCTCCTGCTGCAGGAGAAGAACCAGAATATATAGGGCAGTGATGACTTTGTACTCGAGCCCCTACTCGATTGGCAAGCCCTAGGATTCGCTGTTGAAATTGCCCAGCAATGCTGGGCAGATGATTCCATGTTGGAGATATTCTCTGCACAAGTTCCTCAGGCATGCTTGCATAGGGAATCCTGTTTGGAACAGATGGTTGATGGTGATGAAAAAGTGCACTGGAGCCACCTGGGGAACCAGAGGCAATATTACCAGGAAAGTTTGACCCATCTGGCACATGTTCCAGATTTCCCCTTTGAAAATCAGTAACAACCATTTCATATCCTGGATTGTTCCTCGCATTTACATCTGTAGAAACTGCATCTCCACCTCTTACACTATTTGAAAGAAGAGCATGAGGATTTATCGATGTAGATGGACGAACTATCCCTGATGAAGAACTAGTGTTCAAAACACAATCGAATGACAAAGCAGTTGGTAGAGCAGGCAATTGCATATTATTATTTCTTGTGATCCAAGCTGGTAAATTGGTTGGAAAATTTTCTGGTCCAGTGGGAGCTCTTCTCAGTCGGATATTTCGTTGATAGTTCCCTGTTTCTCCTGCCACAATTGAAATTTGATGCAAGCCAGGACCTACGCCATCCCGAGGTCCATGTCCCAGATTATCAGAATCTGAAGCTTGATGCAGTATAGTAACTATTTCCCCACTGCCCACAAATCCTGCACTTGATTGCGCTGGATTGCTAGCACTCTGATGATCATCCAGGGAACTTAATGTATCTAAGATAGTGGTAGTGTCTTGTTGAGCATCGCCATCTAGCTGAGGTGACCTTAAGTTATCATCCAGAAGAATTTCTCCAGAAGGCTCGGCCAATTTTCTTTTGCAGGACACATGAGTACTGTCAGATGGACCTTCTCCATTATTCTTCCCTTCCAACAAAGATCCTCTAATTCCAGATGGTATCATGCCCGAATTTGCAGTAGGGACACAAGGAGATCCATTTTGAGGAGCATCTGGTCTGCCCCTATACAAACCAAAGCTTGTCTCCATATCCTGATCATTGCCATCAAATGCAACATTCAAGTCTATGTTACAGTGCTGAGTACTTGAACTGGCCCTAGGCACATCTGATGGTTCATTTGAGGGCTGACCATTTATCAGGTTCAAATTGGAAGGACGTCTAATTTCCAATGTTCGATTGATTCCAGCACCAACATGGGGGGGAGAGAGATCCTGAAACTGAGACAAAGTTTGTGGACTCACAATCTCCAATGAATCCATGGCAGGATGCCCATCATGAATCTGAGCATCACCTGGAACAGTGCTGTTTTGCTCAACCTGAAGATTGGATACATCATCCAAATCAGATTCTTTCTGGTAGTTGCTTGAGCCATTAACTTGCCCTTCCATTTTGAGATGTGATCTTTGAATTCCACCACCCACTCGAAGAAGACTGAGAATTAGGACTGTCTTGCAGGTCTAATAATAGATAAACAGTACAAGAACTTATCAAAGGAACATTTCAAACATTTGCATTTTAGCATATTAATTACAACTAGAGTGTGTATGAGCACGAAAACACAGGTATAAAGGGAATGAGAAGATACAAATACTCACTACCAAGCCTATAATATATACATTATCTTACTTTGAGTTTTTTTGGATTTTTCTAATGCATCAACTAAATCATTTTAGTCATAAAATTTTTTATTTGTAGACAGCATGCGTGAATTATGTTTATATTCATGCCTCTTGATTTACCAACAAAATATAAACAAGAGAACTGTCTATCAACTAGATTCCACAAATTGAAACTTGTGAGATTAAGGTTACAACAATCCAGTCATACAGCATACACGCTTTTATTCGATTTACAGATACATTTAATTAGGACATCCATTATCATTTTTAACTGAACAACCCTGCTTCCTCTATTTCACAGCATGCATCAAGATAGTATTCCTGTCACTTCTTTTCAATCGTGAAATTGAAATGTGTCACAAACCATGATAACAAATATCCATAAAACCATAAAAAGTCAAAAACTCTCAACCAAGAAGACGATCTTATCATGTGGGCTAGACACCACAGACGCACTTTAGATCAAAGAACACTTAAAAGTTAGGACAATAGATGTATAAGGCTTCTGTGATTTTGATTAGTTAAACTCCATTGAACAACAATATAGTTGATTGTATTTTGTTTAGTTAACACAAATTGAAACAAAGAAATTAAAGGAATGGGAGAAAAGCTTTTGATCGAAGACGCAAAGATAAAACTATATTTACAAAGAAACCAAATAAGACAAAACTCAAGCCATTAGAAACACATTACCTGAAAGATACTTCAAGAAAACCTGTTTCAAATCTAGAGAACATTTTCAATTTCTTTTATTAAAGAAACGATTATAAGAAAACTGAAAAGAAGGAGAACCCAGTAAACTAGCTGAAAACTACTATGAGAAATTGACTTCAAATCTAACAGTGTTGAAAAACAAGAAAATAAAAACCCCCTAGCTTAAAAGGCACAGACATGTACGCAAACAATCAGTAAGCAAGATATACAGCAACACAAAAACTCTGAATTACGCATGATTACTGCGCAAACAATCAGTAAGCAAGATATAAAACAACACAGAAACACTGAATTACGCATGATTACCACCAATCTCACATACACAAAAAGAAAGAACATGAAAGAGGAAAAGAGGCAATACCCAGTAAAAAAAAGCAGGTATTGATTGGAAAAAGTTATAAAGCGAAAAGCTTTAGAAACAAAAACAACTTCTCTCTCTCTGACTGAAATTTGTCTGTTTGCTAGTAACATGAAATGGGTTGAGATGAAATGAGGGTAGGGGTTAGTGGGCATATATGGTGTGAAAAGAAGAGGGAAGAAGTAAATTAAAATGTGATAGTAATCTGGAAAAGAAGAAATTGCCAATGATAGAGATGAATCATAATTACGGGGAGGGTAGAGACAAGTATGGTAGTAAGGTGTCATGGTTAGCTGCTGACCAATTGGATTAGCGACCCGCTTCAAAACCTCGCAATCCTGGCCTCGTGTCATCTTTCTCTGCAAGGTCTCTTTTTTCTCTACCCACAAACCTTCTTTCTTTTCTTTTTTTTTTAAAAATGTTTTACACCCTTCAAAACTCTCTACTCTCTACTCTCTACTCTCGTTCTCTGCATCTGGCATATATGAAAACCAAAGTCAAGCACCAGACATCCGCTCTATGTCTGTATCTGGCTTTTGTTTTTCTGGGCTTGATGTTTTGTGTGTGCTTCACTGTTTCTCTTTTCCAATCTCCTACACTGTCTGTTTCGGTCGTTTCAAACTTCCCTCGAATGGACCTCACTTGCGTAAGTTCGGGGATTATAAATAGATTCGCTTATTTTTTGTCTTCACCTCTCTCTCTCTCTCTCCCCCTTTACTCTTCCATTTTCCTTTTGTTTAAATAAATTCATTTTTAATTGCATATGATATATTACTAAAAAGTCCATTACCCTTTATTAACGGTTATTTTTCTCAGATGTGGACACAAGCATTCATGTTAGCGGAGTTTTATATATTTAATACATTTTCTTGAGGATTTTTAAAATGTTCGAAATTTTTAACATGTTTTAAAATCAAGTTTTGGTCTAAAAGTTGGGATTTGATCTTTAGAAGAACTTAAAAATTCTCTGAAAATATATTTCAAAGCATATTAGTTGGCCAATACATAAATGTAATCGACCAACGCAATATTTCTGGACACATTATTCAATCAAGATTAGTATATCATGAGTTTTGAGAAATTGTGTATAGTGAGAGCGTATGTGATATTAGATGATACATTAATTGAACAATATGACATGTTAGTCCATCAATATCATTATTAATAGTCGTTAAAATATTTAGCTTTTGGATCTAACGATATTTTGAGGCTAATATGGGTATAAATATTTGGAAATTTAATTGTTGGACATCTTTATGACATTAAAGTGTTACAATAACATGTTTACAATATTTTTTATTTTACAAGAATTTGTTCATTGGATGTGTTTACAATATTTTTTATTTTACAAGAATTTGTTCATTGGATGTTCATTGATTAAGAGTCATTAAGCATTAAAGTGAGTAACTAAGGTTCATTTAAGTTGTAAGGATTAACTAACCAAGGTTAATTTAGGTATCAAAAATAGTTTCTCTACTAAATAAGAGTAAGGATTAATGCTATTGGACCTTTTCAAATCCTGTATTTTAGTGGGGCTTTCACTAGGTGTTGTTATTCTTGTAAGAAGTATTGAGGTTCCTCCTCATATTTAAGGAATATTGTACCAAAGTTCCTCTTTACCAAACAAATATTGTCAAAAAAAATGTTCATCTTTGCCTAGTTGAAGGAAGAGATTCATGGAATACCAAGGGAGACTTAGGGAGTAAATATAGGTAAGCTTTGTTGGTCAAATCATTATAAAATTTATTATATAATTTATATTCCTTATAATATTTAGTTTATTGTTGGTTAATTGAATGAATTTAATTAATTTGTCATTACATTTCATCATACACTTTAAAATCAATACTACGTAAAAAAATTTAAACTCTTTACAACCCAATTTACCCCTATTTTGAGTGTTATTAGAGACCAATAAATTGTATCAAAGTGGGTCTATTTTATTATGATTTCAAACAAAATTTTTAAAAAAGATCTTCATAGTATATTTAGTTATATCTACATCTACCTAGCTAAAATTGCCAAAATATTAGTACGACTCCTTTCTTTGATGAAAATGATTATCTTTATTAAAAAAACTAAAATGAAATCCTTCTTAATGGCAAAAAATGTTGACTTATGAAAAATTATTTCAAGTGGTCTATTCATTCCTATTAAACTTATAGATTAATGAAAAGTTTTCAAACTAAAGAAAGAACTTGATCCCTAAGATAAAAGACTAATTTGTTTAAATAACATGGCAATCCACATTTTTTTATGCACCAAGAATAAATCGATTCAGTAGAATCTTTCTATGTGAAACGACTTACAAATTTTGACATATTTTAAAAGTTACATATGAGAATACAAATTAAGTAAATGATAGCAATGTGAGCATTACTAACACATCAATATAAATTATTTCAAATGAAGCATGACGAAAGCACATCAAGCAATCTATACTAGATTTATTGACATTATCAATGCTCTCAAAGACTTTTTTGGCAAGACATATACTAATGGTAAAATGGTGAAAATTGCTTAGGCCTCTTCCATAATCTTAGAAGGCCAAGGTGAAAAAAATCTAAGAAACAAAGACTTTAAATATACTACCATTAGAGGAACTCATTAGATTGCTACTCACCTATGAAATAGGCTCAAAGAGTCTAAACAAAAAGAGACTAGGTCCAAAAAGGAAAAACTTGTCTTTCAAAGCCTTAAAGGATGAATCAAGTGAAGAATAACAGAAATTAAGTAGTAAAAGTAATAAGGAAGATATTGTGCTTAACACTAAGAAATTTATAAAGTTTTTGATAAGAAATAATTTCTTCAAAAGAAAGGATTTCAAGGAAGATAAGGTAGATTTAAAACATAAATCAAATAACATCATTTATCTCAAATAAATGGAACTCAAATATAAGTCTTAATACCTTCCCCTCAAGGATAATAACAAATATATGATAAACGAAAAGAATGAGAAGAGGGACAAAACAAAAGGACGGCACTTAAAGTCTCTACTTAGGATGATAAGTGATTTTGAAAGTGAGCATTCGAAAGGAGAAGTAGCTTATATATGGTGTATCCACATCTAAATATACACATAGATCATATCCATATATTACATCTACCAGGCCTTACTTTAAAAGCAAGTGCCATGCTTTCATTTATAACTCTAAATATAGGCTTAGAACTTAACATTCTCAGGCAAGATAAGGCATAATTTCCACGTAAACATACTTGATAACATGCAATTTCACTCACACTCTTTTAGGCCTTAACATCAAATTAAAAGTAAGCAACAAGCTTCTATTTGTAACAAAACTCTTACTATACATAACATCATGACACAATTTACATCCCTTATAAGTGTCAATATAATCAAAGAAGCTTGTCTTATATCCAAAGGAGTATTCAATTCCTTTAATATCCAAAGGAGGGATTCTTATAATTCGTATGCACATAAAAGATCGAAAAATACATTTATACATCAAAATCTTAAGTTTCATCATCATAACATGAATGCATATTATTCATATAACATTGTATGCTATTTTTTATGGAAAATATGGGCATATTGACAAGTTTTATTTCATAAAGCAAAGCTTGATGAGTAAACCCTTAAGGAAGTAAGTTAAAAAGAAACCAAATACAAACAATCAAGGACTCAAGCTTATTTGAGTACATAAAACACATTGATTGCTTTGTTTTATAAGAATTTAAGAAAAAGAAGAACAAACAAAATGTGTCTAATGATGATCAAGGCATATAATTAGTGATGCATTCTGATTTATAAATTCTAGAGATAGAGATGGAATAATTGTTACATCTCGAGACAATGCCAAGGGTAAGATAATTGGCATTGACATAGTTAGTAAGAAAGATCACACTATAACTAAAAATATGCTTTTAATTGATAGGTTAAAGCATAACTTGTTAAGTGTAAGCCAATTATAGCGTAAGTACTATAAAGTATGTTTTGAGCAAAGTTTATGCATTATATCTAGAATAGTTAACAATAGCATTATTTTTTTAGGTAAGAGAAAAGGTAATATCTGTACAATTGATCTTAATAATTTCTTTAAACAAAATATAAAGTTCTTAATGTCTATTAGTAAAAATGCATGGATTTGGCGTAGGAGGCTTGAACATGCAAGAATATATCTAATCTCTAACCTTAACTTCAAGGATTTTATTCTTAGTTAGTAAGGATGAATGCTTTAAGGCATTTATAAAATTTGTTAAGAGAGTTAAAAGTGAGAAGAAACTTTTTATTGCATCGTTTAAGAGTGATCATAATAGGAAGTTTAAGAATGAAATGTTCGAATCCTTTTGTGAAGATAACGATATCTTTTATAATTTCTTTACTTTTAGAACTCCTCAATAAAGTAGAGTTGTTAAGAGAAAAATGAGGGCGTTGCAGGACATAACTAGGACTATCATAAATAAATATGACCTCCTATTTTTTTGTTTAGTATAAGCTATAGCAAATGCATGTCATGTCTCTAATAGAGTGTAAATAAGACTAACTTTGAAATAAAATACCATATGGACTTTGCCATCGGAAGCAATTAAAGATTAGTTACATTAAAGTTTTTAGTTATAAGTGTTACATTTTGAACACTAAGGATAACTTAAGAAAGCTTGATTCCAAGGTAGAAGAAGGAATTCTCCTTGGTTATTTCTCATCTAGCAAAGCATATAAAGTGTTTAATAAGAAGAGTCTTGTTATTGAAGAGTCTATGTATATTCTTTTTAATGAATCTAGCTATCTTGTTGCCAATAAAAGTCTTGAAGATGATTATATAGGTGTATCTAGCGATTTAACGAAATTAGCCTTTAATAAGTCTAAGATTGATAACAGAGACACCTCGTATAAACCAAGTGAAGGCTATAAGAAGAGTGAGGAGCTTCAAGAGATTGTAAATTTAAAAGGAATCATCTTCTAAATAAAGTTATATCTAGAAGACGTAATCACTAGATCGCATTATAGAAACTTTTCTTATTACTTTTATTTCTAAAATAAAGCCTCAACTTATAGAAGAAGCTTTTAGTAATGAAAATTAGGTTTTTACTATGAATGAAGAGTTAAATTAATTTGAGATAGGCAAGATGTGGACTTTAGTGTGTAGACTAAGAGACCACTAAATCATAGGTACTAAGTAGGATGTTTAAAAACAAACTGGATGAATTAGGTATGGTACTATTTTGAAAAATAAAGCTAGATAGGTAACTAAATGGTATAATTAATAGGAGGGAATATATTTTGAAAAATATTTGCACTAGTAGCTAGATTAGAACTTATTATATTATTACTTACATTTGCATCTCACATAAATTTTAATTATTTCAAATGAATTTTGAAAGTACATTTCATTCAAGAAGAAATTTATGTTTATCAACCTCTCGATTTTAAAATTCATGATACAACTAATCATGTTTGTAAACTTTCTAAAGCTTCATATAGTTTAAATAAGATCCTAAAGCTTGATATGATAGTTTAATATTATAATTTGTATCCATTAATATCATATATAATAACATAATAGGTTATACTAAAAGAACAGTTAAAGAGAGCAAAAATAATTAAATCAAGCTGAATTTGAAAAGCTTTATAGTTAAATATAAGATATTTAATAAACAAGTACTAGTACGAATTTTATTAGAAACTGGTTGGTATTTAATTAAAATTAGTTGTAATTCTAATTAAAGTTTTAAATCAAATTATAATTATATTTTGATCAAATTACTAAAAGGTTCAAACTATATTATAAGTAGGCAAAAACTTTAGAAAAGTTGTGGTTTTTATATGTCCCTCTTTATAACACTTCTAATGTTATGTCAACTTGTTCATATGGATATTATTAAAGATCAAGCATTTGTGTAATTACAGTGGCTTAACATTGACCTATTTTATATTTTAATTAAATTATTTAAAAGTCTAAACTTTATTTATGTAAGAGCCAGACTTTTATTATACCCTTTTTCACATCATTTGTAAAGTTCACTTAATTTATTCATATAAATATTATTAGAATTTGGACACGTAGTACAATTATAGTAGTTTGTCTTTATTTTATTTTATAAATCAAATTTACGAAATAATTTCATTTAATAAATCAAAAATTTTAATAACATAAGATTTATAGTTTATGCTTTATTATATTTATACATTAATCATATCATAAAATTAAGTAGAATTTGATTTTCAAAAAATCATAAATATTTTTATTTTCTTTTGTAATACACTAATTTCCTAATAATTAATGATTTTTGTACTTTTCAAAATATTGACTACATAGTAACTTTGTAGATTTTATGTAAATATTGACTCCGTAGTAAATTTGTAGATTTTATGTAAATGAAAAAGTGTTGCGTTGAATAAATTCAACAAGGTCACATTTTTTGGTATTTTCCAAGCTTTTTAGGGTACTATGCCTTCAAATATAAGGATTTATATACCCTTGATGTCCTAAAGATCCATTGGCTTTGAGTTAAGAACTGGATTTCTTTCCTAAATTCCGTTTTTGCATTTTGAAAAGTTAGAAGTTGGATGCGTAAAGAAAAGGCTCCGACAAAAGAGGAATCTCGGACGAAACATCCACGTGGCATCAACTCTATTCACGAAAAGTATAAAGCTAAAAACAGATACGGCTAGATTCTAAAGAAAAGTCAGAATCGGGAAACTATGACAGAAGGATGACCACATTCTTTCGTTTTCTTTCAGTTCTCGCAATTATGATTTTATCATCAATTTAGACAGCCAACACGCAGCAGAAGAACTATAAATTCTTTGGTGTTCACTTCCTTCACCGTGGCCACCGTGGTAGGGACCAAAAGTAGCAGTTCGATCGGAGCTATGGCGGAAGAGGCGGAGATTGATCGGTTGCCGACTGACGTATTGGCCCACATATTCGTTTTGACACCTTCTTTCACCGATTTGGCCCAGTAAGTACTGCTGCTGTGATTTGCTTGTCTTATAGTGGTGCTCTTAGTCTTTATGGTGAGAATCCGTGGTTGGTGTATGCGTGCAGAGCAAGTGCTGTGTGCAGGAAATGGAAAGAAGGTGTTAAGAAGTCTTTGGGGAGGAGACAGTGCTTGAGCTTTGCCGGTCGGAAAATGGACGATGATACTACCGCTCGTATCGTACGGCATGCTTATGGCCTTAAAGAACTCGATATGTACAGTACACTCTCTGCCTCTTTCTTTGGGTATTTAGGTTCATGTGTGTTTCTCCTTTTGATTCTTGTTGTAGTTCTGGGTTGAGACATGATTGATTGATTTGAATGAATTCCTTATTGATAAATTGATGTTTGGAGTTGAGAAGATGAACTTGGAATTTAACCTTTATACGGTAACATTACCCGTGAAGAGATTTTTCCTTTGGTGATCCTAGTTTCTATTAATGGGTGGAAGAATCAGAGATGTTTGTTATCTTACTTTCCGAGAGAATTCTGTAGTCTTTTGCAGCTTCAGGGATAAGTTCGTCTCAATTGGATAATAAAGAATGCACAGAAAGACTAATCTCTACACTCTCGAGCTTTGAAGCTGCTCATAATTGTTTATTTTCCCACCGAAAATCTTAGATCTTCTGATGCTTTAGTTGCCCTGTAGTGAAGCATGAAGAATAAACATTTACGGTAGTCTTGCCAGGAGAGTCTAAATCCAATTCACCAGATTCAAGACAGATTTAGTTTTAAGATTTTCTGGAGAGGAAAAAAGTTAAAGTATAGCTTCCCATACCTTTAATTGTCTGCAACTTCTCCCCAAAACTCATTGGACTATGCCATTTAATGATATACCAAGTTTCAAAAGTATCAATCTTTCTACTATTGTATACTTTTAAATCTAAACGAGAATGTTGTTCTTTTGTACAATGTTCGGTTTCCGAATGGCCCTTCGAAGGATTTTCTTTTTGGTCTAGGTATCGTCCTTCCATTCTTGAGTGACAGGTACATAAACCTCGGTTTCCTCTCATCTATTTTCAGTTCAAGGAGCTGCTGGGGTTGTCAGATAACGGACAATGGACTCTACCAAATATCATCGGCCAAGTGTGTCAGCAATCTAACCTCAATCTCCTTGTGGGGTATGGCAGGGATCACAGACAGTGGTGTTATTCAACTGGTATGAGACTGTCAGTCTAGTGTTAGTAATTTCTGACAATTTTGGTCATCTCATCTGCATAGTTTTCTCAATTTATCCCCAGATATCAAGAGCCAAATCCCTGCAACACCTGAATGTCGGTGGTACATTTATCACAGATGAGTCTTTGTTTGCTATTGCAGATAGCTGTCCTCATTTGAAGGTGAGTCATCTGCAATCACTGAAGAAAAGACTTATGACTTGAGATCTTATAGTGATATTTAAGTTTTCGTTACTCCAGAGCATTGAATCGCTTTAACATACTGCTTAAGATTATACGAAGTGCATCATTGAATCGCTTTAACATACTGCTTAAGATGATATGAAGTGCATCATAATTTCTCGTCTTCTCGTATGTTTCCATTTAATCAGAGCATTGTTCTATGGGGCTGCCGTCATGTAACCGAAATCGGACTTCTTGATCTTGTACATAAATGCCGGAAACTGGAGTCAATTGATGTATGGGGAACCCGAGTCCCCATAGATTGCTTCGTTGGCTTGCTTACAATCAGTCCAGCCCTTCAAATAAAGCCCTCAGGCGTGTTGGTGAATGTTGGAAGTGCATCTGTTTGGCCTGTTGCTTGAGCTGCTCATCCTTGGTCTGCATTTCTTATAGCTCTTTGTGCACATTTGTTTCTGCTTTGGATTGAACTGTGTCCTCAAATTTGCACATTCAATAAACTACATTTAAGGGCATCGAAACTCCCAGCTTGCTAATTAGTTTTAGGATCAGAAAAGGCTTCTGCTCTATAATTGCGTTTCACAGTTGGTTATTAAGCTGTGCGTCTTTGTATATAACATTATGTAAACGCTCCAAGTTGATATTTGGTTTACCCAAGCCTCTGTTATAGCATTGAAAATAAATGCAGCTTCCACAGCCTGAAGATATAAAGCGTGGAGGAAAACGGAAGAGAAGCATGTGTTAAAAATCGTAATAGTGACTTCCAACTAAAAGAAAACGTGGAATGCTTAAGTACAAGTATTAGTCAAGATTCCAAAAATATGGTAGTGGTTGCAATTCATTACATGCCCTATCATACAAGAAGCTCCATTCCAATATATCGCCAACAGAAAACCTGAAAACATGGAAGCAAGAATATGTTAGAACTGAAAAGGGAAAAAAAGACGATGAGACTAACTTGAACACAATGATTATCATCAGTTCTCTCATAAAAGCTAATAAGTTCTGTACTTGACAATGTAGGGTGAAACGTCATACAAAGATTCAATGACAGAAATGGGAACACGGTTGACATGAGCGGTTAGATGCAAAGTTTGCTCCAACGAACAACTTAACTTGGTTAAGCAATACATCAAAAGAATTTAGGTTCAGGTCAGTTTATGCTCACAGAATTTTTTTTAAAGCCTATATATTTTACTCTTATGTGATCCGAGAACTTGAATC
Source organism: Erythroxylum carthagenense (assembly GCA_026413575.1). NCBI lineage: Eukaryota > Viridiplantae > Streptophyta > Magnoliopsida > Malpighiales > Erythroxylaceae > Erythroxylum > Erythroxylum carthagenense. The sequence goes on along the minus strand of JANZLD010000237.1, from coordinate 8,843,650 downwards.
TAGTATTCAGTTCAAGTTTTGACAATATCAAGCCACCATAATGTTGATGCCATGTAATATACATATACTGCAAAGAGCAGGTACATGAACTAACACAATTAGGCCAGATAGACCGTCTGTGGTGATTTAACAATCAAGTTGAGAGATTATAAGGAATGCAAATAAAGCTTGCTGAATAGAAGCACTGAAAACATTAAAAATAACATTGAAGAAAAAAGAAAAAAACAGAGTGATGTTCTTCTGAAGCACCCCTGTACCTGAAACACTTTTTGATATCTTGCATCTCCCTTTTCTCACAATATTGGTCCTCAATTCCTGTGAAAACCTTTCCTTTGCCTTAACATCAGAATCTCTTCACACCCATATGTCATAACTTAACAATTTATGCTGGGTAAGGTAGGAATGTGAATACTAGTTGCAAGTGTACAGTACAAACTAAAATCCTAACCCGTGACTAAACTAAAGGAGTAACTGTTTAAGTTTAACCACCTAAAGCAGGAAGTAAATTAATCATATTATGATAGGAATCCTATCAGTGGAACAGAAAATAGGTAAAAGGGCCATATATTTGGAGAGAGGTCTGTCGAAGTGGATCTTGCAAATTGAACAGATCCTGTAAAGCTCCCTGCTGTATTTGTGACGGGACTTGTATTTGGTACAGCAACAGTTTTGCACGATCCAAAAGTTGCTCCAGCCTGGAAGGTGCATAAAACAGTGACTTAGAGAAACTAGAATTAATATCTCAAATATTGAGAAGAGAGAAAACAAAAAACGAGCCCTCCATACATAAATCACATAGAACCAAAGGCAGCATTTTGCAATTGCAAGCCATCAACTCACAAAAAAATAGACCACATTGGTATTATCCAACTCAAAGTTGTCCAAAAAGAGGTGAAAAATCGCAATTTATAGGCTTGTGGCAAACAATTTGAGAAGACAGGAATGAAGAAATAATTTCAGTTAGTTTGAAATAAACGGACCTGGCAGGCAGTTATAGTACTACATCCACACAACGTCTGGCCATTCATTCGATCCAAATCATCAAAAACACCACCACCATCACTTCTCTGCATCATTTCCCCCAATTTTTATGAGATGATGGTTAAGTAGAATATGTTCAAGAAAAATACTTGTTTATTTTTGAGGTTAACACCATGTAAAAGTTGACTGCCAAAAAATTGGGCATCACATTCCCTGCTGCTTTATAACAGGTATCAACCATCTGATTAAGTGGAGTAGAATGCTCCTTGCAAGCGTCACTTTCAACTGGATATGTTGGGAAGTAATTCATTAAGAAAAGAGAAGCACTTTTGGAATTTAGAGGCTTTGACTCTTTCCGATTTGGACATGAGCCTACTTTCACCCCAGGATCTCCAGCTGAAAGAAACTCACATCATGAAGCACTTTCAGATTATATGATTACAAACAAAATCATCATAACATGCACATGTGTCATTTTTTATGCTCACCCTCATTTTCCAACATGTACTTCCACTGATAAGCAATTCCTTCCTCTGCTTCCTTCGAAGCAACAGAAGTGAAAACTAGAAGCCTGTAATTGTCTTGCAACATCTCAGTCACGGTGGGCCAATCTTCACCTTTTTTAGGCATCTTCGAGACTGGAAACCAATACTTATCTAGACCAGCGTTAGTGAAAAGATTTATCAACCCTTTCGGAGTATGTACATAGTCTTCGATTATAATGGTGACAATCTCTGTTGGATTTTGAGTCAAGAATGCTTCCACCTCCCTTAAAGTGTTAATTGCAGGTTGCTGAGAACGACGCAGATGGAGACGTTACAAGCTATTGCAAAAGACTATTGAAAAACTTTAGGAACAGATAGGATGCATTACAAAGGCCGTGAAGTTGAAACATTGCCCTCGAAAGGAATGACACAGCCAGATGTCGCCCATGAAATCATACATATCCAACATCAGTCCCCTGACGCCATTCTAAAAAACAATCATTACAAAACAATAAATTAATTAAGCAAACATTAGAATAAATTCTGAGAGAGGAAAGAAACAAAATGCTAACATTTTTTTTAGCCCGAGCGAGAAATCGAATACAAGAAAAGGATGATAGGCCTGCTTAACAACTATCTCCATTTCAACTTGATTTTAGGGACATTTCTGACGGAGGAAAAAGTTAATTTCCGTTTTCGTACTTGTACTGTACCTACCTTCCTCCAGATTTTCAGGATTCAAACGTGGCATTGAAGGACTGATCACATTAATTAAAAAATATACAAAACTAGAACACGACAACATACCATCAACTGATTAGTCACCGTGTCCTCTTGATTGTAATATGTCAGTCTCTGGGGACCCGACAAGAGAGGCGCATCCACAATACTAAACGCATTATGAGTTACTAACCATGTGTACTTGTTAAAAGGCAACCCGTTGATCTACCCCAAGAAAGAAACAAACTTTCCAAAGTTAGAGCAGCAAAGAAGACATACCCATCAACAGAAACAGAAACATGAAAGCAAGAAAGAAGCATACAACAGAAGTGGGTATGATAGCTTGGCCTCTTGTGCAGATGGGTTGAGTCTTGCCCATAGCAGGACAATTTCCACAGTATAGACCTGGTCCACAATTGGTAGCAGCCGAGCAGGAGTCCAGCACCTGAAATTCATACAACTTCAGCTCCAAAGCCGAAAAGCAGAAACTATGAACTGTGTGGATCGTGAACAAATCCAAAAGAGACAGAAAGAGAGAGAGTTACCGCTGCATGCGTAAACAGCGAAGAAAACAGTAGGAGAGAGAGGTAGAGGTACCCAATTTCGAGATGAATTCTCCATAAGCTAAGGTGGTCCAAGAAACACGCAAACATTGCCACTCTTATGCAGAGCTCGAGAAGCCAGAGAGAGAGAGAGAGAGAGGAACAGAAGGTACAAGAACAGAGCTAAATAGAAACATTTGTTTACTTGGGGAGTGGAGCTTTGATTCTCTTTTCAAGCTCGTCTTTTTATCCTTCTTTCCTTTTTCCAGTAAATATGATATATGGTAAACGGCGTCGTTTTTGCAGTGAAAAATCTTTACTTAATTTTCACCCTTTATTTAAGATTTTTGTCTCTTGCGTGGCTTTGTCTGTGCCTTTCACATGGTGGGGTATATCGCCTTGTGATTAGATCATTTGGCGCCATGCCCTGGTGGATTTCTCCCCTTCAGTTAATACCCATAAGCCGGTCATCTGAAACGTAACACGTGGAACTCTGCTGAGTAAGTGTCGTGTTGAGTTTTGACGGTATTCTTGGGCAATTTCATACGATGCCTCAACTGTCAAGCCATAAAATAGATATTTATGTGGGCAGAGAAGTTGGGGAGACTCTAGTAAGCAACAATATTTAAAGCAATCTTGTACATCAGGTTGCTTTGGCTGGTAAGAAAATTGCTTAGCAATACTGATCATGATTTAGAACAAGAGGGAAGAATATCCACACACACACAAAAAAAAGGAAGAAAAAAAGACCCTTACGTTTGACATGACTCCAGAATAAATTCATCTTTTCCAGAGTTACCAAACCTTGAAAGAGGTCTTCCAACAAATATAGATTATTAATGCCATAGCATCTCTGTTGCCTTGGAAGTTTTGCTCCCACTATTTAAATATGGGTGAGAGAGGGATGCAATGTAAATACTTAAACCAATTAACCCGACTGTAGACTGTTCAAGATGAATAGTTATAGGTGGAAAGAGGGCAGTCTTCGGGACAGGAAATCTTCAACACTAATCTTTTAATGAAGAAATTGGTCAAAAAGAATGTTAGATTAGCTTTCTCAACCAATTGCTCTTTTACATGAAAAGTTGGATGCTATCCTGTTGATTCCGTGAACTTGTAGTTTGCTTTTTCATGCTTTTGTGATCCGTCCGCTCTTGAATAAACTAAAATCCGGTTAACTTACCTCTGGAGATGACAATGGCCTCTCACTCTTCAACGTCTAGTCGTCGAGTGACAGGGTACTTCTTGTACGTGTAGAAGGATGACAAAAAATTGTAAATTCATTTTGATGTTTCCAACAAATGCATAGTCTTTGTGTTAGGCAAGCTTCTTAGCTCGACCACTTGGATGTGTGCCATCATCTTTTTTTGATCCAGATGCTTCAGGTTTCCTTGCCCAGGCAGGAGCTCTGTCGGGCTCGTAACGATAATCATAGAAAAGTTCTTCTCCACCCGCGATTCTTTCTTTCGCAAATATGCCTACTCGATGATCCCCTGCAACCATTATTACCTGCGCACAGAAATACTTGAGGTGATTTTGGGGAAATAAAACAAATGCAAGAGTTTTATGTGATAAAAGCACCACCAAGTAAATGCCATGAAGCATATTAAACCGCACTGAAATTGATACCTTCGCATAGCAATTAGGGTCTGGGGAGTGGTTGGCAAATTTTAATTTGTCACCCTTCCGGTAAGCATCAAGAACAAACTGCAATATGTAAATCACACAAATCACATATCGTCACAGAAAAATTGAACGTTGTCACAAGACCCTAAAGTACTAAAGATATCATGCCTGATCATTTAAATTGAATAGAAATGATGAATTTTCACGGTCATATATTTTCCCACGCTTGTCTGCCTCCCTATGAGAGATGAGCTCTCCTGTGTACTCGCCTAAGTATTCATGCTTGCCAACACTATTCTGCAAGGATAAAATATTTGCATACATCAGCAATAATGAAAACCAAGAAAAGATCAAGATCAACTCGGGTGATAACCTTCAAGAAAGCTCCCCAGCCAGATACATCGGATCTCCCTAGTAGCACCTGTGCAAGTATTGGAATCAAGATCCGAAATTCCCCATGATAATAAAACTATGCAGCTAAAATAACCACCAAGCACCCATTATCCTAAATTACTAGACTGCAGAGAAATAATGGGAAACTAGATACATCAGACTTGGCCAGAAAAGGAACTACAATTTCTCTCCCGATAGTCATTCTACTGATCATTCATTGCGATGGAAGAAAAACAACTTAACTGCAGCAACAGTATGCTTATTTCAATGGCCCAGCTGCTAAATATATGCTTAGGATATGAATATTCTCTCACATGATATCTTCTCATTTTTCTGCAACAGTACAATTGTAATAGAAGATATGGTAGGACATTGTTACCCTTTGTTGCTGTTTGAGAAGAAGCTTCATATTTCTGCATTCATAATTATCTCCTCTTTGGCTAGGGATGCCGAGAGTGCCATCACCACAACTGCAAAATATATACAGTCTAAAGTTAGAGGAACTTCTCCCAAGGGTGACAAAATGTGCTAGTCAAAAGCAAAGTTAATAACGTAACTGCCAAAGCAATGTTGACAAAACTTACACTGCATGTGTTGCATGCTAATGAAGGTTCACAAAAATAACCTTGCAAATTTTAACCCAAACTTATAGTCCATCGTTTCACCCATCATGGGATACATAGTAGGGGACGAAGACATCTGTCTCCAACCAGCATCTTATTGAGGTAGAGGACAAGGTGGAAATGTAACGCTAAGTATAAGGAACAGAGTTACCACTAACCTGACCCAACAATTTCTACAAACATCGGGATCACATTCCCTGTCTGCAGCAAAGCATGGGCACTGACGACTACGACACTGACTTTTTGCACAATGACAGCCTCTAAACCGGTTTTTGCAACTCTTTGGGCATCTAGATAAATAAGTAGATGTCAGTCAATGAAAAGATAAAACCCCAGACCATACAAAATGTCATCTCTATAACCCTATAATCATAGATTGTATAGGGAGTGCATTGTCTTATAGACAACTTCAAATATTTGCACACAAAGGATGACTATCATTCAGCAAAAGAAAACAAATGGACCTAAGAACATTGATAATATCAAGCTTTGGTTTGAGCTGCAGATTGGAGGCTCACCCACAGTACTTTTCACAGCATGTACCATTTAGAAGACAAGCACACTGCTTAGTACAAGCCGTTTGGCAACTACATGGATTATACTGACGACAAGGTTGGTCCTTCCTTTCACTGATCCTCTTCCTAATAGAATGGTAAGCAGTAGACTTCCAGGAATACTTCAGGCGGCGAACTCTACCTCTTCTGCGTAAAAATCTTGATCTTCTTCTCAATTCATTATTACCCTGATATTCATTTCAACAACACCACCCCCCAAAAAAATAAATAGATGGTTCACTCAGCAGCTATATAAAATTCAAAACATGATGAATAAGCAAGCCAAATACTGAAACTAACCATTGAACCATTTACGTCAAACTTGGAATAGCCATCAAGAAAATTAGCATCACCTCCTTGACATGTATTCTCAGAGCAGGTCATGTACTGAAAAACCTCCCAACACGTTTTCAAACCAGTCAAAAGGTTCCTAGCAATCAAACAACTTTTATCGGAAATAAAAATAAATGTCAGATAGAGTACTGAAAAAAAACATGTCTTCTCACAAACTACAAGCAAAATGATTCCAGTCGAAGCACCAGCATGCAAGCATGTTGACATATGAACTTAGTCTTATAATTCTTGCTTGAAGCAAAGGGAGAGAAGAGAAAACCCATGTGCCAAATAGTATATTGACCTGTGAACTGCATTAATAAATAAATGGCTTAAAAAGCTAAATGACACACAAAAGTATGAAATCGATTACACATTCTTGCGTTAACAGGTTTCCTTCTATGGAAGGGTATCTTTTATCAAAAATAAGAAAATTGAAAACAAAACCTGACCTGTTTCTGCCAAAAATCTCAATGCCTTTCTCAAATAGGCTTTTCTCAATGGCCTTCCAAGATCTATCCTCAATTAACTCCCTTTTACACAAGCTTTCATCCAAAAACTCTTCTTTCTTCAAACCATCGCCACTTGCTGTAGAAGCTGGATCTACAACCATCTCACTATGAGTCCCATTATGAACTCCCACCCGCTTTAAGTTGCAAGCATCAACTATGAATTCTTTCCTCCTGGACCTTCCAGTAACTGAAGATTTCCCTTTCTTATGAGATGTAATGTCTTCATTTTCTTTCCGTGACCCAGACCTAAGTTTCATATCATTTGGCAAGAGGCCTCCACTGGCAACAGAATCAGAATCAGAACCTGCCAGCTTCTTCTGTTTTTTCTTCAGGCAGTGGAGAACGCGTTCAGCCACTCTCTTGCTATTTCTCTGAGAAGTCCCAGCTTTACTCATAAGCTTAGCCTTAGTGGGAGACAGCTGACTGGTAGAGGAGGTGTCCTGTCGAGGTCCTATATCTGAGTCACTGCTCTCTGACATGTTTTTCACATTTGATGAAGCACTTTCACTTTGGCTGGATCTAACCCTCCTCCTAGTGGAATGAACAGAAGATTTCTTCCTTGAAGACATATGCAACCCTGCACCTGCACCATCAGCTGGAAGAAAAGAAAGTTCTTCATTGTCACCATGCTGTGGTGAACTTAGAATTGCCTTTTTTTCTGACTTAAGAACCTGAGATGAAAACAACTAAAACAACTTTACTATGTTCAACTGCCAATTGATCTAAGATAAATAAACACGGAAATAATAATAAACAATAAACTAGAAACTAGAAACTCACCACTTTGAAGCAATGTGGACCACAAAGTGCATTTTCCTCATCTGCATGGTTCCAAACAGGTTGCTTCTCAGCCTGACCAAATGTTGTACGCAAAAAAATTATGAGAATCTCAACGAGACACTTTTTCATCAACTTAATAATGAGTCTTGCAGAATTTACTTACAGGAAAAACAAGATCCTGGGAACAACCATGCAATCTGCAATCAAAAACCTGCAGATATAAACAAAAAGGCAAGAACATCTTAACTACACAAGGAGTATGAGAAGATAACATGAAATAAAATGTCTTCAGGCCAAAAGAATTACTTACGAGACATCGGCGACAAAACAGATTATCAAAAGAATCCAGAGCAGCTTCAAGATCCTTATTGAGAAAAGAATTCAAAGTTTGCACTTCCTTATCGCCGTTTTTAGAATCTTCTGCAGTCTTTTCTTGCTTTATAAGAACTTCATATCTTGCCTGTATAAGATGTTTGACTGTGTTTCATATCTGTGTAAAGCCACCACAAAGAAAATGGGAAACGGCTGGAGCAAAGTTTACCTCATGACCAGTCTTCTATCATATATTAGTACTGATAAGTAAACATCAATTACTTCTAAAAATGTAAAGGAGGAAAATTTATCACCAGGTTCTACTCATACATACATACCTTGAGTTCGCTTGGGCTTCTTGAAAGACACTGCGCCAGTGATTCCATGACAGAGTCAGATATCCCAACTTCTTTGATAGTCATGCTGGTTAAACATAATCAACAAGGATAATCAGCTTCCTTATACATAAAGAGTAAAGCACAAGGTGCACATTTCATAACAATATGTAGAATGAGACAATGAGTCTAAGGTGATCAGGCAAAAAAAGAAAAGGTCCAGAATTGATGACCAGCTGAAGAGTCAGCTTTTTCTCATAAAAGTTGTGTACAGAACTTAATTGTCTCAAACAAATATGTTTATTATGCTTCTGAAAACAATTATGAAGTAAAAAATCAAGCAACAATCAGCTAATTAATGCATCTAGCATACCCTTGCCTCAACTTTTGAATATTTAAGTATGTTCAGTCAAAACCTAAAGAACCCTGACTTTGCTAGGGAAGATATAATATGCATTATGAGCCTCACCCGGCAAATAAAACTCCCATTCCATCAAAGGTTAGAACCTAATGAATAACATACACCCTACCAAACTGTTCATTCACTAGATTCAATACCAGCAGTTTAAAGAAGTCCACCAATTCTATAGCAAAGAAATTTATTATATGTTAGTACCTCTCCTATTGATCAGCCTATACTACCTAAGCAACCTAAGCCCATTAAAACTTGTGTTCATAGGAGCAAGTTGGGAAAAGGGGAATTTGCCATATAGGCAAATTGTTATGAGTTTGTTATAGTTAATTATGGAGAGAGAATATGTAGGGGGTGAGAAATATAGCTGAACAGGGGGAAGATAGGGGCACGATTTTGGAAATTGTGAAGTAATATTCAGGCCTGGATTTCACCAGGAGGGGGAGCTTGCTCCAGTTGTCTCTCTTTTCACATATCAATAATGCAATCTCTAAAGCAACATCTATCATTATATTATTACACTAAAGCACATGGCTTGCCATAATAAACAAGCAAAATATCAAAGGTAATGCCGCATAGAAGCAGGACCCTGAAGATAGACAGAACTTATGTATAATAACACGATTATACCAACCAAAGAATATAGTCCTCAGACTCAACAAAATCTCTCTTATCCTCTTCATCTTCAATTACTTCCTCCTCACTGTCACTGCAAATAAGTGCTTCACCACCATTTTGGTCATAATATATTCTCCTTCGACCAACCACTGATTGATCCTCAGTCATTCTTTGATTTCTGCAATAGTATTTCCAATGAAAAAGATAAAACTAATTTGAGAAACTGAAAATGGATTACGCATGTCCAAAGTATAAGCAAAAACTAATTTAAATAAACCAATTTCTGCAGTAAGCGCCCATCAAAGGTTTCTTAGCCATATAGTTAAAATACATTCTTTGAATCATAACATAAGAAAAATTGAATGAAAAATATCTTAAATGCCTACAAACATTCATCTAAGCAAACATAAAGCTTTCTGACACTGAGAGCGCATAATGAGTATATGGTTAAAGATTGTCAATAGTATATTTCTTAAAACCCTTTGAAAAAGCCAATGGGATTCATGACACACCTGTCCAAAAAAATCCATGTTGTATATGGTGGTAGTTTCTTGGTCTCAGGGAGTTTAACAGGTCGAACAACATTCTTTACTGGATTACTTGAGCCCAGAACTGCCATTGAAATGTGACCGTCTTCTTGAGAATTGTGGCTATCCTTATCTCCATTAGTAGCATTGCTACCACTGTGCATGCCAATTGCATCACTTTGTCTCTTTGTCAATAAATCCAAATTGTCATCACTGACAGTAATAGGGTTACGGGTCCTTTCTTTTGACAACTTATAAAGATGGTTTGTGAAAGAGAGCAGCTTTTGCTTGTTCTCCTCCATCCTTCTCTAAAAAGTTCAACAGAATGTGATTCATTAACATACAAGTAGACCAAAATGCATATTGAACCAAAGAAAACAAATATCTTCTATAATATGACTATACCTTTATATGGACACATCGGTCAGCTGCAACTTGGGTTTTTAGGGATTCGATAACTGACATAATCCCTTTAGTTGAAATAGCTATATCTTCTGATGCGGTCATCTGCAGAAAGTTTTCAATTGACCATTCTAGTTACAATTGACAATCGACCAATTGTCAAAAACTAGTGATTAAAAAATTTAATTGTTTCAATTAATTCAACCATAAAAACCTTGAACTAGCTAATTTTTTTATTTAATTTTCAGCTTTTTGATTCGATTTATTTTAATAATTTTTATTATTAAAAACTAATCTATTTATTAATTAAGTAGTAAATTTGTATAAATTAATAAATTTTTATGAACTAAAATAAATTATTTAATTTTTATTTAACAATTTCTTTTTTCAATTAAATTTCAAATTCTTAGATAGGTAAAGACAATCTTTTTTAATTATATTCAAATTTATTAACTTTATTCAATCTTTAGCTAAATTTATATCGATATAATATCGAACTCTTGTCTGATTTAACTTCTCGTTCAGCTTTTAAAATATTGGCAAAAACAATCTTTGCAACCACAATAAGAGCAAATTCAAAAAGTTCCCAAAAGGTTGATGTGCTAAAACGGCTCGGGCAAAGTAGTTCGGATTGCCAAGAAGTAAATTGCTTAAAACTAGTTAAAAGAACTAAAAACAAAGTCAAATAGAAACGCAACACAAAAGGAAAAAAGAAGAGTAATGCAAACCAAGCTTCAAGCTAAGTATAATAACTAAACCTGAATATATATATTAAACCGTCCAAAATCCCTAAGAGCAGTGCAAGATTTTCTCAATTCCCATTCAAACAAAGTTCTAATAAGCGCTCCGAATAACGGAAATAAAAAACTTGAAATTCAGTTATTTATGCAATGCAACTCGGAAAGTGCTACGTAAATTACTCTACAATTAACCACCATGTTTAATCTCGCGAGTCATTGAAAACACGGTCAAATGAGAACAGAAACGACAAGAGGAGAGAACAAGAAAATGCAATGAGGACCGTATAAGAAATTGCAGAAAGCAGGAAAAACATGCATTTTCGAAGAAAGTTAACAGCTCAAGTAATTAAACAGAAGATTGAGACCTTAAGTTCCGATCCGGCGGCGGAGGCAGGGGGCGACGGTTTGGACGCCATTGACGGTCACGGCTAGAGGGTCCGACTCATGCAGAGACAATGCGGGTGGACGAAACGGGGGGAGAACGGTTGCGAAACGGAGCGGATCTTTTGGCGGGTTGGTTTTGAAACCCTAAAAGTCGCATCTCTGCATCAGAGATTGGGAGAGGAGGAGGAGAGGTTGCGTTTAATTTTAATTTTAATTTTAATTCTATTTTAGAATGGTTTGTCTTTGTATATTTGTTACTGAATAACTTTTTTCTTTTTAATTTTGGTTTCCTGAGGAAGCGGAGAGTAGTTGACGACGCGCTTGTGTAGCGTAGCAGTAAAAAACGAAAGAAATTGGTGGGAAAGCAAGTGCGGCTGACTATTTTGAATTATGGACTCGTTCTTCACTTGTCGTTTAACTAACAAGGGTCGTAGCCCACGTTCAAGTTCAACTCTTAATTTATTATTTATTAAATTATATATTCCTCAACATTACCAGTCAAGTGTTCCAATTCCAACTCGTCATCGTTTGTGTTGTTGAAGGTGATTGGATTGAAGATGATTATTGTCTTCTCCATATTTACTAGCAAACCATGTGTTTTGCGTGTCTTATCAACCAAACCTATAGTTTATTTGATGAATGGGAATATTTGGGCAATGGAGTGGACGACAAGCCAATATGCACAACACGACTCACACTCACCTCGTTAATTTTCAAACATAAAATTTATAAAATTATTATATACATATTTTAAATATATGCTCGAAAATAAAGTTAAAGGCTTTATATTATAAAAATTTATAATACCAAACTTTTGATAAAGTATTTTCCAATCCCTTGAATCGTTTCTACTAAGCATGAAACTCCATTAGCGTGTGTATAACAACCGTCTGATTTGTTTGACTACAGTGTATTTCTCCATCTTCTCGTTGAATAACACCATTAGGTAAACAAGTGATGAGTCGTTAAATGCCGAAAACGTGTTAGAGCCGTGTCTAAGTTAAAGTGCACGACTTAACATGTCATATTGCAGGACCACCGACGAGGCTTGGTGGTTTGTGACGGTTCAACTACGATGTCATCACAAAGCCACGATAATGATAAGTCATTACATAGTCAAATAAGTGAAAAGATGCGGTTAAGTAAAGCTGTGTTAATGAATTAACCGTGATTATTATCATATTAGTTTTGGACTTTGAGGCGAGCTTCTCTCTCTTTATCAGGACTAAAACTGGATGAACCCGATCTTTCATTAATAACCAGGCTGCCTCTCGCCTTAATTATTTAATTATTTTCATTTATAAGTATTTAATCATATTATTATTGTTATCATTACTGTTATTTATTATTTATTATTTATTATAATTATTTTAATATATATTTTATTTTATCTTTTTATTGTTATTTGGATTTTTTCTGTACAAATAATTCTAAAAAACTATTTTTTTTGTCTTTCTATTGATTTTTTTCTTTGTGAGTTTATCAGAAATAATATTTCTACTAATTAAGAGTAAGACTACATATTTCTAAACTTTTTCAAAATTCACGTCTCAGCAAAACTTCTACCAAAATAATATTGGTGTTATTGAGTAGTTTAGGCTTCCGGAAAATCTAGTCCTTAGCATTATCAACCTTACTCTTTTATGATTCAACTTGTGCAAGAGTTGAGTTAAGATGGGTTGAGAGTTTAACAGATTTGAACCCAATTCCAAGTCAATAATTTTTGTTTAGCGTTAATCAAAGTTTGAATTGAATTAAAATTTGATAATCAGCTTGACCTAATTCATTTCTCCAAAATAATTTCATTTTAATATTAACCTGAGTTTAAGCAGCATTTTTAAGGGTTTTGTCCGACTCAACGTTTCAACACACCTGATTTAATTGAAGTTAAGTAAGAGCTTTAAAAATATTAAAATTATACCTTGAGTAACATTTTTTAATTTGATTTCAATTCATCAAACTCATAAACTCAAAATTTTTTAAAGATTGTACAAAATATAAACAATATATTGAATAATTTATTAAAATAAAATAAAACTATAAATTTATTTTGATATAAAAATATAATCTCTTATAGTAATATATAATATCTCAATTATAATTCATAATTAAATTAGATTAGATTGATAATTATAAAATTAATAATTTTGACAACATCTAAATGATACAATATTAATTATTAGTCAATTAATCTAAAATAAATATTATATAATAGTAAGTTATTGTAAGTTATTTAAAGGTATTAAATTGGACTAGATTTTTTCAAAATTTGTATATAATTTAAATTTACTCCCTAATTTTTTAATGTAAACACAACTTATATGTATTGATTCTTAAAATTTAAGCATTTAATTTTTCGGTATAACCTATTGTGTCAAATCAACTATGTCAATTTGCCCAAGTCTACCTCATTTGCTCAATGAGATACTAACTGTTTGTTGTGCTTGGTTTTCAGGGACAGCGTTGGTGCATGCATAATGATTCTTCGTTGGTCAACCAGTTTATGCTTATCACCGCACCATTTGTACCACGTGTAATTATGATTGCCTATTCCATCGTAATTTCCAGTTAACAAGCACAGGCTGTCGAGATTCCACTTGTTTCCTGAGACCAGGAAAGTGATGAAGTGATCTTCATCTAAGTCACGTACATACATCGAGCTGATCCTTCGTCGTCATAATGCATGCATTAAAGGTTGGGAGATCCTCTGATTCACCCCTTCTGTGATCTGTGATATCCCCTCTCATTCGCACACTTCACGGGAGTGGAATAGACGATCTGTCCCGCATTAAAAGACGTGACTCCATTCATCTTACGCGGGTCCTTCGAATTTATTTATTTGTGTTTACAAATATATCAGAAACATAAAGCATAAATGTTCAGAATCTGTTGAATTGGTAAGAGACATTCTTGCATATAAATTAAATAACTTTTTCTTCTTTTTTAATTGATGTCACCGTCTAGAAGTAAAAGCACACCACTCGTGTGTACATATTATGTAATGTGCCTGGTCAATGGCTATATTCTATATATAGTAATATCACTATTAATATAATAGAATATTTTTGTTTTGTCTATATTTTTTATGTGATATTGGAATAAATCTGAAGCATTTATTCTGGTCACTTATGGACACACTGAATTAAAAGTCATTACGATAACATATTGTTTTCGATTAAGTTTTTGTATCTGCAAGAGTTAAGAGAAAAGAAAAACAATTTTAACTAAGACTGCAGTTAAATTTCTTGATCTCTTTTCCACTATACAAATTACTAACAAAATTTAGTTGTATGTCGAAAAAAGCATCGAGAAAATTTAATTTAGCGACGGAACAATACCGTCAGTAATTAAGGCGAGAATTGACATCTCCAACGGAATATTAGCGACAAAATACTCCGTCAGTAAATTTAAAAAAAATACGTCATCGTCTCCTTGCGACGTCGTTTTGGTTTGCTTAAATCAAACTGCAGAGCCCCCCTCCCCCAGTCGGGTCATTCTTCTCCTCCTCCCTTCCGTGTCATCTCCTTTACTTCGGTGAGTTCTCCCCTCACTTTCTGGTCGGCATCGAAAGCTTGTCCTCTTCTCCCACCATTGTTGCATTTGTGTAAGGTATATTGCAAATCGTTGATTGAGTTTTGTATTAATTAATTTTGTTTGTTTATTTGATTTGTTTTGTATGTTTGAGTAATTTGTGAATAGATAAGAAAAATACAGTTGAAATGTTAATGTTAGAAGGTTGAATTTTGAAATTTAGTTGTGATGCTGGGATGATTGCTTGATGTATATTAGGTGTTTGTTGAAATGCCTTTTGTTTGTAAAATTGTATTATTTAGAAGATGAACTTGATTAATTCTTCCTAATAGGCGTCCTTAATTGTTTGGTTTGATTTGGTCCATTTTAAAGTACTTGAATAGTTCTTTAGTGTAATTTTTTTCATTTATAAAGATACATTCCTTCATTTTCTTGATTTGTAGTCCAATTGATTAAACTCCTCATTCATAGCAAGAACCAAACTTTCATCATTAAGAGCTTCTTTTATTGTCTTAGATTCAATTTAACATATTAAGTTTAGATGACAAAAATCTTTAAGTTGAAGTCTAGTGATTACCCCTTATCAAACATCATCTAAATTTTGATTTGGAGGATGACTTTTCTTTGAATTTCCAATTTGGTGGGAGTTCCTCATCCTTCTTGTTTCCCTCACTTAGTTCAACAATATATTCATAATTGATTTGATGATTATCATTTTTAATTCCAAGAAAGGTTAATGACTTAAGATCTTTATATATATAGCTATCTCACCTCTTCAAAATCTTTCTTGAAAATAAGAGGGTTATATTCATAAAAAAGACATGCATAGATTCTTCAATTGTAATTTCTTCATTTTAAATGACCTATTAAACCCTCACAAAGTTTTCAAACATTTAATTTTTAAATTCCCTACTAATCACTCCTAATAAAAGCAACAAAACATTCATTTTCATTTTGTACCTTTTTGATAAATTTGTTTTGAGAAGCAAGATTTGTCAATATGCCCATATTTACCATAAAAGTAACATACTATGTCATATGATTTAATTGTATGACGATGAACAATATAACTTTAATGTAAGTATGCATTCCATATTCTTTAATACACATATGAGCCATGGAAACTTTTGGTTTGTGTAAGTGATTGGATATTCTCTTTAAATAATGAAAAATGGTAACATAGTTTTATGTTCGAGGTATTTTACTTTCATTGTAATGATGCTTGTGTGGAGTGTGAAAATATGTCATATAATTATGGTTGGTGTAAGCCAATGTGATATGAGTGGGATTGCATGTTATCATGTGTATTGGCATATAAGTTATACATATTATTTTATTGAGAGTGTTAAATTATTGGTCTAGATTATGAATGACCTATGAAAGCATAAGGTTTGCTCTTAATGTGAGCCTTAGTGGATGTGTCGTGTGTGTGTATAGATATGGATGCTCCATGTTCATTTTTCATCATAGGCATTGGTTCTTTAGTACATAAATGCTTTCCTTTGATAAAAGTAGTCTGAAGTGTTGTAAGCATTCTCATGACTATATTTGATTTTATATACTACAACTGTTTTGAGCTTGTAACACATTTTGTAGTTTCTCACTTCCATTAGTGAACTTAGACAATGAATCCTTGAGAGAATCAACTACCTTCATGCAACTCTACATTCTTATGCTTTAAAGTGTCTAAGCATGATTATCATTCTTTATGTACTCGCTAACTTTTCAAATTTTTATTAATATCCTTTATTTGATTGTAGAAATGTAAATAATTATACTATTAAAAATTCTAATTACATAATAAAGGTGAATATTCATTAGCTTACTCTTTTCTCCTTGCGGTTTTAATGATGCAATGTCTGATCTTGTGGATCTTAATTGTCTATGTCTTCTAATTAGACATTTACCAATTAATTTTACTTACCATTGATCCTAACATGTTTGTTTTATATGATTGTTTTAATATATCCCACTTTTTAAGCTGTGAATAATTTTGTTCTTGATTATAGGAATACATTTGTTGGTAGTATTTCTATTTCGAAAGAGGTTGAAGAGAAGCTTTAACAGGTATTTAAATGATATTTAGTGGCCTTATATTTTTGACAATGTCAACAATGAATTTGCTAACATTTTAATCGAATTGGTATCAGTTTCTATAATTTTCATTCTAGCATGCACAGAGACTTGTAAGTATTTAAACTTGACACTTATATTGTAAATGTTTTACTTTGTTGTATTTCAATTTAAATTGATGAGTGAATGTTGAAATGAAAATATGTGTATTATGGATAACGATGATGGTATAAATGTCTGGTGCTATATATGACTATGTTGAGTTATTTTATTTGTTCAACAAGGAGAAATATCATAAAATAGAAGAAATTATGCCGAACTTTTTATAAAATCTAGTTCACATATAACATTTTAGGTTAAATATGCAGGAAAAGCCTATGGACATGCAGCCTACACCTACTCAGGTATTTTTGCACACTCACACGAAGAAGCATGACGGTGTGACATTCGTGAACAGCCGATGTAGAAAGCTGAATGTATGTGAAATTAATGCTTTATTATTATTTCTTAATAATTATCACTTATTAATATAAACACTGCTTCCTAATAGGACCAAATACAAGAAAGCATTTAGCGACAGTCTCAGCACGAACAAGCTGTTGATGAGACTCAAACATATCTTGATGCAGTGAGTGGTAAGGACCGTCATGGAAGGATTTTTAGGCTAGGTTCATTTGCGAACACATATTATTCACAATCTTCTACTTCCATTACAACAGCATCTAGTAGACGGTCAACAATGCATGAAGTCCATGAGCTTCGGAGCACAGTGCAAACATTGACAAGTCAGTTGCAACAGATGATGGAGTATATAACTTAACCCCAGAATGAGATAGATGAGTTGAAGGGAAGGGGTAGCACCTCAGACCATCCGCGGCTACCAACACAATAAGATTGTTTTAGTCATTTGATTTGAATTACAAAGACTTATTATGTACAAGTTAATGTTTTTGTTATCAATTAAGAAAATTTTAACTTTTTATCATCAATCAACTTTGTGTTTAAACAAATTAGATATATAAACAAATCAAAATATTATGCATTAATCATAATATTATGAAATAAAATTTAATTTCGAGATTTTTAAAAAAATTTCAATTTTATTTACCAATAGTATTTTATTTTCTGTAGGTAAAATGAGCTATATTTACCAACCGACAATAATAAACTGTCAGTTAATATAATAAACCGTAGTTTGTAAATTGTTAGATATTTTTTGATGGAACATCTAAACTGTCAGTATACTCACTGATAGCCAATTACAACCTTCGAAAAAAATCACCGATGGATACTATTTATGTAACATCCCACCCCCGACAGGAAGGATAAAATAGTAAATTATCATAGGATGAGAGTGATAGGGATTAATTAGTAT
>JANZLD010000237.1:8644053-8657083 GCA_026413575.1 Erythroxylum carthagenense | reverse complement strand
TGCCACATACTTCTGGGCCAACTGATCGAGAGTATTGCTCTCCCTCACTGGCAAGAAGTGAGCCGATTTAGTCAATCAGTCCACTATGACCCAGATAGCATCATGCTGTTTCGGTGTCCTAGGCAATCCCGTCACAAAATTCATGGTAATTTGCTCCCATTTTCACTCCGGAATGGGCAACGAATGCAACCTCCCCACTGGAGCCTGATGCTTGAGTAAAGGAAGTAGGAGTGGTGGACTAAATTATGAAACCAAAGAAGGTACGAAGGAAATAGGCGTGACCATGAGTGTGAGTGATTATTGGATGCAAATATAAGAAGGAAAGGGTAGGATGGGAATAAGCTTGAATCATTCTCAGTTGCCTCTCCTCTAGGGCTGGAGGTTACTTTAGATACTTTTGCGGTTAAGGTTATTGTACAAAACCAATCTCATGTCGACGACAGAAGGAGACTAAGATCCGAAAGGGGAAGAAGAAGGGTTACATGATAAAGGTAAGGTGATAAAAAAAAAAAGAAGAGGGTAAGGAAGAAGAGGGAGGAGAAGTGGCAAATGGAAAATCATACTCAAGAAAATGAACATGACGAGAGATATAAAGTTTAGAAATGTGGGGATCAAAACAATGGTAGTTTTTATAGGTAAAAAGACATCCAAGAAAAATACATAGAGTATATTTTGGTGAAAATAGGCATATCCAAAAACATGAAGATGAGATGGGTTTGGTTGAGAGAGAAAGACCAAGTCATAAGGAGACTTATAATGGAGCATAGGGGTAGGTAAAAATTGATAAGTTAAACAACAATGGAAAAAGCATCATACTAAAAGGTTTTAAAAAGAGAAGCATGGATGAGTAAGACCAGTATCAGTGATATGACAAATTTTTCATTCAGCAAGGCTATATTTTTATAGGGTACTAGGATAAAAGATATGATATGTAATGCCATAAGAGGCGAGAATGGGAGAAAGGGACATTTGACAAGGTCAGGAACTCCACTGCACTGAAAATTTTTAATAGTGGTCAAAAAAAGATTTTCAGCTATGTTTAAAATTTTGGAAGTGAAAGAGAGCTTGAGATTTATGAGTTAAAGGAAATGTTCATTTATAATGAATGAAATAATCATTAAAAATAATTAAATAACGAAATCTAGAAATAGAGCAAGAAGGAGAGGGTTCCCAAATGTCCTAGTGAATAAGTTGTAAAGGACTAGTAGAGATATAATAAGATAATAATGGAAGTGTAGTACTTTTCCCTTTACGACAAGATATTTTTGACATTGTATGGTAGAGAAAAAGATATGACAACCTAGAAAACGTTGCTAAACAATGATGACCAAAACACTATTGTTAGAGGATAAGGGGAGCATAAGTGACAGTGGAGGAAACATGATTTCTGAAATACAAAGGAATCTTCATGTGATAGAAATTATTATGGATAGAACTGGCTACGAGTGGTTTCCTGAAGGTGAAATCCTTCATAATATAGCCAAAGTGGCTAAATTTAATAAGACATGAATCAATTTTCAAAAATTTGGTAACCGAGAATAAGTAAGTATTAAGTTAAGAAATAATTAAAAGATCAGTAAGATGGAGTGGACAAAGTGGAGTAGGAAGAGAAAAATTACCGGTAGAGGAAATAGGAAGTGTGACCATTCCCAATAATCACTTGATTTGGACCATCATATGATGTTTCAAAATCCCATAAGTTAAGGAATTGGTGTTATGTGAATGGTTGCACCAATGTTAGGTAACCATTCAGTAAAAATAATTTAAGTAAATTTGGAATATTATGAAGGATTTTGTAAGTTCAGGGTAGTAAATGTTATAGGAAGATTTTGGTGATCAATTGAAGGCTTGACATAATGATTTCAAGATTGAGAATATCAAAGACGATAATAAGTTGTAATATAACCCATTTAGAGCAAATATGACATTGAGATGGTGGTTTATTATTATAATTAGAGGAGGAAAAGGTGTAACATCTTTAGGTTTGGACCTATGGAAAATATGGGATATAAATGGATTTTGATTGGTGGATTGGTTAAAAAGGGAATTAAAAGGGCCAAAGGAAGACACAGGTCCATTTGAAGAAATAAATCCAGAAAATGCTTCTGGACCATTTATGTCATCAAAAGGATCCATCAACCCATTGGAGTTAAAAGAGGGTCTAAAAGCGTTAGGGTATTGTAGAGCCGAAAGGATCATCCTCTTCAACCCATATTGTTGTCGTGCCTATTGTTAGTGTGGTAGCTAGCATAAAAGGCTATGAATGTCGTAGTAGTTGGAGTGGAGGAGTCATGCTCATGGTAGGGTTAAAGTTGATGCTCATAATTAAGTAGTTTAGGTTAAAGTTCATCAAAGGATATGGGTGTGTCACGATGCTCAACTATGGTGATGAATGATTCATAGTCTAAGTACAAACAATTTAGTTGAAAAGCATACAATGGTCATTTGAAATGGTATCTCTAACAATGGCCAGTTTGTCGACAACGTAGGAAATAGTGGAAAGACATTCAGTGACCAGCGTTGAGGTTTTCTTCAAGGTATGAAGTTTTTATCAAAGGAGAAATCTTTGAGAGTTAGATTGTTGTATGAAACGTCTTTCTAATTCGACTATATGTAGTATGCTCACTAAGAGCATATTGGGCAGTGGAGGTAGATAGGGAAGTAATGAGGAAGCAATAAACAAGTCAGTGCATTTTTTCCATTTGATAAATTCTAGAGACAGAGGGTCATCATAAAATGTAATTGGTATAGAAGTTGTTTCATCAATATAGCAGAGGAGATTAGATTTGTCAAAAAGTGCTTGAATATGATTTTGTCAAATAAGATGGTTTGATGAATATAATTTTATGGTTAGGAAATCAGTAATGTGATTGAAAGGTAGTGTGTTGCATTATGCCCTTATATGTGTTGCTTGTCATTGATTATTATATGTGTTTAATTTAGTGTTAGGATGAATGTAGTAGTATGTTTAAATGTATAAGATGAGTGTGTAGTAACCTTGTAGGCTTTGATTCTATGATATAGTGTATAAATTATGAAATCTATAAGAAGTAATTATCTAACATATAATAAACAATAGGATCTTTCAAACATATGCATCATTAATCAAATCAATCACTTAAATTTGATTGTAAAGGTAGTCTGTTGAGTTATGCCATTGTATTTGCTTCTTGTTTCTAATAAATAAATGTGTTTGGTTTAGGGTTAGGATGAATGTAGAGTGGCATGCTTTTGATATTTGAGATGAGTTCGGAAAAAAAAAATACCTTGTAAGCTCTGATACTATCATAGAGTGTACAAACTATGAATTATATAAGAAGTAATTATCTAACATATAGACAAAAAAATAGGATCTTTGAAATATATGTATCATTAATCAAATCAAATCATATACTTGGATTTTTAATCCAGCAGTTAAAGGACTCTTAAAAATCAACTTGTTTCTCATAAAAATTCTTCCTATGGTATTTTTAGTGTTTGTCTAAAAATTATCATCAAAGAAATTTCAAATGAATATTATCTTATATTTACAGATAATGTCATTTTGTTAACTTATTACTAACAATTAAAAACAAAAGATCACACCCTAAACTCATCAGATATGTCATTTTGTTATTATCTCTCACTCACATATTATGAATTTAGGTATATATGATTTCTATAAATTCTCATACTTATTCAATAATTTATGTGGCCAACATATGATAAAAGCTCATGGTCATATGTTTGTTAAGAACATATGATGTCTTAATTAATGAATTGATCATTGAGTAGATTTTGTATTCTATATCCTAGGTCAAATCTCACATTTCAATCTCTTTTGATCTCATTTATTTTATAGTGTCATAAATGTACTTAATTCTCATAATCAGGGTTGGTGGCCATCTTTGAATATTGAATTTTCTTATGTGAGTTTACAATTAAAAAATGGCCTTCATATGTTATTAATTCTCGTGAATTAAGTTTAATTTGCTTTCCTAAAATTGTTTTATAAGATCGTATTAACTATAATCTTTTGGTAACATTCTAAAGTAGCAAACTTTAAATTTAATTTTTAAGAGTTAAACAAGAGACTTAATTGTATATTAAGAGATTCATTTAATGTCAAGGATCTTGCATAATGTAAATTTAGATTTTTAGACTTATACTGATCCCTTTTATGATTGTTTCTGCATATATAATAAGAGTCATATGCTATGACATAATCTTCTATTAATTAGGAGTGTATATATTTCATAATTGCAATATCATATACATACAAATGTTAGTTCAAACATACTTAATGTGTAACATGAGTTCACTTATCTACTATTTACTTTATCTTTCAGAACTCTCATATGACAACTCATGAGAGATAGAGTGACCATATGATCACTCCATACTAATTTTCTTTTAGATTATCACCTAAACCAGCATTCAGGGTTTAATTTTCTTACTTTAGCTCTCTATCACCATGATAATAAACTTAAAATTTGTCTCTTCTTTAGTCAATATAATTAATTACCCATATAAGAAGACCAATCTTTTATTTGTCTGGCATACTTTTGATTCACATTAAAAAATGTCATACAAAGTAAATATATTTTAGAATCAAGTTTTAATTAATTCTTATTACTTAAGCGACCCTTAAACTAACCAAGAATTCTCTAAATGACACGAATTCTTGTAATGTTGCTGAAAATGCTATAAATTTAGCTTACAATATGGATATAGCAATATATGATTGTTTATTATTTTTCCAAGATATAGAATTATCGTTAAGTAAAAAAATCTGGAGATAAATTTTCTTTCATCCAATTCTCCTCCCTTTCTACATCTATATACACTTGTATACGTAGGTTGTTGCCTTAATAACATAATGTATAGTACCCTTTAAATACCTCAATATTTTCTTTATTGCTTTCCAATGTGCTTATCCTTTATATGATTGATATCTACTCACAATCCCAACAGTGTAATAAATATTTGTCCTTGTGTACATCATGACGTACATGAGACTTTCAACTATATTGGAATAAGGAATTTTCTTCATTTTCCCCTTTTTTTGGGTATAGTTAGGTAAAACTTCTTATTAAAACCTTCTCCTTCAACAATAGGATTATCTATTGGTTTGTAATCTTGCATATGGAAATCGATCTAAAATCTTTTAAATATAAGTTTATTAAGAAAGTGACAAAAGTCTTTCTAAAGAATCTCTTGAATTCTTAACTATAAGAATATACATAGCTGCACTAATGTCTTTCATCTCAAATTCAACTGAGAACCAATATTTGATTTGGTTGACAAACTTATTGTCTTTACAAACAATCAAAATGCCATCCACATATAAAGATAAAATCACAATTTTGTCTTTAGATCTTTTAACATATACACATCGGACTTCATCAAGTATATGAAAATCATATGAAAGGATTATATTATGAAAATGTATATACCTTTGCCTTGAGGATAGCTTTAGACCATAAATCACTTTCAATAACGTACATAATTTATGTTCTTGGCCTATCTTAATGAAGCCTATAGGTTATTTTATATAAATTTCTTTTTTTAATTCTATATTTAGAAAAGTAGCCTTTACATCCATCTGATATAATTTAAGATCCAAACTGATTACTATTGTAGTACCCCATTTTTGCAAGACATATACCCGACGTGTCGAGTGATGTCCGAGTGCGAATCCCGCAAAAGTGGCGCATTAGTAGCAGTCAATCAAACAAACCTTCGTACAATTTGTTTTTTCAATTTATCATACACATATGCAAAAAACAATAATCATATTCGGGTCCATACTCTTATTTTATAGAACTCGAAACCACAATTATTATTACACTTTAATCAATCTTTTTTGCAAAACATTTCCAAATTTCGGAAGTTAATATATATAGAAACATATTCAAATACACATGATGCAATAATTGCAGAACATTCAATTTGATATAAAAATAAGAAAATACAAATGCAGACGCAAACTGATCTCAACCTCTACCTCTTACTTGAATGCAATGGCTATACTCCCGTTTGCCTAACGAGGTAATTTTTCTAAGCTTGTAAAATATTGTAAATTTTGAGTGAGTTTTGTGAACTCATTAAGTGACCATCCTCGATGGCTCACTCAATCACAAAATACATATAGATCATGTAATCACTTAATTCACATCATTTCAATCATAATCAAATAGCATCACATATCATTTTGATCACTTATTTCACAATTCACATTCAGAGCAGTCACACAGTTCATTTTGTTCATTTGAAACATACATATCAATTTTATATGCAATGCACTTGAGAGTCACTTTCATTTATTACTTTATTGTGATCGAGTGCCTATAATTGTCCTGTATCCATTGTGGATATTAGGCTCATTGATAATTATCCTATATCCGTCGGAGATACTAAGCTCATTTTACATAGTGAGCCTTCGGCTCTTATACACTTTCTGAGCTTGAAGTTCTTTTTCATAATATGAGCTTTAAGCTCTTTTTCAGTGACTACTCCGATCACAACTTCGTTTATATTTCCTGCATTCATGTAATAGAATGCATTACATTCATATATTTGCAATCAGTCACTTTCACATTCATCATCGGACTTTGGTCCGACATTCAACAATTAAGTTGAGAATCACTTTTCTTATTCATATACACATTCACATTCAGGATACATTTATCATTGGACCGTGGTTCATCATTCAACATAAATGTTGAGAAACACTTATTTCTTCTCATTTACATACAAGTAGCACTTCAATATTACATTTATGCATGAAGTCTTAGACCTTCATTATCCGGCATCAACATAAGCTAATCACATTCATATCAATTAAATTCACATTGCATAATAATTATAACTGTAGTCATTCAATGCAGAAATTGAAATTAAGAACAAACAATAAAATAAGACCATCTAGGTCGACTCACTGTATCCTCCAGATTAGTGTAAGCTTCCATGATCTGGAAACGTTTAAATACGGACATTTATCCTACACATCAAAATTATGCAATACACACATTACATATACACATTAATTACTTTGCACAATTATAAACATCCATTTATGCACACCTGTGTATATGGAATAAATACAATGCATGCTCAATGACAATCCCAAGTATATTATCAAATTTCACATTTTATTCACGTTCTCATTTTATAACTCAATTACTCATCATTTCATTTTTAGCATTATTTGCTCCCATTAAAACCCATTTCTCATTGACTTTTACTATATACACTTCACTTCTCTTCTTGAATCACAACTTCAATCATATGAATGTCTTTATTCCCATTAACCTCATTCTTTTTGTACTTTGATATCAACAATTCATTCACTAATTCTATTCCAAAATTACGAGCTCAAACATTATCCAAATTCTCATTTCAGTCCTATATTACCTCCAAAATTTTAGACTTTAGGGTCAATTTTTCATGATCATTTTGATCAGATAAATGAAGCAATTTGGCAAAATTTTCTTCTAGAAAAGTGTTTCTCATTATCTTAAGTTTCTAATGATACCACGATAATTCAATTTGGTTCAGTATTCCACAAGTTATACTCCAAAAAATTCAGATTGTTCATAACTATAATAATATTATGTACTCAACTTCAAGTCAGATTCTGGAACTCTGGAGACAAAATTGGAATTCGATTTGTTCATAATCTGTGTCTCTATTTTAATCTAAATTAAGAATCATTCCATTTGGATAACTACCTAATAAGTTATGCCCAAAATACTGAAGCATGTTCAGTGATGAAGTTTCAGGATTTTTCATCATTTTTTCCCAATTGAATCAATAAATCTCTTCCAAATGATTTCAGATGGCCATGACTTTTTGAAGATGAATATCAATGTGTTACGAGTTCAATGGTTCAAGTCTCATATCAATTGAAGGTCGGACGAAGAAGTTATAGCCAAAAGATTGAAGGATGTTCACATCAGTCCCTTATGGTAAGCATTCAATGTAGCACGATCGTGAGATTCAAGTTGATTCAGTCAAGCACGATCATTCTTTTCCATACTTCTTCAAAATGTCTCTTTTCTTCTCAAAATTAATGTATTGCAGAGTCTCTTCTTCTCAAAATAGACCTTTGGGTCAATTTTCATGGTCATTTTGATAAGGAATATGAAGGATTTAGGCAAAACACTCTTCCGAACAATTGTTCGTTTATGTCTTAAGTTTCAAATGAAACCCATTTCATGCAATTTAGTTCCATATTCTGCAAGTTATGCTAAAAATACTAAAGACTCTTCCAATCCACAACAGAATCCACACACTCAACTTCAAGCTAAATTTTAGAACTCTTAGAGACAAAATTCAATTTCGATTTCTTCATAAAAAACATAGACATTTGTCTCTAGTTTAATTTAAACTTAAAATCATCCCATTTAGATGCCTATAGATCAAGTTATGACTAAATACAGATGCATGTTCAGTGAAAACACTGCATCTGTACATTTTCTAGCACTCTTCATCATCATTTTCATCTTAATTCACCCCTTTTGCTTACTCTATCACTTCTAGCTTATTTCCTCAATATTTCCTCTTCATTCCTATTTCATTTCAGCTCAAATTATCACAACCAAATCAAAATCTATCATTTTTCATAATCATAAAAACAAAAACAAAAAATCACACTCACGCATATTATCTTCACATTTTCTACATTTTCAAATGTTGCATTTTCTTCACTTCTTCCTCAAACTTTCATTTTATATCATTCATTTTCATCTTAAAACATCATCTTATAACTATTCTTCCACTCTAAACTCATTCTTTTGTTCATCTCTAAAATGCTCAAAACTAACGTATATGCGTGTATATATACACAGTGAAAACAGAGTCCTCATTTTTGTTTTCTTTAAAAAGTTTCTGCACCTAGTTATACAAGTTTTCTAAGATCTTTCAGCTTTAAAAATTGTTTGAACACCATCTCATAACATTTTAATCATCAAATCTGAAAAATCAACACATGTTGTAAACTCTGGTTTTCACTCACGTTTTCAGCATATGTACATTTTCATTTTATAACTTCAACGTATAACTAACATGATCCATGTTTCATCTTATGCAATAATAAAAAACCATTAAAATTCTTACTTGTCTAAAGCTCCAAAACCTTCGAGATCACGTAAACCCTAGCTTCCCAATAATACATCATCAACAGTCAAGAGTTGTAAGGTTAGGTATTTCGGTTATAATGAAGAAGATAACAAAAAGAGATGGTGAGTGAAAAGTGAGAGCAAAACTTTCTTTGTGAGGGTGAGAGATTTTTCTAAAAGAATGAAGCTTCCAGAAGATAGAGAAAAATCTCGAAGAAGAAACAAAATCCACACGATAATTAGGTCTTTCAAATAGAATTGTATAGTACAACTTAAACAAGATAAGTGACACATGTCACTTATCCATTGGTCCAATTCCTAATGCTTCAAACTAGTTTTTCTGATTAAGCTAGTTTAACCATCTCCAAATCTTCAAAGTCATTTTCTCAATAATTTCTAAAATTATTTTTAATAATTCTCCAACATCATTAGTTTTTCATTTCTATTTCCTTCCATCAATTTTCTCGCCAAATGGCATTTTTCCTAGTCTAATAATACTCAACATTTTTGGAAAATTTTCCCAAAATTCATCAAAAATTCTAAATCAATACATCTATTCTCCACATCGATTTCCAGTACAATTAATTAACAATTCTCACATAATCACATTTATAATCAATTATACTCGGAAGGTCAATGAATACATGTATAGTCATTTTAATGTGTGCAAAAATTCAAATATATGAGCGTGTATGCTAACAATATGCATGAGCATGAAAATGCGTTTTTGTCTCAATCTCTCTTTGATTTCACATGTATCATATTTTTGGGTTCTAACTCTTAATATGGGAATGTGATGTTACAACTATAGCCAAGATTAGATGAATTGAAGCAAACCTCACAATAGTTGAAAATGTTTCATCATAGTTGATTCCCGCTTGTTGTGTATATCCTTCCACCACAAGGTATGCTTTGTATCTTTTGATACTACCATCAACATTTCACTTTATTTTAAGAACCTATTTGTTCCTAATAGCTTTGCACCCATTAAGGAGATCAATCAAGTCTTATACTTGATTTGAGCTTAATGACTCAATTTTTTCTTTCATTTCTTTCATCCATTCTTCTTTAGCAGGATCTTTAAGAGCCTTATGTACATTCCTTGTATTATTATCTTCTTATGGGATAATCATATGAATTTTCCTTGTTATTTCAAAATAACATCAGGGAAACTTATTATGATTGCATCAGCGTAAAGGTGGTTCATGAGAAACAAATTCATCAACTTCTTGATTACTCGTACTCGAATCGGATATCATAGGTAAACTATCAATTGATTGTAATCTTAATTGTCCTTGAGTTAATTCTTTAAGTTTTAGATTACTTATACTAAAATAAATTCCCTCTTAATGATTCTCGATAATGGAATCATTCTTATTAAGGGTTTCATATAGAAATAGGTCTTTTCTTATTTCACCCTTCTTTGAAAAATGATTCTCTATGAACATGACATCTCATGATTCAAATTCAATTACTTCTTCATTACCTTATTCACCTATAAACACATATCCTTTTGAGTGTTTAAAGTACCTAAAAAAGATACTTTTCTTCCCTTTTTGGCCTAGTTTCCCATATCGACAAGAGAGATTATAATCTTAGGTAGCACATCCCTGTGATTTTAGATGTTTGATGTTTGGTTTTCTTCCTGCTTATAACTTATACGAAGTTTTTATAACTAATTTTGCGGGCATTTAATTAAGTAAATAAATGGTTGTAGGCAATCCATCACCTCAAAGGTGATGGGTAGATTTGATTGTGCCATTATGGACCTAACCGTTTCTAGTATTGTTGTTTTATGTCTTTTTGCAACACCATTTTGTTATAGGATTAATGGAATAGTTAATTGTCTTTTTATTCCTTTTTCATCACATAACATCTTGAACTTATCAAACAAATATTCTTGTCCTCCATCAGTTCTTAATGCTTTTTATTTCTTGACTAATTGATTGTCTACTAAATTTATATATTTTATGTAACAATTTAATGCATCTTATTTGTAAGAAATTAAATAGACATAACCATACCGAATATAGTCATCTATAAACATGATGAAATACAAACCCCTATATTGTGCCCTTACATTTATTGGACCATAAATATCTGAATGAATCAACTATAATAGATAAGAAGCTCGTGTTCCCTTTTCCAGTGGCTTTTACGTTATTCTACCAGCTATACAATGTTCACAAATTAGTAAATCTACTTGATCTAAATTATCTAAGAATCTTTCTTTAGCTAATCGATTTATTCGATTTTGTCTAATATGATATACTCTAACATGCCACAAAATTGTCTCATTGTTGGAATTATTAGATGATCTAAACATATAGTAACTTTTATTACTATTTGAATAGACAACATCTAAAACAATAAAACCATATAACATAAAACCATAACCATATCAAATATGTTCAAGATATAAATCTATACCATCACTGTAAAAAGTTACATCAAAACCAAAACTCATTAAAATCAACATAAAGATTAAATTCTATCAAATCTTTGGAGCATATAATACCTCATCTAGGATCAAGGATCGACCATCACGTATGTGTGAGTTGCAAGTTCTAATCTTTTATGCAACAATCATTGAGGTGCTTCTACACAAATCCATTGCGTTCCATACAAGAGTTTTTGGAATTCCACGAAGGCATCTCTATCCTTTACTACATAATGGGTTGCTCTCAAATCTACAATCCACAAAAGATATGACTTGGTTAGTAAAATAAAACAAAAGACATTTATAGAATAAATGTCTGTACAATAAGATTATATCTTTTTCGGCTTGGTATAATCACAAGCATGACTCTTTTTATGTTCTGATTCTTAAAAGGACGTTCATATTGGTTCCATTTTGTCCTTTACATCTTTATTATAGTGGGTATTTCTCTTATCTTTTTTCCATTTGGTTCACTACAATGCTTACACTTCCGATTCACAAGTCCATATGAGCTAAAACCAAGTTCATATAACTCTAAGGATATCTTTGAGGCTTTAATACATTCTTTTCCTAATATAAGATGCCTTGTAGCATATTCCATCATCTTCCTCGCATTATGAATTAGATGCATCTTTATATGCTCCTAACTCTGAGGTAATAAATGTATCACAACTTGAACTTGTTGCTTTTATGATAATTCATGTCCAACATCACATAACTCACAAATCACATTTGACATATACCTTAAATGCTTTCGCATTGTGTGATCTAATTGTTTCTTATATGTGTCAAACTTTATAGTGAGTGACTTCACATTGGTCACTGAAATGCCTCTAAAATATGTAATTAAAGTGTACCACATTTCCTTAGCTGTGCCATATTTGAGGAACTCACGCATGATAATATTATCCTTTCTACTAAGCAACTAAATACGAACCAATATTCTTTTTCTTCCAAGTTTCATAAACATCATGATCCCTTTTATGTTGCGCTATATTGCCTTCCTTAAGAACATCCATGATTATGTTTAATGGCTTCAAATTCTTTTGCTCTTCCAATACATATTGGATTTTAAAGTTTCATATCTTATCATTGTCACCGTTTAATTTTTCACCCTTGTTGAGTTCAACAACAATGTTTTTGATGTTGTAGCCATAATGAGAGCACAAAGTTTCTACAGAAAAAATAGTATACTTACATGTTATTGTTACGCATACACACATATATTGAATAATTAGATTTCAATTATCTATGAAATCAAAAAGAGTACAAATATTCTCAATCATCATTCATATGACAATTATTATAGTCTATTCTATAATAACTTATGCCTTTCTAAGTTCCAAAACATAATTAACAATTTACTTTCTGATTGTAGCAAAGTTAAGAGTATGTAATTAAAAATTTCTCTAAATTTAAGTTATTTTGCTTTGTTTTTAAAAAAAATGCTATTAAGGGTAAGTTTGTGTGTACTGTACTGTAAGGTCAA
>JANZLD010000237.1:8588917-8602287 GCA_026413575.1 Erythroxylum carthagenense | reverse complement strand
TTTTATTCAATCTTTAGCTGATTTTATGATGATCTAATATCAGTAGAAACTTTTAAACTTTAAACATATTGTCTTGCTAATTTAATTTCTAGTCTTGGTTTTAAAAGGTTGGAAAAAAATAAATTTTTTAATTAAAGTTTTTGTAAAATATTAAATTTTATTAATATCTTTATAAAATTTTAAATTATGTAAATATTTAATTATTTTAATTTATTAATTTTGATGTTATATAAGTTAAATTAATATCTTATTATTATAAATGAATCTAAAATTAATTTTATTATATTTTAAAATATTATTAATATCATTATAAAAACATTACAATACAATATAAATGTATTTACTTCAATTTTAAATTTAAAGATCCTAAAGATTTATATAATTCAAATTAAAATATAAAAATTCTAATTATTTAATAATTATTAGCTCGATGAGATTCTTTTACATGTTTGTTTATAAACATCTACATAAGATTTATCGAGCACAATATTTTTCATTGCCCATTATTGGTTAATTCAATCTTTGAGAATTGAGATTCTAATTATAGGTTTATTCATCGTCCAAATTGTTAAGCTAAATAGTCATAAGAAATAACAATTACAGGAATATAAGTTCAGGCTCAAGATTTCTAATGCATATATTGCTTTGCACCCATTTTTTCAACGTTGACCAAATTTGAAGTTGCAATTTGTAATTACGTTATAGTTATGATATTATAATTTTATTAATGTAGCTTTTATTATGATTGCATTTGCATTATTTATAATTATATACTTCACATTCATATTGCAATGTATTATTTGCAATTTAAAATTTTAATTTAATAATATATTATAATTTGTATGTTTTACATGAAAAATGAAATAGGAAAGACAATAAAGTGAATTGGGTTAGATTTAAACGAAAAGTCACTCAAACTCATTTTAATCTTTAATTTTGGACCACTTTAGTTTGATTTATTGTAATTGGTCAAATTGAAAAGAAAATGTCAAACTCAAATTTGATTAAATTTAAATAATTAAACCCAAAAGTAAATTTAATTAAAACTAAAATTAATATATTGATTTTGAATTAAGATGGATAGAACTTTTATTTTTTTCTATACTTAAAATAACGAAATGGGGTGCATTTATTTTAAGACAATAAGGTTGGAGAAATTGTAACAGCAGCAACAACAACAACTTAACAAAAATAATGATGATACACAAGGTCTCGAGACGCCTAATAGCCCTTATCCTTAACAAAGTTGGAGAAATTTATTTATCAAAATTTTATTAAAACACAATTCATACAATCTAAATAGATCTGTTAAAATATATGTTATATATATATATATATCTCATTATTTAGTTTTGATATTTTAATAATTGGATCTCCAAGATAATGTAGTTTCAAATTCAAATCAATATAAGGTAGAAGATACATTGGATTTGATTAGGTAAAGTTAGCTGGACTATAAGTTAAGAATTGTTGTTTTGGTGCATTTAAATAATAATTCTTGTTTGACTTTGATAAAGACTCCATCTTGTAAAAGATATGGATGTGCATCACGTGACTAAACGATGTGCTGAATGAAGAATTCTACTAAGTGAAGACTTCTTGAATGATGACAATCTTGCTTTTGTGTATGCCTACGACTGTATACTATTTATGTTCTTTTGGTTAATTGCCGAAAACGTGAGTGAGTGGCTATTATTCAATTGAGTTCTTCATGCAACCTAAGTCGTTATTCTTGGATGGGATCATCTCATGTTGACTATGGTGATTGGTGGTGAGAGACGAAGTTGATTGGAGCTTCAAGCAATCTGGGTAGTAGATTAAGGCTATTCAATTAGTGAACATTTTCCGTCTTAGAAGGAGTTAAATTATAGGAGAGTTGTTTTGTTATATCTTAAATGTTTTCGTTCTTGTTCCAATTTATTTTAATCACTTAAGTTGTTCGCTTATTGTCTTTTTTGGTAAAAGTTCACAACAAGAAAAATAGAGTTTAGCGACAAAAATTACCAACGGAATTTGTACATATTCCATCAGTAAGTTTATTTAGCGAAGAAATTTACTGACGAAAAATAGCGTCGGAGATACAGCTGTAGTTAAATTTACCAACAAAAATTACTCCGTCGGTGATTACTTACTGAAAAAAAATTTCCATCGATAAATCCAACATATTTTATTGATGGATTTTTTCCCGTTGGTAAATTTGCTAAAAACCATTTTTTAAAATTTACCTACATCTAAGCATATCATATTATACTATAATATAAGCATATCATATTATATTATAACCTAAACATATCATATTATACTATAATCTAAGCATAATGCATTACAAAAATATCAATGTAAGTTATATCATATTTTAAGTAAAAGAATTGAAATTATGAAATTCATACTAAAAAATAATTGAAATCATTTTTTCAAAGAATAGTTATTTTATCAAACAGCTTACATACATTAGAAATTTATCCCAATATCACAATTAAAATCATGTGTTGTCCCTTCTATCACTAACATTTATACCTTAAATTTGTTTTCCAATCACAAAATATACAAATAAACGAAAGTAATCAAATATTCAAATTAACTTTCATCCAATATACGAAAAAACAAATAATAGTAGTTGCAAAAATACCTCCACTAAAGGACACCATGAAAATGACTGGAGAAGATAAAGCCGACAAGCTAGAAAAGGAGTCCACAACAGAGAAACCAGAGAGAAGAAAACTGAAGATGAGTCGCAGGAAGAAGGAAGAAGATGCAGGTGGGGAGAGGGATATGTCGGGTGAGTTTTAAAAGGAATTTACGGACGGAAATTTCCGTAAGTAAACTCAAAATTTTTTTATTCCGCTAATAATTCTCGCCTTTTTATCGACAGAAAATCTATTTTCGTTGTTAAAATTAATGAAATACGGAATTTATCGACGAAAATTTTCGTAAATAAACTCAAAATTTTTATTCCACCAATAATTCCTGCCTCTTTACTGACGGATATTAGTACCGTCGCTAAAATTTTTCCGTCAATTTTACTAACAGAAATGAATTTTTCGTCAATAATTTGCAACGGTATATTTTTCGTCTGTAATTTTTTGTCGCTAAAGTCTATCGCAAAATTTCTATCGCAAAAATTTTTGGGATGATTTCCCTCCATATTTAGCGACGGATATTAGTACCGTCGCTAAATAAAAATTTTTCTATCAATTTTACCAACAGAAATTGATTTTCTGTCGATAATTTGCAACGACATATTTTTTGTCGGTAATAGCCATCGCTAAAGTTTATCGCAAATTTATCAGGATGATTTCTTTCTATATTTAGCGACGTATATTAGTACCATTGCTAAACGAAATTTTTTCTGTCAATTTTACCAACGAAAATGAATTTTTTGTCGGTAATTTGTAACGGTATATTTTTCGTTGCTAATTCTTGCTTTTCTTGTAGCGACGTTGTTGAGAAGATCTTTTGTTGAGGTTAACACGAGTCGGTCATGTTATTAGGTATGAAATACTTTCACAGGCTATGAGGACGAGAGATAGT
The DNA here is from genome assembly GCA_026413575.1 of Erythroxylum carthagenense. Classification (NCBI taxonomy): domain Eukaryota; kingdom Viridiplantae; phylum Streptophyta; class Magnoliopsida; order Malpighiales; family Erythroxylaceae; genus Erythroxylum; species Erythroxylum carthagenense. The sequence goes on along the minus strand of JANZLD010000237.1, from coordinate 8,598,756 downwards.
GGTAAGGATTAAATTAGTCAGTTCTAAAAGGCCTTGTATAAAACTATCATTGTTCTTTAGTGAAAGTATTAAGCTGGGTAAAGGCTCCGCAGACGTACACAAAGTATGTCGAATTGCGTTAACAAATTTAATAGTTGTTTTATATTCGTGTATTTAATATTTTATTTTTTAATTGTGCTAGATTTACGAAACTACACCCTTTCGAAAATTTACAATTGATATTAGAGAAGGTCATTGAATCAGAATTTGGTACAGTGAGTTAGTAAATATTTGTGTTTCGCAAATATGACTAAAAGAGAAGGAGAGTCAATTACTAGGCCACCACTGTTGGATGGTTCCAATTATCCTGAGTGGAAATCATGGGTAAGAGTCTTTATTTAGGTATAAGGAACAAAAGCATGAAATTTAGTGTTACATGGTTGGACACATCCGGTGATAATTGATGACAAGGGAGGCATACTAAAAGATCCATTTGAGTGGACAAGAGCTGAAGAAGAGAGAGCATTTGGAAACTCAAAGCCATGCATGCCATCTTTAGTGCAGTTGTTGAAGGTTGATTCTCAATGATATCAACTTATGAATCGACAAAAGAAGCGTGGGATAATCTATAGATTATACATGAGGGATCAAAAGTTGTCATAGCCTCAAAACTTCAAATGTTGACCGTGAGATTTGAAGAGCTGAAGATGGATGATAGTGAAACCATTAGAGACTTCCATGAGAGATTGCGTGATATCAACCAAGCACAGAAACTCAGGAAGAAATGCTTTAACTTGAAACTGGTCAAGAAGATGCTGAGATCACTACCTCCAAGGTTCATCCCAAAAATTGCAGCAATCAAGGAAGCTCATGACATAAATGATTTGTCATTGGAGAAGGCAATTGGAATTCTTACTAATTTTGAAATAAATTTGTTAAGGGGCAAACAAGAGAGGAGCAAATAATTGGCACTACAAGTTGAAACTGGAAAAGGTATCAATGATGTAAAAGATGAATTCAACAAGAATGAGGATCTAGTATTACTACCAAGAAATTTCAGTAAGTGGTTAAAGAGAGTGAAAAAAGATAGATTCGAGTTTAGACAAAACGGTGGGAGTCCATCGAACAACAACCTCAAACAACTAACTAAAACTCAAAAGGGTGAAAGAAAAATGAAGATAGTTCAATATTATGAGTGTCAAGACTTCGAACATGTACAAACGGAATGTGCTAATACCTTAAAGGAGAGAAAAGGAAAATCATATATGAACACTTGGAGTGAGAATGAATTCGAAAATGAATATGGCAGTGAAGAAGTTGTGACTAGTATTGCGTTAGTTGCTTTATATAAAAAAGGTCAATTGCTTGCTTAACAACAACCAAAAAGGAAGTAACCGAAGACAAAAACGTGAGTAAATCAGAAAATTCCAGGAAAAATGCAAACGAATCGGCTCAAAAATCAAGCTCAGGTTATGATAGTGATGGCAGTGGTTCAGATGACAAAAAGGAGAATATTTACGAAGCTTATTAATTAATGTATGCAAAATGGGTACATACATGTAAGAAGAATGAAAAGCAGAAGGAAGAAAACTTCTATATGAAGAACATTATTTGAGATTTAGAGAAGAAATTGATGTCAACATCAAATGAGCTTGGTGAAGTAAAATTGAAATTGATCAATATTGAAAAGGGACTAAGGATGTTAAATGAAGGCACAGAAAAGCTAGAAAAGTTAATGGAAATTGGTAAGATTAAAGGAGATCTTCAAGGCATTGGCTATAAAAGTGAATGTTCTAAAGTGAATGATGAGGAAAATAATGCAACTAGATCTGTACAAGAAGAAACATCAAGGAAGAATCAAAGGTTTATACCTACGTGTCATTTTTAGGGGTCATTAAGCATATAAGGTTGAGATGCTACAAGTTACTACAAATGCTGTTTCAAAGGCTCAACACCGAAAACCTATACATTCACTACAAAATTTCCAGTAGCAGAAATCCATGGTACCAAATCACTCTTGGGTTCAAAAGGGTAAATTACAAGCTCTTATAGTTCTTAAATCCATGTAGGCCACTTCACACAACAGTTGGTATTTCGACAGCAGATGTTCACGTCATATGACAGGATACAAGAACTATTTAACTAACTATCAAAGATGTGTGGATGGATATGTGACTTTTGGCAATGGAAAAAAGGCCTTGGTTATTAGAAGGGGAATACTATGTGAGGATAGACCGCCATACCTTAAGAGCATGCTTCATGTTGATGGATTGAAAGCCAATTTGATGAGTATAAGCCAACTTTGTGATACTAGTTTATTGGTTAAATTCACAAATGATGAATATAGAGTGTTAACCGAACATGGAGAATGTCTTGTAAATGACAAACGATCAACTGACAATTGTTATATGCTGCAGCTCACAACTACTTGTAAATCAACCTTATATGATGAAAACATAGATCTATGACATAAAAAACTTGGGCATATGTGCATATTAGCAAGTTGAAGAAATTGGAAGTTGTGAGAGGTATGCCAATCATGAATAAAGAAGACAAAACAATATGTAGTGCATGTCAAATGGGCAAGTAGATGAGAGTGCCACATAAAAAGGTTAGACACGTTACTTCCTCATGTATATTGAAATTAATTCACATGGATTTGGTTGGACCAACCTGTCATGATAGTATTGGTGGGATGAGATACTTTTTGACTTGTGTTGATGATTATTCTAGATATGCTTGGGTATCGTTTTTGAAAGAAAAATCAAATGCGTTTAAGGCTTTTAGAAGCCTATATGCGCAGGTTATGAATCTAAAAATATGATAGTATTAAGAATCTGATTAGATCACATAAGGGAATTTGAGAATGTAAGCTTCAACAATTTTTGTGACAAGTATGGTATCATACAAGAATTTTTAGCACCTAAAACTTCACAACAAAATGGAGATGTTAAAAGGAAGAATCAAACCATTCAAGAAATGGCCAAATCTATGTTGAATGGAACAAACATGCCTTTGCGATTTTAGGCTGAAGTAGTTAACAAGACATGCTACATATGCAATAGAGTTTATCTTAGAAGTGTCTTAAACAAGACATCTTATAAACTTTGGAAGGGAAAGAGATCATATATAAGTTACTTTCATGTTTTGGTTAGTAAATGCTATATTCTTAGAGATCGAGAACAACTCAAAAAGTTTGAAAGCAAGAGTGATGAAGGGATCTTCATTGCCTACTCAACCCTCAATAAAGCATATCGAGTATTCAATCAAAGAACCAAGAAAATGTTAGAGTCCATAAATGTTATGGTGGATGATGTGTCTCAATTAAATGCTATAGTGACGGAAGAGAACTTGCAAAACCAACCTCATAAATCAACTCAAACAAGCAACAAAACGGGAACAAAAAAAAATCCAGATCTACAGTTAGTTGCTACTGGTGAGGAAATTGCTCAAACAGAAGATTTGTCAATTGCTTCGAATGATGAAACCATCACGACACTTGACTCAAACATAATTCCCTTTAACACTTTAATCTCGAGAGAAGGTGATTTAAACCGAGATCCTCCCTCCCTAATTAAAAGAAGTCATCTGGTAGAGAACATTATTGGAGATGTTAGCGAGACAAGAAAAACAAGAAAAAGTAAAAAGTTAGATTATTAAAAACTTGCAGGATATTTGTGCTACACCTCTTCATTCAAACTAAAGAACATCAAAGAATCCTTATAAGATGAGTTTTGGACAACAACTATGTAAGAGGAATTGACTCAATTTGCACAAAATGATGTATCAGAATTAGTGCCAAGATCATCTAATGTGAATGTGATTGGAACAAAATGGGTGTTTCGTAATAAAATTGATAAAAGGGTAATGTGACTAGAAGTAAAGCAAGGTTAGTAGCCCAAGGGTGCTCTCATATTGAAGGAATTGATTTTGACAAAACCTTCACGACAGTGGCAAGACTTGAGTTGATTAGACTATTGTTGGGTATAGTATGTGTGAAAGGTTTCAAGCTTTATCAAATAGATACGAAGAGTGCATTTTTGAATGGGTTTATATCGGAAGAGGCATATGTTAAGCAGTCGAAAAGATTTATTGATTCAACCTATGCAGATCACGTTTTTAATGTTAAGAAGGCTCTTTATGGTCTCAAACAAGTGCCAAGGGCTTGGTACAAAAGACTCACACAATATCTTTTCAAGTAAGGCTACGAACGAGGTTATGTTGACAAGACTTTATTTGTTAAAAAATTCATATTTGATTTGATGATTTCTCAGATTTATGTTGACGATATTGTGTTTGATTCCACTCGTCCAAAGTTGAAGGATGATTTTATTAAATTAATGACAAGTGAATTTAAGACGAGTATGGTAGGTGAGTTGAACTTCTTTTTGGGTTTGCAAATTAAACAAGTGAAGGATGACATTTTTTATCACAAACTAAATATGCAAAGAATTTAATAAAAAAGTTTAGACTTGAGAATGCTAGATATGCGAGAACACCTATGAGTGTCTCTACGAAGTTAAATAAAGATGAGAATGAAACACATTAATTTGAAGTATCACTTTATTCCGGAGCTTGTGGAGAAAACAATAGTCACTTTGTCATATGTGTCTACGGAAAAACAATTGGCGGATATCTTTACAAAATCGCTTAATGCAGTCAGGTTTGAACTTCTTCGAGGGGCTTTGAGTATATGTGCCTTAAATTATTGATGTATCTTTCTTTTTATTGTTAAAAATCAAAAAGAAAAGAAAAGTCTGAAAAGGAGATTCAAAATCCCTTAGGGGCTATTTGTTTTCGTTTTTTAAAGATTTTTTGTTACGATTTTTGTAAATTAAGAAATGACTATTAAAATCGTGTTTGGTTAAACACGTTTGTATATTTCGTTTTTAAAAATAAAAATGGCTACTATTTTACGAAAACGTAAAAATCACGTTTTTGTGATTTTGAAAACATGTTTTCATAAACTTTTTTTCTCAAAAAAATCATATTCAGGATTTTCTCTCCTATGTGCCGTCTTCTGTGTCTTTACCAGTGTTGCAATATCTCCAGGTTTGTTTTTATATCTATCTATTGCTTCTGCAATTTCTCTCGTCTCTTTTGGCCATAATAGTAGATCCATAACAAAATAGAGAAACTAAGCGTGATGGAGGAGAGATATGAAAATCGTGAAAAGAAAAAGAGATATGAAGAAAATAACCGTATTATAGATGTAGCCATACTTACTAAAAGCAACATGTAGAACTTCTGCTTTAAACATAAGATTTTGTAATTTCTGTGATGATAAAGAAGATGATACACTCTAATTCTTCCTTTGAACAACAATTTTTCTAACTAGAATAAGTTTTTGTGCGACGTGTTTTAGCTCTTCAGTTTTGGCTTCCCCTCCTCTGCTAAACATAACTAGGACTTCATCTGATTCTTTATAAAGAACCATCACACAACCGTGAATAACTATGAAATAACATTATTAAAACCGAAGGCTATAGCTTTTTTCTTGATCCTCGCGTCATTTTAAATCCGAGACAGCTATACCTGTTTTCTTCTTCCTTATGTCTTTGCAGTTGTTTTATTCTTGGACTTCACATTATTCTTTCTCCTTGTCTTCACATCTTTATAGCTATTTTCTTCTCATCCTCCCGTCTTTAGCATAGTGTGGAACACAGGTGGCTAAGAGTGGAGCAGATGAAGCCTATTCTGTTTTCACATCATTTAATGTTATTTAATGTAGCAGAGGCTTTATCCTTACAAAAGTGAAGCCTAGTCTTCACATCATTTAATGTGACAGAGGCTTTATCAAAAGTGAAACCTAGTCTGCACGTGATTTATTGTGAAGCTTCACATCATTTAATGTGGCAGAGGCTTTATCAAAAGTGAAGCCTAGTCTGTATGTGATTTATTGTGAAGCTGCTCTTGTCTTCACTTAATAGCTTATTGTGGAGAACCGAAACATTATGCATTTGTACGTGAGTTCTTCAAGTCATTTATTATGAAGCCTATTCTTGTCTTCACGTAATAACTTATTGTTGCTTATAACCGTGGAGAACTGAAACATTAAATGCATTTGTATGTTAGTTGAATTTGATATATATGTAGCCATACTTACGTTAAATGCATTTGCTTGTGAATCCTATTGAATTTGATATATATGTAGCCATACTTACGTTAAATCCATTTGCTTGTGAATACTGTTGAAGTGGCTTATTACCTGAAGCTGAAGCCGAAATGAAGGAATGTGTAAATAATTTATTGTAGTGGTTTTGCTACCATGTTTTCATAAATAATGAAAATTTAATTTGTGTACAAGTTTGGGCTCCAAATATTTTTTAGAAATTATTATAGTTGTCACATGTTTATTTTAAATTATCTTTAACATTTAATACTTTGTAAAAATTGTTGTGATTGATGTCACTTATATGTTATTACATTTAGTGATAGAAGGCCTAAACAATATGAATGATTATAATAATTGTATGGAAGTAAATTAAAAAGATGGGGTATGGAATGATATTACAGAGATGTATTTAATCTCCTTGATGGTTGAAGAAGTGAAGAAGGGGAATTAAACGACTACTACCTTTTCCAAATCTAGTTGGAAGAATATTAAAGCAAGGCTTCAAAAAAAATTCAATAAGCATTATACTGATATTTAACTGAATAATAAGTATAATAGATTAAGTGCCAAATTGAAGAATTTCAAGAACTTACTCAAAGAAACAGAAATCGGTGACAACTATTTTACTGGTGAAGTTAATGCTACAAACGAATGTTTGGAAAATCTATTTAAGGTAAAAATATGTCTTTTGTTTTATTAATATATCATATTATATAATATTCATTCTCATATATTTTTTCATCATTATAAGTGCATAAAATGGCTCACAGATTTAAGAAAAAAGGATGTGAGAAATTTTTAGACTATTTTTGGAGATACTACTGTAACTGATGTGCATGTATGTCCATCAACTAAATCTCCATCGAATAGTACAGAAGAGGAACATGGAAATGATATTGATTAAGATTACTCATATAATGAAAAAGAAGATTAAGATAAAAGTTCTTCGTATAAGAAAAAGAAGTCTCTTAAGAACAAGAAGGCAAAGAAGACACATTCTAACATTGTAAAAGAAGCCTTACTTATACTTAGTGAACAATCAAGAAGGAAGAATGATTTATTTGAGAAAAAACTGAGTGAAACATCATCCACTGCAGAGAATAGATCTCAAGAGTCTAACATAATGATGGAATGTCTGAATTCTTTAGATGAATTGGGTGTTGACGGTGTGCAATTTGGAAAAACTGTGAAAGCTTTACACGATTCTCCACTTTATAGGGATATTTTTTTGAAGATGACACAAACAAGGAAGTTGGATTGAATTATGTCGCTTTAGTTATATTTTCATGTTATTGCATATCAAATTCTTATTGATTCGACACTTTTATATTAAGCGCTATTCCATATTTTAAACATTTTAAGTTTGCGCTTTTTAAGAATATTTGACTTAATTTTAAGTTTATATTTTGTATGAATATTTTTTTCTATATTTGATTAAATATACTTGATTGAATATTTTATTAGTTATTTAATGTTGATATTGTAGATACATGGATTTCTTATCAGATTTCAAATTAGATTATGATGACGAACAGAAGAAGGTAATCGTTATTTCTGTAGCTAGAGGAGAGAACAAATATTTTCATTTACAAAAGCAACCATATAGAACTTCTACTCAACCAAGTTATGATTGGATATTAGAACTTTTGAAAGGGAATCCTACAAGGATTTATGAAAAACTTATGAATGAGAAAGATAATCTTCTTGAGCTTATGTGATGAGTTGAAGAGTTTAGGAGGCTTAAAGGCGACAAATCATTTGATTGTAAAAGAACAAGTAGCAATTTTCTTGAAGACTATAGGACATAGTGAGATAACTATGTGCTGAGTTGAAGAGTTTAAGAGGCTTAAACGCAACAAATCATTTGATTGTGAAGGAACAAGTAGCAATTTTCTTGATATTTATAGAACATAGTGAGATAACTAGAGTCAATGCAGAATACTTTCAACATTCGACTTGGACAATTTTGAAACACTTTTGAAAAGTCTTATATGCAATTGATTATTGTCTTGCTAAAAGAGTCATTACTCCACCATCTTTTACTAATACACCTCCTGAGATTCAATATAATTCAAAATTCTTTCCATATTTTTAGGTACATTCATATATTTAATTACTATTTTAATTATTTCCTTATGATTACAATTTTTTTTAATATATTTTTAATTTTTAGGATTGTATAGGAGCAATAGATGGTACACATATTGATGCATATGTTTCGATCGATGAATAAATATCATACAAGGGCAAAGAATTAATCAAACCCAAAATATTATGTGTTGTTGCTCATTTGACATCAATTTTACATATGTAATGGCTAGATGGGAAGGTACTGCAAATGTCTCTCGAGTTCTTTTGGAAACAGTGACAAATCTAGCGAATCAATTTCCTATATCTCTACAAGGTATTATATTATTTTAAATAAACATAATAATTATGATTCCTTTTTAATATCTTTTTATTAATATTATGTTCTTTCTATATTAGGTAAGTACTATTTGGTTGACTCAGGCTACATTAATATGCTTGGATTTCTTTCACCATATCGAGGTGAAAGATATCATTTGCTAGATTACAAAGATAGAGGAAGACCTAAAGGTCCACATAAATTGTTTAACTATAGGCATTCTTCATTAAGAAATGTTATTGAAAGATATTTTGACCTTTTAAAAGCAAGATTTTCTATACTTAAAAACATGCCGAGTTATGATATGAAGAAACAAAAATACATCGTTATTACTTGTTGTGTTATACATAACTATATTAGACTGTATGAACAAAGTGATGAATTATTTGAAAGTTGTGCTGAAAATGAAGAACGAATCAAGGAAAGTGAAAATAAAGATGCAAGTTCTCAAGTGGAGTATAATATCACTCTAGCACAACTTCGAGGTATGTCTTGGAAGTGAGATGACATTGTTAGACAAATGTGGAGTGATTATATTATTTCTAATTAATTTATGTTTCTTTTTATAAATGATAGTACTATTATGTTTTCAAGAATTATAATATGATGGACATATTTTATTGATCAGAACGACTTAATATAATTTCTAATTTAGGTAATTTTATCATATACAATTAATATGTATTTTTTAATAATATTTGATTTGGATATATTTAATTTTAGCTATAATGATAATTAATTAATTTAAAAATATAATGTATTATATTATAATTATTACACATAAGAGTATAATTACAAAAAATAGAAACAGTATAATAAAACAAAACATGTTTTTGTTTTAAGTTTTTAATTACAAATATCAACCAAGTAGATTTTTGTTTTCAGTTTTTATATTACAAATCTTAACCAAACAGGTTTTCATTTTTTTAAAGAAAAAACAAAAACCAAAAATAGAAAACGGAAACAAAAAATAATAACAGAAAAACAGAAGTTGAACCAAACGGCTCCTCAATTGTTGTCTCCATCCCACTTTGCTGTCTATTAAAATTTTGCTTCCCTCCTTCAGTATTTTGCAATTTGATTTATTTATTAGTTTGTTAGACTCGCCTCTCCATCTTTCCCTTTCACGACATTGGGTCTATCTGTAGCGCCCCCTTACCGTAGAGTACTCACCGGAATACCCGTAGGTCATCCCGATACATACCCTACGATGAGGGTGCACTACAAACGAACAATTCTAAAACCTCATGGCATCAATATAAATTAAACTGCAATATCGGAATTACTAAATTTTAAAACCATCAGATATCTCTCATTCATTTCATAAAACCGTAAATA
>JANZLD010000237.1:8577713-8588817 GCA_026413575.1 Erythroxylum carthagenense | reverse complement strand
AATGCATATGCAATAAGCCTGTTCCTCTATAATTAGAGGCCAATATCATGCTCAGTCAATGAATGCAGTGAAACCTAACAGTATTACTCATAATTACCAAAATACCCTTAATGACAGTAACGGGATGTTACATATAAGTGTCTCTAAAAAGTTCAATAAAGATGAGAATGGAAAAAGTGTCGATTTCAGCCTCTATCAAAGCATTATTAGGAGCATATTGTATTTAACTGCAAGTAGATCAGATATCTGTTATAGCATCAGAGTATGTGCTCGCTATTAAGCCAACCCGAAAGAGACACACTTGATAGTTGTAAAGAGGATTATCAAGTATGTAAGCGATACATCTAAATTTGGAATTTGGTATACATGTGACTCTACATTTTATCTAGCTAGGTATAGCGATGCAGAATGGGCTGAAAATTTAGATGATCGAAAAAGAACTTCAGGGGGTTGTTTCTTCCTGGGTAACAATCCAATTTTGTGGTTAGTAAAAAGTAGAATTCGATTTCACTGTCAACCGCAGAAGCATAATATATTGTTGCAGGTAGTTGTTGTTCACAACTTTTTTGGATGAAACATATGTTGGAAGATTATGGAATTGATTATGAGTTGTTGACAATCCAATATGATAACAAGAGTGCTATAGACATCTTGAAGAATTTAGTTCGACATTCGAGAACGAAACACATTGATTTGAAGTATCACTATACTTGAGAGCCTGTGCAGAACAAAATAACCACTTTGTCATATATGTCTACAGAAAAACAATTGGCAGACATCTTTACAAAACCTCTTGACGCGGTTAGATTTGAACTTCTTCGAGGCACTTTGGGATTATTGCTTTAAATTATTGATGTATGTTTTCTTTAAAAAATGTAAATTCAAACAGGGATTAAAGTCCCTAACTTGTATTCTTTATTTTTATGCTACCGTCACACCCTCTATCGTCCTAACTCCCTTCTTAGTTTGGATTTTAGCTTCCATTTGGCTCCATCAAAGACCCATTCTCCTCCTCATCAAGCTTCAACTGTCTCATTCGTGTAGGTTTCTCTCTTGGGTATTGCTCTTTCTCACTATATCGATAACACTCATTCTATTTGCTTGGGTTTTTGATTTCTGACTCTAAAATGGGCAAGATAAAGCAAAAATCTTCCTCTTCAGTGGTGGAGAAACCATTGGTGGCAGCCACTCATCACTCAAATTGCCTTTTGCTAAACTCAATGCCTAGGAGGAAATTGACCGGGGATGGATCGTCTTTTGTTGCCCTTATTAAAGTTCCGGACACCACCTCGGTTCAAGATAGGCCTTCAGAACGTGATGATGCTATGCCGGTGTTGCTTGCAATGGTTGAAGATTCTTCATCCGACTTCGACGAGGTTCCCACGATAGATGCTTCATTGACTACTCCTTCTATTGTTCCTAAAAAATGAACAAAGCAACTAGCTTAGAAAACAATCATCCCACCTCAAAGAATTTCTTCTGGCCGAATGACATTGGACAATGCGGTATCATTTAAGTTGTACACTTCCAAAGACGTACAAAAATGAGGTACTTTTGGTCATATCGAGTTAGTTCTTGAACACATAATTAATTTAGATGAATTCCAACAGTATCAATTAGATTTCTATTATCTAAGAGGACTTTATTACAAGCTGTGTTGCTACCAAAACATTTTGATTCTGAGTTAATAAAGGAATTTTACTACAATTTGAATAGTGACATATTGAATGATACTGCATTGAGTTATAAATTGGTGTATGTGCAGGGTCGGCTGGTACAATTTGATGCTAATAGACTAAATGTTTTTATGGGGTTTGATACTCTGATTGGAGACCGAATTTATGATGACAATTGGTATGTTCCGAATGATTTGATTGCTACTGTGTTAATTGGAGGCAAATTAACTGCTTAGCCATCCAATTCGGTGTTGCGTGCTTTTATGTTGACACAAAAATATTTTGTGATCTATAAGTTAGTTCTAACTAATTGAATCCTTAGTACGCATGTCATTTCAGTTTATTTAGCACAGGCTAAATTGGTCTATGCAATTAGTACTGGGGCGAATTTTAATCTAAGGCGACTCATAATTGAAGCTATGTTAGCTATTAGGGGTAAGTTGCACTCCTTGCTATATTTTTCATGCTTGATTACTCAATTTCTATATGTCAATGGCGTCCCTCAGTTGGAGTTGAGTGTCCTTGAACCAGTCACGTTAATGAATATCTCACCAAGAATTTTCAAGCAACCATGAGTAGTGGACTTGCCCCACACCTCACTTGGTCCCTCAGATGCCTCGGCCACTTCATTCGTCAATCCTCATGTGGCTCTTTTCATTGAAATTGAATGGATTGAAGGCATCTTTCAAGTGGGACTTGACGCTCTCCGTCAACTGAAGCAGTGGGTTCTTCGATTCTCCGATACCTCTTGACTACATTTTTTGAGTCCCAAAGGGGGAGAAGACTTGGGTTTGTGATGGTTATTGCCTTGTCTTTTATGTTTTGTTTATTTTGAGATGATTGCTAATCTTGGATGATAATGTTTATATTTGGACATTGTCATATGAATTATATATTCGATGTTATATTTGATATTATATGTCCAATTATCTTTTTTAGCAGGAGTTTCAGATTTTGACAAATAAAGCCAAAAAATGGTAGATTGTTAAGATATATGTTACATATCTCATTATTTAGTTTTGACATTTTTGATAATTGGACTTTCAAGCTAATGTTGATTAATTTTAAATTAAAAATCAAGATGGGATAAAATATCTTGAATTTCATTGGTTGATTATAGTTGTCTTGAAGGCTTAAATTAAAAAACCATATTGGATAATTTTTTATAAGAGATTTTATCAAGATAGAACTCTATCTATATGCCTACTGTCATGTGATCTCCCCTGTTTTAACTGCGTGAACATTTATGGGGGTGACATTTTTGTGGTGCAGTAGTTTTTCTTAATTAGATAATCACACAACCCATGCTCTATGAGTGTGTGATGCACTTTCCATGGTGTGTCGTTGGTTGAAGAAGGATGTCTTGAGTGGTTGCTGCGTTTTCTATTTGGCTTCTTTGTCGTCAATTGGGCAACTTTGTGAAGCTAGTTTTTCAACTGGATTTTCACGTAATTTAGGTTGTGTATGAGGGTTGCACTTTTCTTAGTCATGTTTGGTTAATGGGGTAATGTGCAGCTGTGATTTTAACTGGCCAAGTGCGTGAATCAATTGGATAATTACTTCAATTCTTCAATGTCAATCTTTTGGTTGAAGCGCAAAAATTTCAGTAGCCGACTATGGCAATTTACTTGTTGAACAACTCTCAGATCTATCTTGAAAGGAACTGAATTTATTAGGAAGTTTTCTTTTAATCTCAAGTTATTTTTATTATTGTCTTTTTTGTTAAAAGTTGTTGAGAAAATCTTTTGTTGAGGTTAACACGAATCAGTCGTATTATTCGATGTGAAATACTTTCACGAGTTGTGAGAAAAAGAGATAGTAGCAAGAATTGAGTGAGCCCACTCTATAAAATCTTGTATAAAACTATTGTTGTTCTTTAGTGAAAGTATTAAGTTGGATAAAGATCCGCAGACGCAAGTAAAATATGTTAAGCTGTGTTAACAATCTTCAGTGTTGATTTATATTTATGTGTTTAATTTTCTGTTTTTGATTATGTTGGAAACGAATGTGATTAAAATAGGAGATTTTGCAAAACTATTAGATCCTTAAATTTTCACATGCATTTAAAGATTTATAAAAATAATTTATTTAACTAATTAGTTCCCTCTTTTGAATTCACTTAAAAGTTTAAAATTGATTAAAGGCCCTACATAATTTTAAAAAAATTCTTCCTCATCGTTACAGTACTTTAAATGCTTCCGACAAGACAGGATACGGTCTGCTGTTATTTGGATCTCATAGCCAATAATGCAGAATTGAAGTCACGTTTCTCATACATACGGTTTCCATTTCATACACGTTTATTTCGACGGCCATATATCAATTCTAAAGAGAAACGTGATTAAGCAGTATTTAAAATCAAACCAGTGTATGGATTGGGCACGAAAGTTGCAGTAGACAGATCCAGAGCTTTCGAATCTCTATCATCCGAAACACATAATTAGCATGGTTAGTTGATCGAGGTTAAGAGTGTAGCTTAATCTTTTATAAGAGGTTGAATGTTCAAATGTTATCGTGATAATGATTGGCACATCGTAGGTCTTTTCGTAAGATATAACTTCTAATTTTGCTTGTTTCATTCCAAGTTACACTGCTCGTATTCTTCTAATTTTACTTTTTCATGCAATTTAGGAATGCGTTAGCCTTTCAATTATCTTTATTTTCATATTATTATCTGCTTATTCTTATGAATATAAATAAATAAATATTATGTTATTTTAAATAAATGAGTTTTATTTTTTTATTAATAATTTTTCTTTTTGAAAAGTAAACTTTATTATTGTCCTGTGTTTCTTTAATTAAAAAAAGCTTATAAAGAGGAATAAAATAATTTAATCTTTAAATTACTTTTCAAAATAACTTTGCAAAGTAGTTAAATTAAAGAGAAGTTGATACTTTTAAAGTTGAAGTTAGAAAGAATTAAACTGGCATTTCAAGACTTCTCAAAGTGAAAGTAGCAAATTTAATAGAACAAAATTAACTTCCTAAAGTTGGAAAAAGATTGCAAATGTTCATAAAGAAACAAACAAGATAGAGGGCTCCACAAACCATAGGTAGGGTCAACTTTGGTTGTGTACTATTAATGGTGTGAATAAAGCAGAAGCATCAGCACTCATTAGTCATTATCCTTTAACAAAATATCAGCAAAAGGGACTCAATTGTATTTTCAAATATTAATTTTAGTTGATAGAACAAAACGTCGGTGGACGGTAGCTTTTTCATTTTTACCAAACAACTTCAACAGTGTTTTGACTTGTCAAATAACTAGATGTAATCAATCAGCCCAAAAAAAAAAAAAAGGGTAAATAACCGTTATCCAATCGAAGCCATTAGGAAGAAGGAATAAGTAATGCTCTTATAGATTACCGATTTAGGTTTACACATGAGACACGGAGACGAGTGATAAGGACAACAATTAAAGATAACAATGGGCCAAGCTAGTGAGCCCATGACCTGACGAGCCGAGGATTGCCCAGCCCGTGATCCTACCCAACTATTGGTTGACACGACCGATCCAGCCTGACATAATTTATTAATTTTTTAAAAGAAAATTAAAAAAATGATGTCGTTTTTTGACAAAACAATTTTGTTTTGTCACCCAAGGTCGAGCCTCAAGTAGGATTAGGCCAGGACAACCCTACCTTTAATTAATAAAAAGGTTGGTTTTATAAATTCACATAAAAATATAAATAAATATATATATACACACATATGCATATTAAAATAACAAATAATTAAAATAAAATAAAAGATAATAACAATAATAATAATAGTAATAATAATAATAATAATAATAATAATAACAATAAATAAATATGTATAAAAAATAAAAATAAGTAATGCAATAAATAATACGATAAATATAAAATAAGGTAAAAATAAAAAAATAAAGATAAAAATAAGTAAATAAATACACAAACAAACAAGACAGAAGATAAGTAAATAAATAAACCAAATAAGTCATTATAAGAAAACATTTAGGCTTAATAAGGAAATGCTTAATCTAAATAATTAAGAGGAAAGTACTACACATTAAATATTTAGGTTAAACATAAGATATAAGACTCGAAAGTAAATATTTAAAAGACCTATGAAAAAGATAAATATATCTCTACGTGGGATCCTCTACTCGTATCTTAATACATTAAAATTTTCTATGAAGGGTCATATTTTCTGTAAGTTTTTTTTGAGAAATTAAATAATATTAATAAAAGAAAGAGGAGAATTACAAGTTAGGGTGAGTCAAACTCATCAATCAACCAAAAAAATGACATCATTCAACACCAAAACAAGCTCTCAAAATGACAACGTTCCAAGTTAAAACATAAAGATACAACGTTGATACCTAATTGGGAAAACAACCTAAACTCAAATATTCATACATTCTTTCTTTTCCTGATTAGGGTTGGAGATATCTACGCTCACCACCATCTTGAGACGCCAAGGGAGAGCTTTGAGACAATCAGTTGGGAAATCCAAACGAAGGGAAACAGATCTTCCTTATCCATATTTCTCTTCTTCATGTTTGACACTTAAGAGTAGTTGATGCAAAAAGATTGAACTTTTCTTTCTTGTCTCTTCATGTACCATATCCACGATTGAGTGTCCCTAACATTGTTCCCAACATTTATGGCGCTTCCATTCCATCACGAGAGAGGTAAGTCCCCCTTTCATTGCTTTTCATATTATCGAGGAATATAAACTTCAAAGAATTGCCTACTACTATTGGTATGCATCTTTCTCTATATTCTCCATGAATTGGCTAATTGGGCTGAGCGCTCCTTAATAGAACTAGAGTAGATTAATTGTTCTTTGACTTTAGCAAAAATACATTTGTTGGGGCCCGCTCTTGGAAGCCGGACCCCAACCGGAACAAACAGAAACACAACTCGAAAACGAATCGAATACTTAATGAGCCATAGAAAAATAAAAATCGAAAGGCTTGGATTTGCAAATTTTCAGAAACAAAGAGATAGGACGGAGCAATCAAATGTTGGATCCCATCTCTGGAACCCAACCATGGGATCACGATCGAACACATGTGCAAAGCATGAGTAACTCGTACGCGGCGTAAGCGAAAGAAATCGAAAGAAAAATTGAATCGAAGGAACGGAAACATAAACGATTCGAACGGACCAAATCAATTTTCCCGACATCCGTAACTCATATATTAAAAAGACGCACATTGGATACCTTAAGACTAAACCCAATCCGATACCGTATAAAATTTTTTCAAATTCATAAATTTTCTCTTCCTTTACACATGACTAAGTCACCTTAATTTTCTTGTTTAATGTCAAATTAAAATTCACAAATTTGAGAAAAGTTTGGGGTCCAACAACATTCCCTTACCTGCTATGAATTTCTATTGATGTTCTGGAACCTACATATGTTCCTTTCTGTCCATATTTCCTTAATACAAGTCGCAAAGGAAAAGGAAATTAGGCAGATAATAGAATTAGGATGGGAAATGGGCTTCAGTCTGATGAACCATTGCAGTATCTTTGTGAATTGGAATGTGCTTAAGGAACCCAGACATTTTTGCCTTATCTAAGACCAAATGTCTCTAGGGAAGGGACACTCAAAGAACAGATGGTCCCTATTCTCTTGTCTTGAATTACACAGGATACAATTCTTAGTGGAATTTAGAAAAGAAAACATTCCATTGTGATAATCTTGTTTATAGTAGTGAGCCATAGCATGAATGAGGAGCTAGGCAATAACTCTTTATGTCAGACCACTTCACACCAATCCACTTTGACATTTCTCCGTAACAACCATTCTCTACAACTTTTTGTTATAAATAGACCTTGCGGGTGGTTTCTTCAAATATATCTGTCATATATCAATAAGTTAAGAGAGTAGTTAAGTTGTAAGTAGTAAATTTTTTTCAGGAATTCCAACCACTCACCCTCCCTAATAAAGGCCTTAACCTTAACAGTAAAGGGAAGGTGGCTCAATGATTGAATGACAATCTGATTCCTGATTAATTGTCCCTTCCTTGTCCAGTCATTATACCAAAAACTAGCCCTTACTCCATCCCCTACCTGACTTGAAATTTCAAAAACCAATTCCCCTTTATCTTCATCAGTTATGATAGAAACCAAGAGTGGGAGGTCTTTGGATTAACAAACCATATACTCTGACCCTTTAGGACATAAGCATTGAGCCATTTTACCCATAGGATGTCATTTCCTGAAGGATTGACCAGAATTTCTTCATCAAGAGAGCTTTATTAGATGATTTAATAAGAATAACTCTAAGGCCTACCTCCAGTTTAGGTCAACAAACATCAATCCACTTTACCTTGGCATATCCCCTATTAGGGACACCTCTTCCCTATAGAAAATTTCTCATTAACTTTTTTAGTGACTTAATAACTCTCCTTGCTAGTACCATATTCGAGGACCAATAAGTATGCGTGGAGTTATGCACAAAATTTACTAGTTGTAACCTTCCTCCAGAGGATAGGGGATGGTTGGTCCAAGAGGACAATCTCTTTTAATCTTTCAATAAGAGGATAACATTCACTAAACTGAATCCTTCTGAAAGTGATTGGTAGGCCTATGTAGCATAGCGGAGTTTGATTTCTTTGCATTCTAATTAAAGAGAGGACTTTTCCTTCCATGTAATTCGCACTTTTAGAGAGAACAAAATAGCTTTTATTGTAGTCAACAGTCAATCCAGACATAGAGCTAAATTGATTCAAAGAATTCATAAGGAGCTTGATAAAAGCCTCATCAGCCTTAGATAATAGAAAGAGATCATCTACAAAGCATAAGTTCACCAAAGAGACTTTCTTGCATCGACTGTGATATTTAAATCGTGAACCCCTGCCAGTATTATGTTTCAAAAGAGAGATTAGAGCCTCCATACATAATATGAATATATAAGGAGACATGGGATCCCCTTGCCGAAGTCCCCTTTCCCCATGAAATTTTTTTGTAGGAATTCTATTAACCCAAACAGCATAAGAAGGAATAGAAATACAAGCTTGAATCTATTTAACAAACACCCTGGGGAAACCCATCACTTCAAGTAGCCTCAAGATAAAGTTCCATTTTACACTGTCAAAAGCTTCTTACAATCTATCTTGAAAGCACAATTCTTTGGAGCTTTCTTCCTCGAGTAACTTCTTGGCAGTTCCTGCACTATAGAGATGTTATCTTCAATTTGTTTGCCCTATAAGAAAGCACTTTGATTATCACTAATCAAGGACCCTAACACAATTTTAAGCCTATTGGCAATAATCTTTACAATCAATTTATATAAGAAATTAGAGCAAGCAATAGGCCTGTATTCCTCCCAGGATGATGGATTACTTAGTTTAGGGACTAAACAGAGATAGTTTTGTTAATTCGTTTAATATAATTCCTGAAGAGAAGATTTTGTTAACAACTGCTTTCACGTCGATCCAATCTCAGGCCAAGCTTTCTGAAAAAAGAAACCATTAAAACTATCAAGACCTGGAGCCCTTTTAAAATTCATTTGGAAAACAACCTTCTCTATTTTTGAGTCTTCAACAGTTATAGATAATAAGGCTTCTCTTTATTGGATAATTTGTTATGAATAACAGAATCCAAAAGATGAGTGTGCACAGTTGTATTTCGAGAGATATAGAAATCCTTGAAATACCTCTCAACTTCTTTCAACAAATCCTCATGTTTCCTAATCTTTCTCCCATCTGGCATGGTAATTTCCTTAATAGAGTTATTATTCTCTGGGGCAATTATTGAGTTGAAGAAAATTTGAAATTTTTTTCACTTTCTTTGAACCATTTAACCCTGGTCCTCTACTCCATAACACTAGCATGATTTTTAAGGGCTTGCAAATAGTCCAACAGAACATATTTCTCCCTAGATAAAAGAGAACAATCCCCAAGATTATAGGAAAGAGTATGTTGAACTTTTGATAAATTGTCCCTGGCTACTGAAATGGCTTGGAAAGTGATCTCCCCTATCTGTTTCTTTAATGACTTTAAGCCCTCTCTGATTAGTTTAAACTTCTACATACATTTGAATTGGAGAGTTCCATTAACACTTGATGTCATCCCTACCCTCAAGCAGTCCTGAAACTCATCTACATCGACCATGTAATTGTTGAATCTAAAATGATGGCAACGCTTCACCTTTAGGAACAATCCTCTACAATCATTAGTGTATGATTTGAAAACATAAGGTCAAAAAAAAAGAGGCCTTACTTTTAAGGAATTGTTGTAGCCATGCCTGGTTGACCATAACTTAGTTAAACTTTTTCCTAAGAAACCATTCATTAGCTTGCTTATTACTCCAAGAGAAGAAATGACCAACCGTCTTAAGATCTAGAACTCCTAACTGATCAACATAATCCTTAAAGTTAGTAGAGTAATTTATTAAGGAAAAATGCCCTTCTGCTTCCATTCTATAGAGAGTAGAATTAAAGTCACCTAAAATGAGCCAAGGGCCTACCACTCTTTTTTGAAAACTCAGTAAGCTCTCCCAAAGAACCTTCCTCTGAAAACCATGGTTGAAACCATACACTACCGAGGCAAAAATAGTCATATTCTGCTTAACAAAATGCCACTTCATATGCATGATCTACATCTCCATTTCTAACACCTCAATGTCAACTATTTGTGGATCAAAACCAACAATAATTCTACCATAAGCATAAGCTTGATGATTAGAGAGAAACCGCCACTTGTTACCTAACTTATTAAGAAACTTGAGATTCTCCAATCTAATTTTTGTTTCCAAAATAGCAAAAAAAAAAAAAAAATAGCCAAAAAATCCTTTAAGGCCAAAGGCTTTTTAGGGAAATTAAAGCCCTTAACATTCCAAACTAAAATCATAAAGAAATGGCTTTGGAGCTTTGACCTTTTCTCCTAGTACCTTTCCTCCGTTTGACACTAGTAAACTATTTTGCAGCATCCTTTCCTTCAACAGTGCTCGATGTTGAAGGGGAGGAGGTTGCCTCCAAATCATCACCTTTTTCCCCCTCAAGTGTAGTTGGCATGTTTTGTAGCGCCCTCTTACCGTATGGTACACATCGGGACGCCCGCAGGTCACTCCGACACGCAATCCACGATAGAGGTGCACTACCGAGCAAACCGACTAAAATCTACATGGCATCGAAATAATAAAACCACAATATCGAAATCACTAAATTTTAAAACCATAATATTAATCTCGATACAATCATCCATCAAAAATATAGACAAGTCTATTAGTCCCCTAAACAAAACTCACAAAGGAAACTGATACAAAAGTCTATACTAAGTCGTCCTAAAAAATCATCCCAGCTGACCGACCTGTGTGCCATCGCTTCCCTTACCAGCACGCTCACACGACAGGAAAAGACTATCTCCGGAGTTAGGGGTCTAAACTATCAGTCCTGAAAAATTAGATGCAATTTTGGGTGAGTTTGCGAACTCAATGAGAAACCATCAT
>JANZLD010000237.1:8548990-8577613 GCA_026413575.1 Erythroxylum carthagenense | reverse complement strand
ACCTAAAATGCATGTGCAAGAAACTCATTCCTCTATAATTAGAGGCCAATAACAAGCTCAAT
This sequence comes from Erythroxylum carthagenense, assembly GCA_026413575.1. Lineage (NCBI taxonomy): Eukaryota > Viridiplantae > Streptophyta > Magnoliopsida > Malpighiales > Erythroxylaceae > Erythroxylum > Erythroxylum carthagenense. The sequence continues at coordinate 8,577,551 of JANZLD010000237.1, read as the reverse complement.
CAGTAATATGCAATAGAACCTATTAACCCATCCCAATTTACCAAAATAACCTTCATATCAGTAGCGGGATGTTACATGTTTTCCTTAGAATCTTCTTTGGTTGCGCATATCTCCACTTTCTGCCTAATTTGGATTTCCACATCTGAATCTAGTGGTGCTGAAGCAACCCTGGACCCCTCATGACTTGGTTTTAGCTCACCTTTTGCAGCCTTATCCACCTGGTTTTGATCCCTTATGACTGGTTCTACTTGGGACATATTTTGACATAATACCTGCTCATAATTCCCATCCTTCTCATCTTGATCTCTACCCATTAGTTCCATATAATTCCCTTTCTTGAAGATTTTTCCAGTAGGCATCCACCTTTTGCCTGGTAGCGTCATAGAAGGTTTGTAATGGTAGTCCAATTTTACAGCATCGTCATACAATGTTCCATTCAACCCTAACCTCATAATTAGAATTTGTTCGGGTAGATCCTTAGAGATGTCCATAGTAATACATAGCTGTGCATAGCCTAATCTTTTCCTTTTTATTGTATTTTCATCCATACAAAGAGGTTGTCCCAGATAACTTGCAATCATACTAAGGCCCCTTGGTAGTCCAATATTCCAATGGAACATTATGTAACTTAACTCATAGAGGAACTGATTTTAACTTTTCTATTTCAGGTTAGAACCTCAGCTACTGGCTTTGGAGAAACAATGGAAGGTTCATCACATGCCAAGGTCCTTCTTCTAGGAATTTAAAGGCTTGAGCTTTGGAAGAGAAGGTAAATATCGTTAAATTTTTTCAACTAACAGTACCTTTAACATGCCTTTGTTCTTCTAAGTAATGTTTGCCCATTTTTGCAGCACTAAAAATGGGGGTCTTTTCTCTAAAAAGAACCTACCAATGAAGCCTCCCATGATCAAGCTCCTTCTTGAAGGATTTCCAGATTCGGCACAACAATGACTCGACCTTGCTTTTCCTTAGGGGGAATAATGGAATGTTGTATCTCCTTCCACTGCTATTACTTATTTCCGACTCTTCTTAAGTTCCGATGATGAGGTTTTCTGGTAACTTGGTGACAACCAAGGTGTGAGAGGGTAAGGTATGGAAGGGTAATAAGGAAAACTCATAGTGAGGGTCTGCACAAAAGGTAGGAGGCTCGGGAGCAGTCATAGCTAACAAACAAGGGAGAGGAATGCAATGCAGAGACAAGAGATTTCAAAAAGTGGTTAACAAAAGAGGGGGAAAAAACCATCAAGGTAGACTACTAGGAAAGACAGAAATGCCTCTAGTGACTAAAGAGGGGTTTAGAGAGAAAGCAAAGGAATTTTAGAAAGGAGAAGAAAGACAACATTGTTTGCGAAGATGATGAAGCAAGTGGTTGTGGCTTAAAGAGAAGAGGAAGATGAAAGCAGAGAGCTAGGTAGAAGATTGAAAAAGTGTTGAGAGCTGGAACAGAAGTAAGGGATTGTGGCTTATAGGGAAAAGAGAAAATGAAAGCTGGAGATCATAAGGGTTGGAGGCTAGGGGAAGAGAGATGGATTAATAGATCCTGTCTCTTGAAAATGGAGAAAGGTGGGGAAGAAGGAGTAGGAGTAGAGCAAAGCTGTAGATCATAAGCAAAGCCATCAATCCAAACCCATTGATTTTTATTGGGTGTTTCCACTAATTTAAATCACAACTTTTCACGAGTTACAAGGCACTATTTTTTGCCTTTTTGCAATTTGGATGCAAGAACAATTTATCTTCTGTAAATTTTAGTAGAGTCATATCATCGTCAAACAATTTAAATACTCTTTAAATTATGCAAACTATTTAAGCATACTCTCTAAGATATTACTTTTTATTTAATTAGTCTTCAAAATTTTATGTTTAGAAAAACCAATTTGAAGTAGACCATCGTAATAAGTAATAATCGTATTAATGTGGATTTTTCAAATGTTATAATTAATAGAAGAGTCAAACTTAGTACAAGCATTGTAGTTTTTATCTGAGTATAAAAAACTCTATTTGAGGGGTGAAGATGTAATGGTTGAATATTCGTTAGTGATTATTTAAGATGATTAAAAGTCCTCTTAAAAAATATTATTGAAAGGTACATTAGAAATAGTAGATTAATTATGACAATTAAGTTATAAATAAGGCTATAATTCAAGGCATGCTGGGCTTATATTGCTCCGTACATGGCCTAAGACAATTAGAGCCCAATCACTTTATAGCGTAAGATATTCACTAGAACCACAACGGAAGGCCATAGAACATGAAGCTCGGCGGCGGGGTGATGTACGGTGGGCCAGGCGCCACCTCTCTGCTTCTCAGACCTACTCTTCGTATCCTCTCTTCTTCTTCATCGCTTGGTAAGTAAAGAATATCATTGACTGCCCATCAAAGTTTTTGACTTTTTCTTTAGTAGGCTTTCTCTGCATATGCATTTTTCGTCAGATGCTAGAACTTTTGCAGACCATGCAAGCTTTATCGAAGATGTGGCTAAGACTTCGCCTCCTAAGCACTTGTCTCATTTGCTGAGGATGCTCAAAGCGCGAGGTAAAAGCATTTAGAGTGTTGAATAAAAATTAGAAGGGAAAGTTAAAGAGTCATAGTTCATTTATTTGAATCCTGTCAGTTACACTTGCCGGCCTATTCATAACTTGACCCATCTCATGCCATCAATAAAACCCAGGAAGCCCGTCCTTGGTACTTTTCTTCTCTTTGGAGTTTTTGGCGTTGTGTCTAAAAGGCCTGTGTGCTGATATGTATAGGAAACGTGTCAATGTTGTTACTCTTTCCTGGTTTCTTTCATCGCCGTTGCAATTATTGTACAATGCCATTCTCATTAATGATGCACGTTAACAGGTGATTCTATTGTATCTCCTGGGGCCAAGCGAGGGTTAATTCCACTTGCTATTCCTCTGTCTAAAAGCAGGTCAGGTATAGATGATGCATTTCTAAACAGTATAGATTTTGTAGTTTTTGGAGAGTTGTAAGGTTTAGTTGGTTTGTGACCTTTTTGTGTGTTGTAGATGATGTTATTGCACTCTTGAGATGGCCTACAGCACCACCTGGGTAAGATTTATGTCACAGAGGCCATTGTTATTCTTGCTTACTTTCTTTAAGCTTGATGTGTTTTGTCTAATATATGCAGGATGGAAATGCCAGTTGTGGAGGTTCGTAAACACGGAGTCTGGCTATTAGCAAAGACTGTAAGTTGAGCATGAATGTGCACTGCATGTTGGACAAAATTAGTCTGTCTTTAGAAGTCAGTAGTTACATATTTTCTCCTAACCCAGTAGGGAGTGCTGTCTGCTTATAGGTTGATCAATTTATTCACCGAATGCTGGTTGAGGAAGATACCAAGAAAATTTCAGAAGCAAATGATGAGCTATTTCATGCTGCGGCTGATGCTGGAAACAATATTTATGCAAAGGGTGACTTTGCTAAATCCAATATTTCAGATCTAGACGGGTATCTGTTGAAAAAGGTACTTGTGACATCTATTAGTGCTTTACTTGGCCATTTTAAGTACATAAGGGGCTATATTGCAGGTTGGTTTGTTTCCAGATGTCCTAGAACGCAGGGTGATGCATCATCTTGAGAAAGGTGATCATGTAAGGATCTCCCAGTTCTGATAACTCTTTATAAGTTTTTCCAATATTTGTGCAATTAAATTTTGTGCTTGTAAAGGTTTCAGCTTTGGTGACGGGGGAATTTTATACAAAGAAGAAACATTTTCCAGGATTTGCTCGGCCTTTTGTGTTCAACTCTGAGGTTCTGCTGAAGTTCGTAGAATTTCCTTGTCTTTATGCAAAACAAAATCGTTCAATTGTTCTGTTTGTTGCATTTCTTGTGATTCTTTATCCTTACTACAGGGTAGACCGTAGGCTAGAAGCTAAAGATGCAGCTAGGGGGGCTCTAAAATCACCATGGTGGACTCTAGGATGCAGGTATCAGGTGTGTGTTTTCAGGTTCTTGCTTTGTCCATTCCTTTTGTTATTGTCTGCAATTTCTTTCTTCTCCTGGATTTAAATGGGTGAATTCACCTTCTATTCAGGAAGTCGCTCTAACAGCGGAATGGGAGGATGAGCAAATCGAGTATATTAAAGAAAGAGTGAGTGAGGAAGGCAGGCAAGAGGAGCTTAACAAGGGGAAGGATACCGCTCAGGTTTCTCGAAATTCTATCCATTATCCATCTGACTACATTATCATAAAATCCATGGTAAGACTGTATGATGATTTTCATCTTTCCAATTTGCAGATTGCGTTGGATGAAGCTGCTTTTTTGTTGGATTTGGCTTCTGTGGAAGGGACTTGGGACAACTTACTTGAGCGGATTGTTCAATGCTATGAGGAGGCAGGACTTCATGATATTGCTAGATTTGTTGAATATAAAGATTGAGTACTCCATCTGAATGCTAGTTTAGATATTGTATCCCCCTTAAGCATAAAGGCTTCTTTTTGTATACACAATTGTATTTTATTCTTGCTTGTGTTTGATCTAAATAATGTCAGCGTCATTCTGGTATAACAATGGATAATATACAAAGTTCTAGAATTGCAGTTCGCATATCGTTAGACATTGCTGACTGCAACTCTGCCCAGTTGCAGTTCGATTATTATGGAAATTTGCTGTAATTGTGCATGTATCATTCGTTAATTGTCACAATTGCAATATAATATCGCGTATTGGTGAAGACAAGCAAGAAAAATTCAACGTTTACAGATACAATAGCTAGCTCAGCACCATGAGATGGTGGTGTAATGTTTCCTTATTTTCACTACGGTAGAAAACAGGTCTTTGTTTTATGTACAGGAGATCACACACAGTATTAAGTAAAACCCACTCTCTGAAGATTAACAAACGTGAAAACCTCATTGTGTCGAACCAGGAGCATAAGACGCAAAAGGAAAAAAATTCTGAGAAAGCACACATTTCTCTGAATTTGCTATGGAGCAAAAGGGAGGGTTGGTTTCTTGCTGTAGGATTTCGTTTTTCTCCATAGCAACTTTCTCCACAATGTTGCTACTCCTCGCTTCTTGGTAGGCACGAGGGCCAAGGAACCAATTGCGAAACTATTTTCCGGCTGTTTGTTTCCGTTTACGACAAGGATTTTGTCCAAAGGATCTATCCCTCCATTTGAAACTAAAGCAGATCCAGAAAATTTTTCAGTTGCCTGAATTTTAGGAGATCCCATGTCCTTCACTTCCAGACTGTCATCTGCTAGCATTCGTTCTAGCAGAGACGACCTCTGATTCATGACCTTGTCCTTTTGTTCGGCCAGCGTTATGCTTTTCATGGAGGTGTCAGATGGGGTATTTGATTCACTGTTTCTAGGAATAACCTTATCAAACAGGGCTGCTTCCTTCGGTGTAGCCAATGCTTTCAATTGCTTCCCTAAGTTCAGAATAGTCTCTTGACACTCTGCCAACTTTTCTGATGCAGCTGAAATCTCCCAATCCTGCAACATGAAGCAACTCAAAATAGCATGACCAACTTCAAAGCTTCTCTGTAAGGCACAAAACTCCAATCTCTGGGTTTGGTAACTGAAACCAATTGACGTCATTAATATTAAGGACTAACTTATCAGGATCTCTCCACCATTGATCCCCACCATTTTGAGTTATTGAAGACATAACAGCAATGATAGTTTGAGATAAAATTTCCTTTTGTTGTCACGATGAAGTTGGGGCCTGGAAAGGAATTTCAAGAGGTAGTCCTATACGTAGGATTATTGCATGCCATCAGTTTTCTCTATTATGATTCAACACTCTATTTTCTTCGTGGGCACACATGATTTACAATTTTTCAGTTGAAATATAACAGTAATCACAGACTCATTCTTCAAAAGTTCTAAATCAAGTGACATGCACAAAAGACTTTGATCTTGTCAAGTGAAAGCGCCAGTTTATCACAAAAATCGGCATTTAGCTGCCAGTAGGCAATACTATCAGACATGAGAAACATATTTGCAAGAGAATCATGCAGGAGATGGTAGTCAAGTTATCAATTCCATGGCAAGTTGTATAGACTTACAGTTCGTAGTCGTTTCTCCTCCTGATGTGGTTCTTGGCTGGGAGTTGCCTTTTTTGTCGCACTGAAAAAACCATAAATCAGATAAGAACTCTTGGTGATCATATAGGATGCCCTTGGGGACTAGTTTCGAAATAGCCTAATTATACCTTTCAAGTTGGAGCTGTAGCTCAAGACATGTGGCCTCCAATTCTTCACAGCAGCTCTTTTTATTATCCAATTCTACTTCCAAGGAGGAAATCCTGTGAAAAACCTCATTTACGTTGGCTTTGGACACATTAAGCTTGCTCTCAGGGTCTTGTTTCATCAGCTTGTGACTGTCTGTCTGATTCTTATCAGTTGCCTTTGATCCTTTCAAAGTTTCTACCTCTTTTTGTAACATGGAAATGGTTTTATTAGATTCCTGCAGTTGATTTGTCAAGAATTCAATCTTATCAACAGCCGATTCAAGTCCTTCTTCTGATTCGATTCTTGTGGAATTTGTATTACGGAGCTGATCTTTTAACTTATCGGTTTCGTATATAGTAGCAGGCAGACATTTTTCAAAGTTATGATTTCCACGTAAAGAAGCAGTTATTGGCAAATGCAAGAACTGATCAGTCACGCCAACCTCAGATTCATTTTCACTTCTTGATTCATCCCAATCAAAGTGCTTTTTAATTGCCTCCCTCATGCTGGAAACATCTTGAATAGAAAAGCAGTGGTTTATAGTCCAGTCCAAAGTAGTGCTTAATTCATGGGCGAACTTGGTGACATCAGATTTTCCATTCAACAGATCATAACAAATTTGAATAAATTTCTGTAGCACAGCACTGAGTTCAGAAATTTTCCACTGGAAAGCACGAACCATGTAGCCTGAAGTTGTTTCTGTACTCTTACATGATAAGAAACTTCCGTCCTTCTTGGAATCAGTCTCTGAGGTGCCATAACCAGAGAACGATGAAGTGATCCCTTCAATAAGTTCGACTATTTTGCATATAGATCTGCTTAGATCTGTATGGAATTGCTGGCTGCCCTTATCTTTCAAGGTGTCAACATCCGTTATTACATCCATCCCAGAAGATCTGTTTGCAGGTTCCCATGATATGAATCCAGCAATATCAGGTGCCTTTGAAAAACCAGAATGTTCACAGCCATCTCTGTTGTCAACGCTTTTTATGAGGCTTTCACTATTCATTTTTATTAAAGATGCTCTAACATCCTCCAGTATTTCATCAGATCTTCTCCGTGTAACACGGGTTTGTTCCAATACAGCCATCACAATATCCTGAAGCCAACTAGGAGCTTTGTTAATATCCTTTGACTCGTCCTGCTTTGATCTCGAGGAGACAGATTCAGAAATTGGAACGATCTCTCTGCCCTTTACCTCTGAAGAATATCCATTCAAATTTGTATCTAAGGAGCTAACTATGGCATTGGCATCATCAGGCGAAACATGAGAACTTCTAGATGGGTTATCAACTGAGACAATTGCCAATCTTTCCATTTCAGCGAAGTCATCCATCAGGTTAATATCGGAAGTTCTAACTGTTTTACTTGGAAGTAATCCTCTCTGTTTTCCATGTTTGAAGTTCTCCAACTCCGAAATCAACGCAGAAGCCCATGATTCAGCACAGCTAGCCTTATCATCACTCCCAACGTCAGACATTGAGGCCAGAGAGGGTTCGGCCAACACTAAAGCACTCTTTGATGGTTCCAATGCTGCCTGAACTTTTGACAATGCATCAAAATGGGACTCAACCTCAGATAATTTAGAAGCTGTGCGAGCATACATTGCTCTTGAGAATTGAAGTTCAGCTGCCCTTTTTTGTAGAGCTTCCTTGAGCATCTTATTTTCTTCCTCCATGGCACATAACTGCTCAGCCAGAAAGTTAATCTTTTTGCTGGGGGACTCGGGTGATGTGCTAACAGCTGAGTCAGCCACAAACCCACTAAGATTAGAATTTGACCTCCTCCTCATTTCAGATGAATCTCTTCCCAGTGCTTCAACTTCATTTCTCATTTTTGCCATGGCAGCAGGGCCTGGCAACCGCTTGCGAACTAAGACTCGTAGCCTCTGGCATTCAGATTCTAACTTTGCTATTTTTTTAACGCTCTCTAAATGTTGCTTGTGTGATGCATCAGCTGTTCTACGAGTAAATTCTCTCTCCTCATTTCGGATCTCAAGCTCCTTCTCTAGCACACGGACTTCATATTTCAGAGATGCACTATCTTTCTCGATAGATTCCAGCCTCTTCATTAGAGCATTAAAATTTGCCTCAGCCTGAGATTTCTGTTTGCTTAGGTCTTCAATCAACTTCTCCTTCGCCAGGAGAGCCTTACTAAGACTTGCATTCTCGTTACCCATTTTAGCAAGCCTTTTGTTGGCATCTGTCAGTTTTTCTTCCAAGACTTTTTGGGAATTTTCAAATTCCTTTGATGTCTTCATCACAGCATCATGAACCCTTTGTTCCTGCTCTTCTCGAACAAAACGTAACTGTTGCATACACTCCTTAAGAGCTGCATCCACATGAGTTAATCTCTCTTCCCCAGCAATTCTCTGCTCTAATGCTTTCTCTAATTCTTGTTTTAGGGAGACTACTTTTTCTTCTGCCTTCTGACATTCTATTTGGCATATGTAGTATGCCATATTAACAATAGATGATTAGTAGAGTAAATCATACTATGAAACTTAACGAAATAACAAGATTCCATATTTTACCTTCCATGGCTTCCTGAGCCGTCTTCTCATGTTTCTTTACAAGATCATCCTTTTCATTGCATTCTGACATGACAGAAGAAAGTTTTTCATGTAAAATCTTGAGGTCATTCTGCAGTTCTGCCTTGCCATTCAAAATTGCCTGTACCTAAAAGGACCACATTACTTATCAACTGGCTGGTGCAAACTGGAAATATTTGTAAATGTTAACTAATTTACTATTAAAACGTAAAATTACAATTCCGATTTCAAGGCCAAGCAGACTGAAGCTGCTCAGACATGCATGATTGGCTGATTTCATGCTTTCGCATCAGTAACAGATCTAAAGTTGCCTTGGATACATTGGAAAGCAACCATTTTGATAGAATAACCACACTTCGTCCTAATAAGGAGTTTCATTATTCCATTACACCAATCATGTGTAGCAGTAATTTGTATTAATGAAAAGACTTCCCATGTAATTCAATCTTTTGTTGAAAGGTTTCGACATTTCTCGTTGCTACTCAAGAGTCTCTCCTCAAAAACCCTATTCAGAATTCCCCACTGAAAAGAGTGAAGAAGTTGCAGTCTTTAAGAATTAAGTTGGTACTTTAATTACACTTCCCTGAATTACATTCTGGAGTCTAACTTCTTTTCTATCAGTACATATGTTTCAACTAGTCCTTCAACAATGAAATAAAACAGGATGGAGAAAAAAATTGAGCAGAATTTTGATCGAAGTGAAGTCATCACTGTCATGAAGAGAGATGCATAAATACCTAAGATCGTTTACTTGGCATGCATTGGCTTCATGGTATAAATTCAATGACATAATCCGTCGACCATTGATTCGTTTACAAGTAAAATTCCAGAAATATCAACAGGAAGAGGACAGACATTAAAATTCCATTTCAAATGTGGATCTCCATTTTTAATTTTCTGAGGAAAGAATAAACGTGAGGATCCGGTTACCATTTTAGAAGATATAACGTGAAAATCCAGTTACAGAGGTGGGAAATGCAAATCAAGTTACAACCAGGAATCACGCAGTGACAAAGTAAAACAATTCGTTTAACCATCTTGATTAGAAACAATCAGAAATAGTTACTCCCACATTACATCGAGCGGCTAAAATGATTAGCAAGAAAGCAAGTAGAAGAACAAAATTCCAAGAAATGATAAAACAAAATTCCCAAGTAGTTTATAGTACCTCATCTTCATTTCCTTTGTCAGCCGCAATTACTGTCTTATCCGAAGATTTTTTCCTCCAAAGCCATGTCTTGTGCTCCATTATTCCACTGAAACTACACCTTCCAATAATAACAGTAACAGCTCTTCACTTCACCAAAGATCTGCATGCAGATGAAAATCACAACTAATACAGATCATCTCATATCCAGCAGAACAAAACCCAGAAGGAATTTCCCATGAGCAGCATGAAAAATACAACACCTTTAAGTCACTAACGAGCAAGCTCCCATTGCTCAACGATCACCAGCCCTCAAAACAAGCTTAATTATCCATAATCCAATGAAAGAAAACCAGCAAAGGCAAATGCAAGTGAGAAACAAACACGATAATCAGTTGTAATGCGAAATGCCACGATCCTAACTAAAAACTATAAGACTCCACCAAGGAAACCAGAAAATAGATAAACCACAGCTCAGTTCACAGGTAAGAAAAAAGAGAGCACAAAAAAATAATTAGAAAAAAAAGGTCAAACAATAGATAAATATAATGTAAAGGGTTTAGAATACGTGTAGCGTAATGATTGGGGTTGATATTTACGGTCGCAAGTTCGCTCCGAGCTAAATTTGCTAAGTGTCGGTCTCGAGCTGACGAGGAAGATGGTCCAGGCGTGGTTATGGAATGGTTAAAAGGGTGAAACCGGGAGAGAAAATAGTGACCGGTTTTTTGTCGTTTAGTTGCGGGGTTTTCGGGTTTGGTCATACGTTGTTTGCTTTTGCTTCGATCGGACGTACCGGAAGAGCGCGTGTCATTGTCTTATATTTACTTCATTGTGCTGTGCGAATTGTTTTGTCAATTTATTGGTGGGGTGTTAATTAGTGATAATGTTTATTTATTTCTAACAAAGTTTTTCTTATCTTGGCTTGGGTATAAATTAATTACCATTTAGCCAACTAAGCCCCCTACTTAGTGGAGTGTCAATGAACATACGTAGCCTTACCAGTCAAAAAGGTTAAAATCTTTTGGCAGGGTCTTTACATTTGTTACTATAGTTTACCATAAGATCATTATATAGTATCTAAGTTCAATTATTAAGAGACAACAAATTCTATATAAGTCCTGTATCAATGCAATACAAATTAACTTGATTAAAAATTTACCACAGTATATATATTCTTTAAGGTGAAAGATACATACACCTTATGTAGTTTAAGAAATCTTACAAAAAAAAAAAAACTCTATGATCTTTAAATTTCTTGAAAAAGTTTGTTCTAATTTTCAATTTTTGAGAAAAATTTCTTTAATGATAAAACGTACATGTAATAAGAATATTAGACAATGATTAATTAAATGTTATTTATATTACAATTCAACTAGGCTCTTAAATTCGAACTGAACTAATTTACTAATTAAATACGACATAAACTAAAAATTTATTATAATTATCTTAAATTATTAATTTAAATAAAATTTAATTCATTCAGTTTAAAATTTATTTAAGCTTTCATATTAGTGATATTTGATTATTCAATGTTTAATGTTTATATTAAGTGTGTTTCATTATTAAAATAAGAGGTTTTCTGAAAATAAAGAAGCCTATAACAGTAAATACAAGACTACATCCTATTAGAAATACTACATCCTATTAGAAATACTAAAAACTAAAAAGTAAAAACTAAAAAAAATAGAATTTTAAACATCAATAAATTTTTCCAAAATTTTTTAAACTACGCGAAAGATCTATGTATCTTACCATATTCTCTATTATTAATTAAATATTAAAATTTTAATTTATTTACAAATAAACCAATAATCAACTCTTATCGTTGATGAACATATAAATTCAGCTCTTCTAGTTTAGATAATATGTTAAATTTTAATAAATAGAATATGTAAGAAGTTAAAACTTTAAAAATTTACACTTAACCTTGATAGTAATAAATGAATTAATTTTTTAATTGAAAATATATTATTTATTTATTAAATTTTTTATACATATTTTATAAATGGACCTAACTTATATGGTGTTAGTAAAATTAATTAAAGGATGAAAATCATCATAATTAATTTCTAACTATATTCATGACAAATTAAAACTATTGAAATTTTAGGTCAGACAATTGCAACCATAGAACCAAATGCACCCTAAATGATAAATTCTTAACCCTGTCAATGTAAAGTGGCCCAGACTATTCCATTCATTAATAACTTCGTACCGGAGACAAATTCTATGAAATTGCTACTGATGACTTCCAGAAAGTTGGTGAAAATAATAATGAACAGCATTTTAGAAAGTTGGTGAAAATAATAATGAACAGCATTTTATGTTTTAGCAATTATTTATTTATATTATATATTACATGTAAGATAATGGGGTTGTTTAAGTGCTGGCTTTAAGGTAAAGTACATGGTCACATTCCTAACAACCCCAATAAAAGAATTAAATGCTACTTTTATGACTTGATTTACACTTGGTATCTCTCTTTTTGATGTCTCAAGGCTTTGGTTATTGGCAATGATAGTGATGCTTGCGGTTCTTTTCGCTTTGTGAGCTATATTCGGTGGTTGAGTGGCACTCACAGCTACTAATTACGTCATTTCTGTCTTGTCTCGCCATTCTTGTTCACTACTCTTTCTTTGTTTGTTAGCGGTTAAGCATCTAATTTAGTGGGATTTGCTTTTTATTGGACATTGGTCACTTTTGTTTAGTTCAGTTGCTAATATCATACACTACTTTGTGTAAAGAATGTTCACCACATCATTTTTGTGGCTGACTTCCCCTGAAGCCAATCTCTGTTCGTCTTTGGAAAATGAAACTCGGATATTTGCTTGTTGCGGCTATAACTTAATTGGCTAAATTTGCTTTTAACGAGAACTAAATCAGAACCATGTCAGTGATTCACGATAGTTCAACTACACTGTCTTATTTTCTTCACTTAACGCAAGACACATTTTCTGAGGCTACCATTTAATCCAATTCACAGGAGAAACCATTGCCAAAAGGGAAAAGAAGAAGAGAAGAAATATGGGAGAACGATCTTTGACTTTGCATGCCATCTTCATCATTCATCAACTTTTTTTGGCTATTTCTTATTGTCCTTGAATGCTTATTTACGCCTTACCAAACCCTGACTTCTTTACGAAAGATGTGCTATAAAGTCTTCTCCGAGCCTCGTCTCGTCTCAGGCCCACACCCTTGGATGTTTCATGAAGAAAGTGCGGTGAATTGACCTTAACTTGCCGCTCCTTCACATCTACTCTCTTTTTACCAATCTTCTCTTTTCATTTACTTGGTGTTCAAGTTGAGCCAAGCCAACAGTCACTGTATTGTGTGGGCCTGCCTGTTGCTTACTTTCAGCAAATCTCGTGCCCATTAGATTTTGTTTCTGTCGTCAAGTCTGGCTTGTTATCGAAGGCCAAGATCTTCTCCTGTCTCGCATTGCATGCCACTTGGAACAGTTGAAACTCTTATTACAAGTTGCTTACTCAGGACTTTTCCTATAACGGCTAATGTACGTTGAAAAAAAAAAAAAACCGGAGCATAGATTAAACTAAAATATCGTGCCAAAACCGACACCGAGGTAAGTATGTTGCCTAAATATCCCATTTACTAGGTGGATCCGAGGCACAGCCTGGAGGTCAGTGACAGCATGGAGATGGGTCCATTATCGCACGAGATCTCTGTTTAGTCTCCAGTTAAGATAAGTGGAAACCTAGTGTTTGGATAAAGGTGATGGTCACATCCGTAGTCTTTACCATAGAGAAGGTAATTGACTTCAGAGTTGCGCATGATATTCGCAGAAAAATTTCCTTATCAGTAAGAGGTGGACATGAACCTATTCACAGAGCTGATAGAGCCTGTATTAGGACAATTGCAGATCAGTTGGCAGGGAACGAGGAGGAACACGTATCAAAACTCTAAGGAGAGGCTGCAACAACCTCGTCTCCGTCCCGGGCATGATTCCAGTGAGATTCAAATATGGAATCTAGATCACAGACAAGTGAAACATAATTTGACCACTGTTCATGCTTATCTGATTTTTGCAAAGAATTTAATTATTATTAACAAGCAACATATATGGTTAACCAGTGTGTTAAACGGCAGTTCATAGTTGCAATAAGTGTTTAGTGGACTGCAATTTATAATAACACCTAATCCGAATGTAATTCACAGCTCACAATTCAATAGAACCTTGTCCCGCACCCTCCTTTGGATCTCTTTCTTTCCCATTTCTCCTCTTGGTATATCTTGGTTTCATCGAGCAGATGGGCCATCGGTTTCAATTTTATGGTCACGTTGTGAGGGTTTTCTGCAAAACTAGACTTGGGCCTAATTGCAGCGTTAATGTTTGATGATGCAAACCTGTCAGAATAGCGAGGTGTGAGGGTTCAAATATATAAGAGAAAGAAACCACATTGTGGTCCGCATGTCCAACCACTAGATGGGCCTTTCTCATACACTAGGGTTGCGTGTCACCCCAACTTCCGACCAGATTATTGGAGTCAGTCATAACTCATAACACCTTCTGCTAATGGGTGTAATAACCCAACACAAACTGAAAATAGTTTATGTACCACAAAAGTCCGTATACGTCACACGTGAAGTCAACCTTCCCAACAAGTACAAGTAAACTATCTCTAATTCTGACCCACCTTCTTCATTTAGTAAAGTAAGAGTGGTGTAGGTTTTTTCTCTACTTTTTATCAATTGATGCTTGCAATGCAACTGATTATTGCTTGATAAGACACACGACCTTTTCTCTACGATTTGAGGTGAGTAACGGAAGCAAAGTCGGCCATACATTATTGGAAAGGAAGTTGCGTGATAAGCCCTTCGTCTCTAGCAAATGGGAGAATTTTGATTTCTCCTACGTTCGACGCAGCAATTTTTGACGAAGTGTACATGATCATTTATTGTGTTCGTGATGTGCCCTTCGTTGAACTCAGCTTGGTGTTTATCTTTCAAGTCAACCAGTTTTGTACTATTCTCAAAAGGATAAAAGAAGCCATGCTTCTTTACTTTTGAATACCTCTTATTGGATGTATGATAAATCGAAGGCTGACCAAGCATTCAATGACTCCAATTGATTTTGACAAGAAAGCTCCGGTCTCTCCACACACCATTTTAAGAATTGGGTGGGATAAAGGATCAAGCATAACTCACAACAACAGGTTAATTATACTATAAATAGAAAATTTGAAAGTGCTTTTATAAAAAAATATTAAAAATTATGGCATGTAAAGACATGTCCTCTTTCTTTCTGGAGTTAAATAATGCCACCTTAAAAGGAACGAATGGCTTAGAGACGACGAAAGTTGTCGTGGCCATTTGGAAATGCCTTCGTTCATCATTCCAATTGCCCCCACTCTTAATACCTTTCCACAATTAGAAAGTCTTTTAAAAGTTTTATAATTAAAAAATTTCCCAATATTTATACCACCGATACTTTCTATAAATATTGAAACGATTACGCTGTTTATAGTATTCAAGCGAATAATAAATTTAATGTCCTTCTTTTAATTATGGTAAAATTATTGTTGTTGTTATTGTTCTGAAATAGTCAATAACATTTCAATTATGGCAGTTATTCTTAGACTACGTTTAATTGGAGCTTATTAATAAAATAGAATAAGAAAGAAAATTTGGATGAAATGAAATGAGACAAAAAAAATTCATATTATATTTTATTATATTCTAAATAATAAAATGATAAATAAATTTTTATTATACTATATTATAAACTATTCTTTTAAATAATATTTTATTATATTACATTACAAACTTTTCTATTTTTTTTAAATAACCATTTTCTAATAATACAACTATTTATATTTAATTCCGTCAAAAACTTCGAGAACCAAGAAAACATGACCTTATCGACTAAACAAAATTATTTTAACGACAAGTGTCCAATCGTCCAACTTGTTCAAGCAATTGAAGAAGATCCATCAGGAGTTAAAAGTAGAGCAATGAGGAGGGGACCATGAGCCTACCTTCTATTCCTAGATGCTGTGCTGCTCGTTGTGGTCCTTTTCGTTAACCAAAGGCCAAAGTGAGCATGAGCTTTCCTATTTAGGAATGCAATAATGACTGACTTTCAATGGACACAACACTGATGTATATCGTGTCGTTAGAAGATAGGTGCCCGAGCAATTTAACTACAAGACAACATATGCTTCATCCTCTGGCTTTTCTGTGGGAAAACATGTTCACGGACCGAGAACTTTAACCAGGGAAGAAAGTGATTTCAGCTTTCTAGTAACTCTTGTAGCAGTGATTCTTATGCATGCCCTTGTTTGTGAGTTTACAGTTCAGTAGTACCTGTAAACTATATGCTTTTCAGCCAGGTGAAGATATGAGATGATTATGTTTGTGTAAATGAGTTAGTTGATTGAATAATGTTTCTTATATATCAAGTGAGCGCTTTGTGCACGCGATACTGCAAAAGTAGGGAGGATGAGTGGGACAACTAACTATATAGAATAAAAACACTTCCATGGTAGGAAAGTGCTTGGGAGTTAAGGCAACAAGAAATGATAATTGAAGCCAAAAGCTTCATCTCTTCTTATACAATAGTTGAGTATAAATGAATGATCTAGCAAAGGAAATCTTTACAAATTAATAATATTAAGAATTGTTAAGAATTACCAATGAAAAGGAATATTGATTAATTGAGAATTAATTTTATTTATAAATTAAGATCATAAAAGTTTCCGTAAATAGAAATCATTAATTTATTAAATATTAATCAATAGAATGTTGAGTATATTTAATAATAATAGAACTAATCAATGTTATAAAAATTGAATCAATTTAATTAGTTTTAACAGTAAAAATTTTGAATAAATTAATTAATTTTATAAGCTAAAATAAGCTTTAACAAGCAAAGACAATTTTCAAATTTTATTTAGTTTTTAATCAAAATTTAGGATAATTTAATATTAACTAAAAATTTAAAACCTCAAAATTATTTTCTTATCGTTTTCTTTAAAAATATTGCTACTGATACATATACGCAGTCAAGTCGCCGTCAGACTCTGCACTAGTCCTTGAACCGATTGTCCGTCTTTTCCTCCACTAAAATTCACCAAGCAACTGCGAGTCATCCCATTTTGAGTAACTAATCCGTATCTTTAAAAGCCTGAAAAAGAAAAAAGAATGGATTATTATTTTGCTTTACAGTTTTCTTCTTGATTCCACTTTTTGTGTTTTCTGAAAAAGAGCTCGTAAACATATTGAACCATGGAAAACTGTATCAGAATTCACATGTCAAGTTCTTGTTTCATCATTTCATCTTTACAAGTTCATGGCTTCCATCTCTCTCTGTATTTACTTTCAGTGAGACGTCAGGAGCGTCCGAGCATGTGGCAGTGTTTCGTAGATCCAGAGCAAAGGGAAGGGAACTGTAGGGAAGGACTTTAAAGTTGAAACTACTACGAGATAAAGAGTCATTTTGTTCCCTTAGTACGTGGAGCTTCTTTTTTCAACCGGGAGGTTAGCAGATTATTGCATGTAGACTGTGCCTGACAATGTATTGTGCCGTGAGGTTACACGAAAACCAATATAGAAAACAAACGGTGCGAGTCTCATTCTGCCGTATATTAATTTTGCGCAATTATAACACCGTTTTCTAATCCTGTTTTGCGCCAGACATAACATCGATTTGTCTATAAACCGATATAAAATGACGTTTTTGGTGCGAAACAGGTTGATGATCTGATGGCCTCTTGAAGCTTCTTGTGTTAGTGTTTGTTTTAGAGATAATAAGAAGAATAAAAAGAACTGAAATTCACGTGGTGTGAAGATACGATACGTGTCTGCAAAGCATAAAATAATGAAGTATGTGCAAATTGCAAGGCTTAGCTGCATAAAATAAAGTTTGAGTGCCCTAATATCAAACTTTTTAGACCATTTAAATAAAAGCAGCTGACGAACCAGATGACGAAACTATTACTTGTAATAATCAAATGGGATATACTTTATTTGGGGTTGTTTCAGGTTCATGGGATTTGGAGTTGTTTCAGGTTCATGAGGACCTGTCCACCAGATACATTTTAAAATCTCAACTCCATTTTCCTCGTACACTTGTGTTCAATCCTTTATTAACTGCCATTTCCTTTTCCTTTCTAATGAGGAATTGCCAGGCATTTCATCCTATTACCTTTATAAAATATATATATATATATAAAACATGTTCTTCCTAACAGCTTTTATGTTCTGTCCATCTCCATCTCTCAGCAGCCCTTTTGTTTTAGTGCGTACATATATCCCTGTTCATGTCTGCATGTATGCATAATACAAGTTTGTGTGCCCTTTGCTTGGGGGTTAATATGATAAGTCCCTCTCATCATAATAGCCATGCCTGACTGCTTTTGGCCGAAAAAACCGATCTAAAGGACATAACAGATAGCGACTATTCCTCGCCGTCCACACGTATTTCCGAGATAAAACTATCCCCATTAAACATTTCACGAACATACCTTTTTCTCGTATCTTAGGAGAGGAAAGTAAAACTGGGAAATTATAAAGATTACATCTTTTCTTCGTGATTGTTTTTGGAACAGCAAGTTCTCTATTGGGCAACAATTCATTCCTCCCATAGTTGTTTTACAGGACATAAATTCGTAAATCCAATTGGTAAAAATAACCTGTAGTAGCCTAATATTTGGTTGATGTTAGCTGCAGTGACGATAGCTACAATCTGTATAGGACGGTCAGAGTAGATACCACAAGTTTGCTGAAGACTGAAAACAGTGGAAAACAAATATCCTGCTGAAGATTTCTTTCCTTCCGTTAGTTAGACTCATGATACAGTCATCATAGACCGACGACTCCACAGAGACTTGGACTTCGTGATCTCAAGTGGTGGGATGGGAGACATAAGAAAAGATGGTGTCTCAAAAGCATTGTTCTTTACAGGCTTAAAAGTAAATGGTAGGCGAGAAATTAGTAGAGTAATTTTTAAGGACAAGAAATGGCTACTTTTTATACGTCGGGTTGAGGTCTCAAGAGAAATGGGAACCCATTGTTCTGTGACCAGTTTTGTGGAGTCCTAATCTGCTGGGGGAATCCTGATGATGCTGCAGCATTTGCAAATACCTGAGGACGGGACTGCCATTTTTGCTGCTGCTGGTGATAATCAACTTGCGCGAGCGTAAGATCGTTGCCCATTCTGCTTCCATTGCTGCTGCTTTGAAAATGAATCTACAGCCATTAAAGCAGTAGTAATTCAGTTTATCAGTTTTTGCTAATTCTGATGCCACCAAACTGATTAGAATGATGGTTATCAGTACACCTACTTGATAATGTGATGGGTTGATTTGTTGTGGAGGAAGACGGGTCATCTGGTTATTATCTACATTTCTTCTTGGCTGTCCATATCTATGCATGTCACTGTAATTGATCGAGGCTGGAGATTCAATATGAGTTTGGCTAAGAAGCTGCAGCATTTCGCTGTCGTTGCAACCTTCTCTTCTGTGACCCTCATTATAACTTTTGTTGAGATTAAGCTGTCCCGATAATAAATTAATTCACCAAAACATTAACAAATCGTCAAGCAAGATTATATTGAAATGCATACAAGCTCTGATGTTACACCTTAGGGACCCAGTTTCTCCAATCAGCCTGAGACGGTAATGAAGGTGGATGCTGATCCATGGCAGCATTTGGACGATCATCCACGAATTCTACATTCTTAATTTGCTTGGCCGAACAACCCAAACTTAAATCCAGATTATGATCTGAGGTGTTACCTGCAGATTCCGAACACATCTCCACATTCTAAATGGATAAATTACATGATTGAACAATATATATGATCAGAAACAATTTTGTGTGCATCTCGATCACCTACCAATAGAGTTGAGCTCGACTTCGTAAATGCTTGGATCGAAATTGGTCACAGCTTCTTTGCCATTGCACTTAATCGCAGCTTTATCATAGGCCCTACAAGAAGTACTAGAACGTTAAAAACTCCATTATCAAACGCCAATTCTCTTAACTCACATTCTAAATCTGAAATTAGAGTACACGTACCTGGCAGCTTCGATCTCAGTATCAAACAGTCCTAGATACACATATCTGAGAAAGATCAAATTCAAGAAGGATCAGAATAGAACAAAGGAAGGAACTTTAGACAATAAAAATATGCTATAGTGGTTACTTTTTCCCGAGAAATTGGCCCATTCTAGCTTCCCATCTTCCACACTTATGCAAGGTTACGCCTCTATATTTAGAGCTTCCTCTGGGAAAACCAGTGCTTTGCCTGCGAAGTGCCTGAACAAATTCCTCCTTACCGAGATTTTTCATCTGTAAACAACAAGAATCCTTTCCCATGTTAACCAAGTTTTCGCCATCTCAATTGCAACATAAAAACTAAGAAGAAAGCAGTGGAGAAGTATCATTCAGACCACATGACAGCAAAAAGATAAGGTCAGGGTTCGAATCTTGAGGATAAGATAAAGGCCAAACAAAACTCTTTCTCTCTCTTGTCTCTCTCTACTAATTTTTTACCTGATTCAAGTCTTCCTGATAATCTTCAATGCTAAAATTAATGTCAGCTTCCACTCCTCGGAACTTGATTGCCGCTGTATCGTATGCGCTGCAGGCGAAAATTTATCGGTCAATCTAAAGCTCTGAAACTATAATTTTGTTTCCCTTTCTTTCTTAAAGGATGTACAAAACTTGGAAGGCCTGTCAAAGTATGAATAACCAAGAGATGTTACCGAGCAGCTGCAAGTGCAGTGTCAAATCCACCTGCGGAAAACATCCAAGAAAAGAAGAAAACCAATCTAGCCCATGTTAGCTATATGTCTGAACAAATATGCGAGTGAAGTGAATGAAAAGAAAGATCAGACTAATAGTCCCATACCTAGATAAACTTGCTTCCCACAGTCCCTGCATCAACAGAAAATCATTAAACTCTGATTGGTAAACTTAGAGCCTAGTCTAAACGATTTTGGAAAATTGGGCAACTAAAAGGAAACACTATTCTGAGTGTCATTATGCTTAGTGAAAACACCAACCATATATGAGACTCCCAACGGCCAGTTCTCCGGTAGTAGGTGACGCCACGATACTGTGAGCTTCTTGACCGAGGACCTCGTCGACTTTTTTTCAACGGTTGTGAGACTTCAGCGGATTTTTTTGAAGAAATTGTCTCCGATTGATATAAGTTTACTCCGACGCAATGAGTCCTCCGAAACCCAGCTCTGCCGCCGGAGTTGGCTCCCATTTCCTGGTCGCCGACGGGAAAGAACTGACGAGTTACCAGTGGGCCACTGTCTATAGTGTCCGGCACAGGGAATCCGAATATTTCGCTGCTACGCTTCTTGATTGTTGATCTTGCTCTCTCTCCACTGCCATCAACTTCTTCTTCTTCGGATCCTTCTTCAACAAACACAGCAGAAGAGCTTGAATTAGACATGGATCCGACCTGCTTGCCTTTCTCATCTTCACCGTCGACGGAGGTCTTTTGCGAAGAACACACCTCTGATTCATCGTCCCTTCTCTGATCAGGCGAGTCATTCAAGTCCCACATTTGTTTTGGTACGAGGGTCGATGTAAAGCAAGAATTTTTATGCTGACTACTACTGTCCTCGCTCAGATTTTTGATAGAAACTCAAGACTTTAACATGAAAGATTAGAATTTGAGAGAGTAGTGGAGATGGCAGAGCTAAAAGGAGATAAACTTCCCTTTGGAATTGGACCTTTTGTCTATAAAATAGGTTATCAAGGGTCGTGGATCATGAACACAAACATATAAAAAAAGAGACAACCAAAGAGAGGGTTTTCGAGCATTCAAAGGAAAGAAAAAACCTACGACTTAGAGAGGTATCTTTTGATGTTTCAAGATCTTCTACCCTCTAAGTGTCCAAATACAGCATAGACAAGGCCAAGCTTTGAGGCTTCAAGGATAGGCTAAAGCATCCTCACCCACCCCAACAGTTCTGTGTCTCTTCCTCTCTTTCTCACACACGGTGGTCTCTTCAATTTAACAACTTGGCTTTTGGCTTCTCTTTTGTTTTTGAATGCCTTGTTGTGATGTACAGTATCTCTTTCCTTTTCTATTTGTCTTTTGGAAAACCCTTTTTTTTAATCAAATGGTTTTGGTATGCAAATATACATGAATTAGAATTAATTATAATAACCCTCCATTCATTTAGTTATCATGACATAAGAAGTTTACTGTTTTATGTTGCCTTCAAACTAAGCAATCTTTTAGTTACTGGTGGGGGGAAAAAAACATGAGAAAGAAAGAAGCGTCTCTTTCTACCTCCCAACTTTCCCACGTTAACCGAATCGAAAAACACCGTCATCCTTCTTCCTCCTTCTCTTCCTCCTTCTGGTGTATGTGGTGTTGTGTGTCTCTCTCTCTCTCTCTCGATCCCCTTTCACACCCTTACAGTAGCTAAATACATTTAACTAATTCCGGAAAGAGACAACGGATAGACTCGAAAGATGGCTAATCACTGAATCGCCTTTATTAGCTATTAATCATCAACATTCACACCCTTACGTCAGAGGTCACCTTCCACCTCTGTCTCACGCGCATGTTATAGTGTGCATATATAGAATTGTACGGTACCCCTTGAAGGTTTCAAGTTTTAACTGCATAACGAACATGGAAGTTAAAAATAAGAGGCGATAACTAAAAGTAGGGTGTATGAGTTTTGGTAGAGAATCAGGTTATAACAAGAGAAATGAGAGAGAAAGAGAGAGAGAGAGGGATGATATGATAAGGGTTTGCTTTGTGTTAGGGCATGAATTGATCAGAAAAAGAAAAGAGAGTATAGTAAGAAAATGGAAAACGTTTCCAAAAGCAGTCCAATCCAAGAGTACGGGAAGAGGGCCACCTTTGCCTCTTTCGTTCACTTACGGAACTCATTCTCCTCTTTTTAATGTACTTCCTAGTTATCGCCTCTTCTCACTTCTACTCTCGCTCTTTAGCGCGTTCCCGTCACTCTTATAATACATTTAAATACTCGTAATTCATTACCTTTATATATATATATATATATATAAAAGAAGAAATGCATCTGCCCTTCAAAGGTAAAACTGAAGAAATAAATGTATACTAATATATTCATTCTTTCCACGTATAAAAGAGTTAGCTGTATAGTAGTTATTTTGATATTTGGTTGTTGGACTGAGTTTGTATATGTTAGTGATGAGTTGCAATTACCCATATTAGAGAGTGAAGTATTTTTTCTTGTATCTATTTGTTTGGGGTATCAGAGCGTAAGTTTTGATGTGAGCCGGTAGTTTTCGTTCAGTATTTGTTAATCGTCTTCATCAAGGTACGGAGGAGGAGGATTTCGGCTCAAGAATAGAAGATTTTTTTACTCAAAATATGAACAGTTCATTCCAGGATCTGATCATCTTATAATGGCGTTGGTAACATCTCCTTTAACAGGTATAATTACCTTTCATAGAGTCGTGCTCTGAAATTAGCTTTTAAAGCAAAAATGAAGTTATAATTTATTGATGGTAAATACTGTAACACCTAAATGGAATTGGCATATTGAGTGTTAACATATTCTTACGTACGACCCTTAGAGTTGGTAGAATAGAGACGCATGGAACGAAGTTTGATTTCTTCTATCTACACTCTCTGAGTCGAATCTATCACACAGGGCTTGTTTAGTGCAGAGGACCCAATTAACATGATTTGCAGGTTATTGTGTCAATCTGAAAGTTTATTTAATGAGCATCCAAATGATAGAAGTTATGGGTTCTTTCGTTTTAAAAAAAAAAATTATTGCGTACCTAACATTTTGAACTACAACATTCTCTATTTAATACCTCATTATTTTAACAATTACTATTCATTTTTTAAAAAATTTTGAGAGAGTCTTCTCTATATTTACTTAAAACCTCCTACAAGAAACTTCAATACATTTCTCATGCACGTTACTCAACTACCCATCTCCTTGTGAAATTTGTTGACAAAATAATTTACCAACCTTCTAATACATTTCAACACATCTAAATTAGATTTCATACATAATTTTCAAGTATTCATATATAATTCATAATAAAATCTTGTAAGATCCTTCACTTCTTTATGTGCACATGTCATAACCAAAAAATAAATAAAAATGATTAAGGAAATTCAAATGAAAATAGTAATTGATTGTAGATTAAATTGTAAAATTTATTCATCATTGTGTAATTAGACATGAATTATTAAAATAGATACATGCTTGTATTTCATAACTTGATTTTAAATGCCTATTTATGCTTAAAATAAATGAAGATATTTATATTTAAAAATATTATATATTATACATGTTTATGGTTGAATGATATATATATATATATATCTGTGTGTGTGTGTGTGTATACCCCAAAATAAAAATCCAACGGAATTGTATTGTGGAGTCAGATAAGTGGGATTTTAAAATATAGGACTAGGTTCTCAGAACTACACAGTTTTTTATTTTTCTTTTTATATATATATTGAGACTGAGCTCTCAGAGCCATACAGTTCATAACACAAATTAAATATCTTATACCACAACTAGGCTCTCAGAGTCATACAGTCCGGTAATGCATATCATGACGCAGTATTGTTAACTTCCTAATTGGCATTCAAATCTTATCACATTTCTCCAATTTATATCTATTTTACTAAAGGCAAATCTAATTAGACTCCATTGAAATTTAATAATAAATACTCATAATAGCCAATTCAAGCTATTCCATATTCGACTAAAACAAATGTCACTTTTTAATGTCATTTTTTCTTTCCATTATTAGTTTTAATTTAGTTCATGTAATATTCAAGACATGTTCATCTTGCCAATTTTTAAAAAATAATATGTACATCAAATTTTCAAATTCAACATATGTATGACAATTAGAAAAAATACAAATTATAAGTTCAAAATCTAAATTAATCACATATACTACTTCATTTACAATCCAATCAAATATTTTTAACAACAATTTTATAAACCCCCAATTTTACTCAAGAATCCTAAATTGCCTAATATACAATTTTTAAGGAAAAATAGAATTACAATAAAACATACCAAATTGATTTTTATTTCTTCAAATTAAGCTTCCATTAACTTCAATTTCACCGACAATTCCTTATTCCTTTTCTTTACTCAAAAATCCTAAATTACCTAATACACAATTTTTAAGGAAAAATAAAATTGCAAGAATACATACCAAATTGATTTCTAATTCTTCAAATTAAGCTTCTATCAACTTCAATTTCACTAACAATTCCTTATTTCTTCTCTTTCTCTTTTTCTCTCTTCTTCAATTCCTCTTCTTTATCTTCATATTATTGCAGAAACATTCAATTTCATGTATTTTATTAATCAATGCATGCAACTACACCAAAATCATATACTAAAAAAAATCAAAACTCCATTAACTCACCTTTCGGGTACTATTTATTAAGAACACTCATATGCATTTTCTTCATCTTTTTTCAAACTTTTTGTTAATATGGTGAGTTTAGGCACCATAAGTTAATGATTTAGCGTTTAATAGGTAATTTGGGAGTTAAAAGTAAAAAAAGTTAACTTGAAAATGAAAAAAAATGAAAGAAAAATGGAGAAGAAAGGAGGAGGCACGTTCTCGGCTATACTTGATGAAGAAGAGAGTGTTAGGTGGCAATTAATGTCATCGAATCCCTTAATAACTTTTTTCTTTTTTTTTAAGATTCAAAATTAAATTTAACTTTTAATCAATTCTTTTCTTATGGATTTTTTTCTTATTCTTATTAAAAAAATCCATAAGAAAAATATCAATCTCACATAAAGTCCTTAATTAATATCCTTTATTTCTATTAATATTTTCATATTTGACGTTCACCATTTCTCGAGTTCAACTTTGACTATTGGTCAATTATTGATCAAACCTTAAAAACAAACTAATTTTAAGCTCTAATTTGATCATTAGGCTATTCTTTAATAATATTATCTGATACCAAATAAAATAAAAAATAGTTTGAGTTTTTGATGTCATTATTCACCTCAGGATACACTCTTTGTAACTCAAAAAGTAATATTCATGAAATCGAATACAGATACAAAATACCAAATGAAAATTTGTTAGTTTACTATTTATGGTGTAGAGTTGATAGTATGCTTACGTCATGTATACTAAATTCAATTTCTAAAGAGATCATTGATGCTTATTTGTACGCCTCAAGTGCTTTTGAGCTTTGGAAGGAATTAGATAAGAGATATAGAAAATATAATGGTCCTCTTTTGTATCTGTTACAAAGAGAAATTAGTGTAATCATACAAGAAATTATGTCTATTATTAGATATTTTACAAAATTGAAAAGCTCTGGGATGAGTTAAGCTATTTGTTACCAATGCTAAAGTGTTCATGTAATCAATGTACCCGTGGAACTAGTAAGAAAATGGATGAGATAATTTCAAGGCACAAGATGACACAATTTCTTATAGGATTAAATGAAAGTTAAAAATCAAGTTTTGGTGATGTCTTTTGTGAGCAATAAGGTGTTCATTACTCTTCTTTTGAGTTACAAAGCATAGCTCATTTATAAATTTTTCTATTTATCATTCATTAGAAACGTAACTTTCTTTCTTCAATTTTACAAAAAAATTTAAGAAGTAATTAAAATCTTTACACGAAGCCTTGTTGATTAATTCAATTCGTTACACTATAAATCTTACACTTATTACAAAATTTTCCTAGTTCTTATGGAAGAAATTACAACTGTTTGCATCATCATTGAATTGGTCCCTTGTATTACAAAAAAAGACAAACAATGATTAAATTTTAATATAATCTATTGTCTAAACTAATGTGCTTAATCCTTACTAATTTCTACATCTTATAATGAATGTCTGATATAGTGCTTATTTAATTAACCTGTGATTAGCCGTAACTAGAGGACGGTGTTGTGCCACGGAAGGGACTCCAAATAAATGGGGCCCAGAATTCAGAAATGAAAGAACGCCACGTCATTAGATACCGACCACACAAAAAAAGATTTTATTGATAAAAATAAGAAAATGAAAAAGCATCCAATTATATTATTATTATGCGCATCAATCAATCAATCTAATCAGCATATCTTTGAAAATCGACGGATGGGGTAATTTGGGAACACCAAAATTTGGGAAAAAGAAAAAAGAAAACCTTTCCGATAATGGAAGTGGGACTATGATACATAATTGGCCAAGGGGCTTTCCTCAAGTGGAAAACAATGCAGGTCTCAAAAATATCCACTTTGAGAGTTCTGCTAAAGCCTATAATTTTTATTTTATTTTTATAAAAAGATGATTTTATGACTTGAATTTGTATCCTTATAATCGTAAAGAATTTTATTGATTGTTTTAAAGCTCGTTTTCTTGAAATTAATAAATTTAATTTAATAAATTTAAACTATAAAAAATAATTTATTATTTTAAATTTAAATTACTCAATTTTGCTTCCCATAATCAGGATATGTGAACCAATGCTAATAATGGAATCATATGCTTCTACTTGTGTAATTCTTGTGATGAAGTAGCAATAATTAAATAACTTAACAGGTTAGTGTAAGCGGTTCAACACTCTCATCCCTTAATTAAAAGTCTCAGGTTCGAGTTATAAAAATGGAAAAATCTGTTTGACCAGTACTTTATCTTTTACGGGCTGACCCGGTGCGAGAAAAAATTAGTCTAAGAATGGATGATTTAAAGGCGTCTTCTCACAGTTGAGACCCTCCTAAGATACCTCGTGGATTAAAAAAATAATAATTAAAGAATATGCTATATTTTCCTACAACTATTAAGTAGTTAAGCGTTTGAATATCTTTTGAAGATCTCCATTTTCCCATCAATCAATCAATTTCAAGAAGACCAAAAGAAGGGTGGGGATTAATTTAAATGAGAGGCATGGTTTGTACATCATCTTTTTAATTGTTAATTTAATTCCCAAATATATATTATAAATAAGAAAATATGCCACTTAAC
Organism: Erythroxylum carthagenense; assembly: GCA_026413575.1. NCBI lineage: Eukaryota > Viridiplantae > Streptophyta > Magnoliopsida > Malpighiales > Erythroxylaceae > Erythroxylum > Erythroxylum carthagenense. Next base: position 8,549,721 of record JANZLD010000237.1, on the reverse strand, counting down.
CTTCAATCTCATATTTTTCCTACCATTATTAGTGACTAAAAAAAAAGATATGTTGCTGAAAATTAGGATTCATATTTTATTATATAATAAAAATGATTTAACTAAGTATTGATGACGACCATAATGAACAAATTTTGTGGTATCGTCATACCGTATTATATGTGTGTATTATTAAACCTCTCCGACTTTCATAACTCGCTGAAATTTCAACTGAACATTAACCGAATGAAAATGATTTAATTGAAAAATTTTTAATAAAATAAAATAAATTAAGGAATGAAATGAGAAAGAAATAGATTGTGAATATATGATCTCACACGAGGCTTAAAATTCAGAATATATTAATTACGATAAATCAAAGATGTTTATATGTTCGTATCAAATTTCTCCTATCACTTCGGAAGATTTGTTTTAGAAGAAGAAAACTCTAAGGCTCTGTTTGTTTCGAGGGTTAGAGATGGAATGAAATGAAACATAATACACTTTCATCGTTTGTTTGAAGGTTTCATAATAGAATGGAATAGAATGGGATGGAAGCGGAGGGTTTCATGTTACGTTTCATTCCATCCTAAACAGTAAAAATAAGAAACCTCCGATTTGGGGAGTTTAGGATGGAACGTAACATAATAAATACATACTACCTAATATACCCTTAATAATTCTTCTTAATATCAACTCTGACCAAATCATAATATTAATATATCAAATAGAATATAGTAATATTTAATATA
>JANZLD010000237.1:8511535-8530720 GCA_026413575.1 Erythroxylum carthagenense | reverse complement strand
TTACCCGAATTTTTTTCGGAGTTACCCGGCCCGGCCCGAAAAAAATTCGGGTAATACCCAAACCAACCCGAATTACCTGAATTTTACCAATTTATTACCCGAATTAATTCTGGCCAGCCCGAATAATGCTCAACCCTAGTAAAGATACTATTTAATGGCTTTGAGTATCACTGTTATTCTATATTTATGCTGATTTACACATTGTTACTTTGAAGTCACCTTTTTGATCAACAATATCAGTGTCACGATTGAAACCCTGACCAGTTTCAATACAAAAAAGTGAACAGATGATGTATTGAATGCTATGGTGATATCTGAGGTTGATATGGCCGTACGGATGGATAGGTCATCTCTACCGACATCCATGAGCTCAAGAGCTTATAAAGCAGCCTATGAAGCCTGGGATCGGTCTAATAGATTATATCTTATGACCATTAAAAGATCCATACCTGTCCATCTACTTAGTGGACTTCCGAACACAGATATAATAAAGAAGTTTCTTGAAAATGTCTCTCTGAGATACATAGTCTCACCTAATGTTGAGATGAGTACATTGATGAAAGAATAATTCTCCATGAAGTATATGGGAGAAGGGGGAGTAATGAAGTACATATCAAGAATGATTTATCTTCATAGTAGACTGAAGATACTGAACATTCCTCTTTTTGATGTCTTTATAATTCACCAGACTCTAAACATACTCCCTTTAGAATTTAGTAATTTGGTGATGACATGTTATTTGCTGGATGAGGAATAGGACTTCAATGCTTTGATTGCCCATTATGTTACTAAGGAGGAGAAACTCAAGCTTGCTACTCCTACAGCCCTCGAAGCAACTAAAGGAAAGCAAAGATGAAGCCCACTATATTCAAAAGTAGAAAGTCTAAATATTCTCCACTTACTGATGATGGTCAATCCAGTGCCGGTAAAGGTCCACATGACATAAAGAAACCAACAGTATGAGGTCTAAAAGGAAAGATTGAAACCATCAGGTAATTCATTGGCTTATTAATTTATGAATTTAATTTTTGATAGTCGCATTAAGTGCTTGGTGGCTATATAGTAGAGCATCTAATCATAGTGCTTCCACAATGCAGGGGTTCATATCCAGGATAAAGTCAAATAAAAGGAAGGAGAAATTGATGGTTCATAGCAATGAAGAGGTGGAAGTAATATCTATAGAGGATGTACGTCATTTTGGTTTTTACACGATACATTTTATTTGTAATCTTTGTATCAATTTGGGATATAGAAGGTTGATGTTTTGTATTTAATGCTTTTGTTGCACAGTTGTTGTTTAATGCAAAACATAATGGTATAATTTTCTTGTCATATAGTTTGTATGGAATGTGTCTTACTTCGAATTAGATATATGCTTCTTCGTATCTTGCAAAATAAGTCATGAAATGAAGGAACCTGATGAATAAAAAGTCATATATGGTGTGACATAAAAGTTTAAGCCATATTTTCAGAGCTAGGGTTGAGAGATTGATCAAGGAAAGCATTCTCTCAATTCTAGATGATGATGATCTGGAAACATACGCTAACTGTTGCAAGATTAAGTTGACTAATAAGGAATAAGGGTCAACTTATGCTTCTGACTTGTTGAGTCTGATACATACAAATGTCAGTAGCCCTTATATAATAGCATTATGCAATTCCAAATATATTCTAACATTTGTTAATAAATATTCCCGTTACAATTATATGTTTTTATTTAAAGACTAAAGGTTGAGAACTAAGTGGGAAAATTCATCAAGATAGTCAGATCTGACTGTGGAGGAGAATATCATGAAAAACATGGTATTTTAGGGCTTGAAAAGGTGCCATATATATGGAATCAGTTGGAATAGTGACTTAGTTCACTATGTCGGGTAGTCTTGAGTAAAATGTTGTGTTGTCGAAAGACATAATAGCACCCTAAAGGACTTAAAGAAGTAGATGGAGAATAGGACTAATCTACCTTATTATTTTATAGTAAGGAAACTCAGCCTTGCACACATTCGTATATGAAGCTGCCCTACTGAGGTAATATAATCCTTATAAAGAAAAATTGCATGCTTGTTATGGTCATTGTTATTTAGTAAGATATCCCGATCACGTTAACGTTACAGATTTTACTGTAGAAAAGGAGGGACCAAAATAGTGGAATCACAAATAGCTAAGTTTCTGGGATACGATGTCTATGATGATGGTGGGCACGTTGACCCTTCAAATGATAGCAGGGTGGATACTACAATTATTATGTACCCACTACTAATATAATTAGATCCGTTGGATTTAGGTCTTTGTATTGTGCTTGTACAGGAATAGAAAACCATACCTGTACACACAGAGGTTTTTAGAGGTATAAGATCTAATACAGTTGTGATGACCTGCTATCCCATCTGATAACATAGTCTAATAGGTGAACATGACTATGTTATTAGACATGTTACAAATCCAGTACTTTTATAGAAGTGGTTTCTACACCCAATGTGGAATTATAGTGGGATACAATGACAGATGAGATGCAATCCATAAAGCATAATAAGATCTGGGAACTAGTTGATTTGTAGCAGAAACAAACTCGTAAGTTGTAAAGGTAGTTTTAGACCTAAAAGATTTCGAGATAAAGTTCAGCAGTTTATGGGCTCGCTTAATTGTCTGATGGTTCATTCATTGAAAAAGGTTGACTTTAATGTTACTTTTCTCCCATATCCGTGAAGGATAGATTTTGAGTGATTATGACAATTGTAGCTTATGATGATATAAAGTTACATCAGATGGTTGCCAAAACTGCTTTCTTGAATAAAGACCTTTATGAAGAGGTCTATATGGTACAACCTGAAGGATTTCAGGATCCAAATGGAACTAACATGGTTTGCGCATTATGTAGATCAATATATGATTTACATCAAACCTCCCAAAAGTGATACCTTACATTTGATAAGGTTTGAACTCTTTTGGTTTCGTGGAACATAATGTTAAAAGATGCTTGTATCATGAGGTTAGGGGAAGCAGAGTTATCTTCCTATCACTGCATGTGGATGATATATTACTCACGTCAAGTTACTTGATCATGTTGTCTAAGGTTAAGCAACTTTTAGTCAAGAACTTTGACATGAAGGTCATTAGTGTAGCATCTTCTATCCTAGGTATTCAAATTCATCAGGACAGATCTCAACACTTATCAGACCTCTCATAGAGTGCATAAATTGAGGATATGTTACAAAGGTTCAATACGGTTAACTGTAAACCCATTGTAGCACCTATCTCCCTTAGTGAAAGATAATCTTTGGTACAGTATCTAAAGAATAAAGTAAAAAGAGAGATTATGAGGACTATTCCATATTCTAGTGTAGTTGATAGCCTAATGTATGCTCGAGAAAGTACTAGGCAGGACGTTGCATTTACTATTAGACTGTTTGGTCAATATCTTGTTCACCCAGGTTTAGACCTTTGAAATGCAGTCAAGCGAGCATTGAGATAATTAAAGGGAATCAAGGATTATATGTTAACATATAGAAAAGTCAACAGACTAAACCTAGTAAGGGATTCAAATTCAAATTTAGCTATGTGTCCGGATGATCGAAAGTCTACTTAAGGTTATATTTTTAAGTTTGCATATGATACAATGTCGTGGAAGTGTGTCATATAGACACGGGTGACTTTCTCGACTATGCATGTAGAGTGCATGCTATGGGATTGTTTCACAGACAGGTTGACTCAAAAACTTAATTTCTGAGTTGCCTGTGGTTAATTCAGTGGAAGTGTGTCATATGGACACGGGTAACTTCCTCAACTATGCATGTAGAGTACATGCTATGGGGTTGTTTCACAGACAGTTTAACTCAAAAACTTGATTTCTGAGTTGCCTGTGGTTGATTCAGTGATTAAACTCATTCGGCTGTACTATGATAATCTTGTTGCTATGTTGTTTAATAACAACATTGAATATCAAAGGGTCTTAACATTTCAAAGTCAAATATTTGACCATAAAGGATTTGATATGAAAATGTGACATTAAGGTTAGGAGCATTTAAAAACTGAAGAACTGTAAATCGATTCTTTAACTAAAGGACTTCACCCATTTGTGTTTGAAAGACAAGTATACATTATGGGTGTTTTGAACTCCTTAGACATTGTTAGTTAGAGGATCGTTATATTTGCTCCATGTACATTTGTACATTTTGATATATTATGACGGTATTATGGTTCATTAATAAAGATGATCATTGTTTATCCTTAGTAATACGTGTTATCATAAATTGTCATAATACGTATGAAAGTCTTAAGATTTGTGTCAATCTTAAGCATTTAAAGGTCATTAGGCATATATACAGATTGGCCTTGAGCCTACGTCATTTAAACACATACAGTTTTATATGAATATCCATAAAGTTTGACATGACATAGGTGGTTGTAAGTTTTTAATCCCATAAAGATTCTTTAATGTAGTTTAGCATTCAACAAGAAAACATAAAGATTTTCTCTAATGTTGTTTAGCATTTAGTGAGAGGAAACAAGTTTACTCTAATGATGTTTAGCATTTGGTGAGAGAAAACAAGATTTCTCTAATCTAGTTTAGCATAAGTGGTTTAGCATAAAGTTGGAAAAATCGAAACCTACAAACACAGATGATAGAATTTAGATCATAAAGGTATCATTGTAGTTTATCACACTTCATTTTCTCATTCATGTTAGTAGATACGTGATTGTATTAAAGCTGTCTCACACATGACACATGCATTTGATATTTTTCAGTATTGAAAGCTTTGCAGGATGAAATGATGCACTTTCGTTATCTTTGGATCAAATGTTTTGTTTTTAAACTTAGTTGACTAATACAGTAGCGTGACTTAACCGAGTTTTTTAAACTATTTTAAACTTGAGTCAATATTGCAATTAAGTATTGTCTAAGGGGGAGAATGTTAGATACTTTTAATTTTTCCCATAAAGTTGGACAACATTTAATTGCATTTTTCAGTTTTTCAATAACTTATCGGTTAAGTTACATAATTTGATCTAGATAAAAATAATAAAGTAACTCAATAAATGATCTAAATCATGGGTCGAAATCTAGGTGAAAATAGATCTCAATCAGTGTGGACCGGACTCATATATGGCCTGTGATAGGAAAGCTCGATATGGAAGCTATATATAAAAATTAAGGTCTCTTGTAATTACTCATATCATTCGTAAGCACAAGGATTCTCTGACCTATTAAGAGAACTTATATTTTGAGAAAATTGTTGAAAGACGTTGACTGCGTCCTGGTGAGCAGTACCTATGAAGACGACGATAGATTTGCGCATATTTCAGCTTCGAAAAACTCGTTTGAAATAATGAAGTCAAAATCAAGTATTTTCCGTATTTTTCGTTTATTGTCCTTTCATGTTTGATCCAAGATACATAATTACGCGTTACATGTTAGTGACCAACAACATTAATTCACGTGAGCTTCCAACCTATTAGTTTAGTTTAAAGTTGTAAAGACATACTTATCGAAATCGGTGGAGGGACAGGTTTTGTTTACCATTTTCCTCTTAAACTGTATGCTTTTGTCTCCATTAGATTACCACGCCGAGAATGCCATTTTCGTTTGTTTTGACATTAAGTTAAATAAAAATGCCATGTAAAGTATGACTTCATTGTTGCATGTTTTAATTAATATATTTGAATGCTTGAGTTGAAGATTGTTTATGTTTCAATGGGCATGGTTAGCTGTAAACAAGTTGGCATACCAAATGAATGTGCATCCCATATGAAAAGGAGGCATCAACAATAAATTAAACCTTAGGATAGAGTTAGGGTTTTGTTCAATTACACCAACTGGTCATAGTTTAGGACAATGCATAGCCAAAAGGACTTATGGTTATGGTCTGTGCACGCAAGCTTAGACTATTAAGAAATTGATGAATACATCAAATAATAAAAAGTCACATTGAGAAAAGCAAATAAATTAATTAAAATGTCCAGCAATATTAGTTTTATTTTATTCTATTGGAAATTTTAAAAAAAATTAATTCTCCTATTCTAACATTTCATTGTTCCAGTTCTAACATTTTTTCATTTTCAGCCCCTTTTCATTGAAATTGTACTAATATAAAATAAAAGTAAGAAAACGTAATTAGGAAATAAGTACCAATAAAAGGAATGCAAAATAGACTGTCCCTATCATCAAAAATTCTTTTGGGTCTGTAAAAAAGAGAAAAAGAGAAAAAAAGGTCCTTATATAATTTAAGTAATTTATAATTTTTAATATCTAACTTTTTGAAAAGAAATCTTTATGATTTTTATTTCTTAAAAACTTTTTTAAAACTTTCCTGAAAAATAATGATAGAATATAATATATATATCAACAATAATACTCAGTAAGAGTCTAACAGAAATACAGGATTTGAGATTATATTTATATTGTAGATAAATCAATCAAATACTTCTAATATGATAGCTCAATTTGATTCTTAAGCTTGATTCATATTAATTAAACCTAACCTAAATTGGTAATTCAAGATAGTTATTATAAATTATTATTTTAATTTTTTTAATTAATTTAAGTTGAATTTGAAAATTAAGTTGCGTTTCGGCGTTTTGATTGATCTGTATGTAATATTCACATCATACGTATTTATTGTTATTTTAGTGAAATTGTAAGAGAAAGAACATTTTTAAATAAATAAAATTTACAAAAGTTTTAAATATTAAGAGAATTTTTAAAAGTGACTTAAATGACAAAGAACTATCTTTTGATATCAAGAAGTAGAAACAAATTCATTCTATATGTTCAAAAATATAATTCAACTTACGATAATTACATCCAATTTGGAGATAGCATTCTAAATTTGATGTTCACTTTCAAGGCTTATCTCATTATAGGCCTAATATGTAATAATTTATTTATACCAAATTGAACCATTTTCTCGGTGGAAATGATTATCTTAGCCAACCTCATAAAGCAAGAACTGCAACGTTCGAGACCCCTTCGGCTCTCTGATAACAGTCCCTGAACCAGACGTGTCAACAGTGAAGCATTTACGTGGTGGGTCATGTGTGGTCTTGTGTTAGTCAAGCGTGTTGACTATAGCTTGATTGGCCTAGGCCATGCTTTAGATTTTTATATTTTTCATAAATAAAGGTTCCTTGAGTTAAGCCAGACTTTTTAATTCTCCAATACCGAGGACCAACTTTGTTCAGTTAGCTAATTACCAAGAAACCACTCAATTATGAACAAGATTGACAAAATTGGACGCTTAGACTTTAGACTTTTCAAAGCCGGATTTTCCAAGGTATGGCCTATTTTGGGATGGACAATATTAGCTCATTCTGTGAGAAAAACCATTAAATTCCATGATTGTATGCTTATAGCGCATAGCTAAACTACTGAAACAAGGTCACGATTTTGACATTTTAGCAGTTGGCAGTCGAGAGTCAAAAAGGGGTTATTTGAAAGTTGTCAAGTCGCTAATCGACCTTAATGGCAGATTTCACCATCTAGTTAAATGAATCTGGTCGTGTGGTGTGTGAGGAGAAGAAGTCAATGAGGGTTGCGTATGTTTCTGAGAAATTTCCTGCAGAATATAGATTTTTGGTACATGACAGAGCTGTAAAGTCTCTTGCCGGCCAATTAATGAAGCTAGAAGTCAAAATATAGGTGACGATTGCTAAGACTCCCCAAAACAATTGCTACTTATAGATATTGTTAGTTAGTGGTCATAATCTGTCTGTATTACGATATCAAGTTCAAAGGGTTGCACAGTTTGACTGTTAAGTTATTAGCAGGAGAACATTTACTATTACAAGTTGATCGGCCCGTAAGAAGCTAATTATCCATCTTCTTTTCACCTTCAACAAATAGCCAGGGCATTGAAAAATCCTCAGAAACACACTTAAAGAATCGGTCTAATTCTATCTCTGCTCATTCCTTTCGAGAAAAGGTAAAGAACTAGCAGTAATCAGTATACTACATTTGCGATAAACTAATCTTGTACGGATTAGTAACTCACACAGAACGAGAGAAAGAAACAAGTTGGATCGAGAAGGGTCTTGTGGGAATTTTACGGTTGAAAAAGCAGTCAAACCATTTGAATGCTTGAAAAACTGTTGGAGTGAGCTGACATTGGTTGGTGAACGAAGCTGACATTGGTTGGTGAACGAAAGAACCCCCTCTTGCCAATTCCTGCAAAGAGTTGAATATAATAATGGTCGTAACAACCAGGAACATCTTCTCCTGGTAGTTGGTAGGCGGCTCGTACAAAATCCAACATTCTTCGTCGTTCTAAAACAAACTTGTCAATAGGGAAACAAACCAGACAGAAACACCTTAAATTGAATCGTTGGAAAATGCTAGGACGTTGCTCTTTGATTGTGCATGATGTTGCAACTAGTTCCAATTACAGTTGAATACATCTGGGAACTAATAAATACATTCATGTGTGAACCCAACCATACAAGCAAATGCAAAACATCCTTCCAGCTTTGTCCCATTACTTTTGCTTCCGCCGCATTCCCATTCGTGACTTTGCATACCTAATATTTCCCATTAAGTAATAAACAAGGTAGTAACAGAAAGGTAAATAAATGATGCATTAGAAAACTTTTCGGAAGGATACTCCAATCGCATGCCGCCACCAAGTGGCGAGGAGTAGAGAAGCGTGCCCTGCAGATGATTTAGTGCCTCAGTCGAACAGGCAGTATCCTGAACACATTGTCCCAATTTTGTCAAAGTAAATTAATTGACAGAGAGAATGTGCATATCATACGGGTTAAATTTAATGACGGTATTCCTAAACAATGTTCCTTATCATTTCGTATGGTTTCCCTTACATGACTAGCACCATTAGGCCTGTTTCCTGCTTTTCACGTTCTAAATGTTTTTCTCCAAGAGATTTTGGTTTACGAGTCCTTCTACAACCTCCAACCGTTACTTTTTTAATAAAACATTAAGTTTAATGTAATCTCATCAGACCAATCCATCAGCCTGGTGCATGCTAGTACACTCAACCCAAAATACAAAGTAGCATTCGGGCGCAATGCACTATCACTACTTTTTACATAAAGCATAAAGTTTAATGTAATCTCATCAGACCAATCCGTCAGCCTGGTGCATGCTAGTACACTCAAGCCAAAATACAAAGTAGCATTCGGGCAATGCACTAGCACCAATAGCACAAGGAAAGAAAACACCACAACAACAATGAAAAATAGCAAAATCCCATGCTAAAGGCCAAATACAAACACCACAACAACAATGAAAAACAGCAAAATCCCATGCTAAAGGCCAAATACACATTTTCTCCATTCATCAAACTTAAGATGTAGAAAACACTTAGGTATTGCATTCACTTCCGAAGGGAGTCAGTTCACCACCATCCATTCAACCAATCATAACTCCAAAATCAACTGAATTTAGAAAACCTATTTCCTCTCCACGCTCTAAGGTAGGAAAAATGAAGAAATAAAAGGGGCATTGCAGCATATCAAGTCAAGTACCTGAAAATCTACAAATGCAACTGGGGCACCATATGTGCTCTGTATCTTCAATTTCAAGAATCCACGGCATCTGACAGAAAAAATGTCAACAAGAAAATCAAAATACTAAAAAAGTTAACATGTCTAATTCAAAGCTCTTACCTTGAAAATACTTGATTTAACTCTTGCTCTGTACAACTTAGCCCCAAATTTGCTATAAAAAGTGTTGGACAAGGAGGTGCTGAAGAATTATTCTGCACATAAATAATATTTATTGATTTATCAGAACTAAAGAACGGATGTTCACATACAAATCATGCACTTGTTCCCATGAATCCAATTAATCATGAGGTAAATGGATTATGGATACCTCCATACGATAAAACATGGCCAAAATCATAAAATATCTCCTAAATGGGAATGAGATCAGAAATACTCCACATCTCCGTAATCAAACTTGCCAATATGAAAAAAAATGAAGACAAGATCATTTTAAAAAAAAACAAGGTATGATAAGTTCTGCTGATATACGATGTTGAAATTGTTCTTGATAACAATTCTCTTTTCATACTCCAAGTGCTTGCAAAAGCAAAGCAACTGTGTTAAAAGCCATAGAGCCTATGAGCCCTCTGCTTTATGTAAGAAATAGAACAATTTTAGCATATAAGTTATTTACTATTCCAGTTCCACATTATGTTTCACACCACATGCTATTACATTATGTTGAATATAGAATTTCTGAATTGATGAATTTGTCTTATAAGTATTAACAAAATGAATGGAACTACAGGTACTCTTTAGTTAAGAGTAATCAGAGTCCATTAGTATCACCAGTAAGATAATTAGTGGTGGAGAAACATGTCCATGAGATAAGAAGAAGCAAAGGTGACTTGAACCCTAGTTGAGTTGAGAAATGAAAAAAATGAAATGCGGACTTACTGATTGTGTAGATGCTGACTCATTTGAGGCTCTGCCGAAGTTGCAATGGCTGAAAATTTGAAAAAGGAATTGCAATTAGAAGGACTCGGAATCTTAATCGAATAAAAGTTAAAAACTTAATTCTTTTACTCTAACTTCAGAAACGGGGCATGCAAGTAATTGCTTTTACTAAGCCCCAGACCTCTTAGCCATAAGTATTCACTTCAAGTCAAAAGATGTGCGAATTGAGCTAAAGGCGGTCACTTTCTATTAACAAAAATGTGCTCAAGTAGTGCAGATGACCTTTGTGCAGGTGGATAACCAATTGTGTTGTGAGCGGAATTAGCCATTCCATGCAAGTGAATGCTGCCAAAACCTGCTAGTGCCCAAGGGTGCAAAACATGTGCAAAGTGAGCTTCTAAAAGACTGTGTCCTCCATGTGAGAAAATAACTGATGCCCTTTAATTAATGCGCAAGTATCACAGAACCAGTAGGATTGGACAAAGAAAGATGAGCTTCCATTGAAATAAAAATAAAGAAAGATGTCCAAACAAGGAGTTTCCACAGGACATACTTCGTATCAACTTTGAGATTTGACCAATTGTATTACCTGGATCAAGAGTTTCCATTGAAGATGGTGTAGATAGTTTAGCTTTCTTATCTGAGCCAGACCTTTCGTCATCTGATTAAGAAAATCAACACAAGAATTTTCAAACACTCAAAATTTCAGAATAGGATTGCAAACACGAAAGTACTTTAAAAGACATGATAAACATCAGGTAAAAGACCTGTTCTTGTACGCTTGGTTCTTGAATTAGATTTTGCGAGATCAATGTACAAGGTTGATCCCTTCTCAAGGTCAAAAACCATTCCCTACAAACAATATTAAGACATAAGAGTTAATTTTATTTCATAATGCCATCAAGAATGTTGTCCCACGGAACTTCTCCAATACAAACTACTTACAAAATAGCCTAGCAAATCCTAAACAAAATAATAATTCAACACTACTAAATGACTTGTAGGAGACTGGGATGCATTCAAGTAGCCTCTATTTGAAACAACTTGCAAAATCTTCCCTTTCCACAAGTAAATTACGAGTACAACTTACACCAGAAAAATTGACAATATCTAAGTGCATAGCGACAACGTGCACAAGGAACCAGCTAAAGCCGAGCATGTTCGTAGCATCGAAAACAACCAAACAAGATGATCAAATCATTAAAGAGACAAAATAAAACAATCTTACATTCAGAGCATGCATTGCTGCAACTGCAGACGGTTGATCCACAAATGTAGCAAAAGCAAAAGGCTGCCACCATCATAACTTCCGTGTTAGGAGCACTGAAGTAATCCAAAAAACTGTGGAAACAAACTCAAAAGAGGAGAGGACCTGAGAAGTTTGGGTGGCGTTACGCAGATGAGAAGACTCATAACCAGAAAACTCCCGGAAGAGATTGTAAATTTCGCGAGGCTTCACGTCCTCGGGTAGACCCGCAACAAAAAGCGTACGCACTTGATCGTAACCGCCGGTAACCACAAAAGGAGGCGCGTAGACCGAGAAAGGTGGGTGATGTTGTTGAGGGAAGTAGGAGCGCTGACCTGGCGGAGGAGGTTGGTAGTAAGTAGAGAAACACTCCTGCGGTAGCGTTGGCGGAGGCGGCGGAGGAGGTGGTGGCGGAGGAGGAGGATAGTAGGCGGCGAAGTTGTCGTCCATTAGATGAGAGGCGTAGAAAGCTGACAGGTGTTTTAACGTTGCGAATGTTAGTTAGACTTGGGCCTGGTGTTTTCTGCTTCTCGGCCCAGTTTATTATTTTCTATAAATATACGTTTATGCATTTAACATTATTTAAATAGATTTCACAATATTTAGATATCTACTGTAATTTCGTTTTTTATATCTTCAAATATTTCAAAAATAGTAAAAACATTTTAAATATTTACTTCTAAATAATTTTTAGATAGATACACCTTGACTTTGTGCTGGCGTAAATCCCTTTATTATGTTTCAATAAAAGTTTCATTATTGTGAATAAAAACACGCATTTTCATAAATTGTAATATTTAATTTTACAATACAAATATTGGAAGAAAATTAATATTTTGCTTGTAGTTTAGAATATTTGTAATTACTTTACCGTAAAGTAATTAATTGTATTGTTATTTCTGCAACTTGAAATCACAAAGATGAAGAATTGAACTATGACCTCGAGTCCTGAAGACTAGCTAAATAATCTTCAGAACTTCTGACCCTTCTGATTGGAGGTCAAGGTAGGAGCAATGTCAGAGTTATTCAGAGCGGCTTCCAACTTTTTACCCCTATACAATGGCACGAGCAATTATCAAAATGATCACACCATCTTGTCTGGTTTTAAACAAACTCGTTAGCATTTCATGGATATGCTACTCTGTAAGGTCATGAGGATACGGTTTTACACAATAGACGACATTGCACGTAGAGGCTTCTCAACTGCAAAAGACGGTGGATCGTTCTGAGATTTACATAAGCAAGGGCATGGGCCTACTAATGCCCCAGTTAAATCCAAAATTTGAGTTATCATCATGGATCAGGATGCATAGATTCACATCACAGAAATTGCATTGTTCAAAATAAGTGTTAAACATTTCACTGATAATAATAACAATCATTTGCTTTGACTGACTGGTATCTGTTTCTTAAGATTAAAGATTACTTAAAACTCTATAGGGGGACAAAATGCCAGTTCAACCACATCATCATTCATACCAGCCATTAAATAAATATCAAGTGCTGAACAATTCCATCACAGACGCAATTCTAAGATACACAATTGCAGACATTCACAGTTACCCAGAACCAGAAGTTCCTAGATGCATCAGGCTTCACGCTAAACAAGAGGAGGATATTGCCTAGCTTGCAGTCGCACTTTTTTCTTATATTCTGTAGCGTCCTGCACCAAATCATAACAACCAACAAGTAGGACATTATGAGAATAACAAGGTGAACAATCCTATTTAAGTCACCACTAACTTCCTTATGATGCTGAGAGATAGAAACGCCAAGAAGTTGTAAGGGTGAAAAGCCAAAACCTATGGGTAGACATCAAGTAACTTCCTTTATCATCACTTTTCCCTCACACAAACATGAAGTGATATTGTTACATAACACATACCACATATTAGTACCAAGGTGACATTTACCATTGATAACAGGACATCAGACATACAGATCTCTGATGCTAAGTGTGAGGAAAACAAGATTTTGTGGAGAAGCCTCCATCAATAATGATGATAGATCATCCAATCTGAACGAAATTCAGCAAGGAGCTCTCTGTCATTCATTTCGCTTTAGAAACAGTAGCACTTTAGAAAAATGTCTTAATCGATTTAATTATGGATCAGGCCCTTCCATACTGAATAGCTCGCGCAATAATAAAAAATTATAGATAAGTGGCCCATGAAGGTTTCGGATGGTCAGGCAAATGGAAAGCCTAAACCAAATTTCAGCTAAAACAAAGAGGTTGGTCTCGGAGAAAATGAACATAGTGTCAAAAGAGTCATGCAAACAAATTTCATCAAACACACCATACCTGTATAAAGAGATGATAGCCTTCAGTTTGTGCAGGGTCAGCAGGATTTGGCTGGTCCAGTAAATCCTGTATTCCCACCAAAATTTGTTTCACTGTAATGGCTGGCCTCCACCCCTACATAACCAATACACTCAATACAACTGTAGCCAAAACAGAAACTATAATTAATCATCAAAGGAACATATGATACTTACATTGTCCTCGTTAAGTATAGAAAGACAAACAGTCCCAGATGGGTAGACATTCGGATGAAAAAATCCCTGAGGAAATTTACACTTTGGAGGCTTGCTAGGATAATCTTCACTAAAATGAAGTGTGAGCGGAAAGTAACCACCCTCCCAGTCAGTCTACAACATTGTAGAACAATGAATGAAATGAGAATATGAGTAAATTCTAACAGGTATAATGGAGGGAATATTAATGCAATGAGCACGTGTAACATCCAAAGAAGGTAAGAGCAAGCAAGTATCTCCTCAAATTTCAAACAAATATGTTACATATCCCAGAATAATAAGAAAAATAAAGACCAGGGTCAGGGATCAACATTCGAATTACACATGCATTCTGCTATGTCCACATGACCACAATCTTCAAAGCCAAATAATCATTCTGAAGATGACAACTGCCTCCCAAACAAAAAAGACTCAACAAAATAGACTTACACCTTCCCATTTACTGTCTTAATCACTGGTCCAATCATGAGAAGAAACCTTCAAAGGACATTAAGAGAATAAACAAGAATAAAGATCATAGTCGCAAAGAACAAATAATCAGTGGGGCAGTAGAAATCAGGAGAGCAGGAAGGAAATAAGTTCATATGCTCACAGATTAGACAAAGCGAGCAAGAAATTTCCTATATATAGGTTGGTTTCTGCTTATTTCATTGGAATGGAAAATAGGAAGGTTTTCTTACCATGTCTCCCGTCAGTACACAAAGGATTACTTAATACAAGCATTATATAAAATATTATTGAAAGCAGCAATATGACATATGTGCTCCTGGCATTTTCAAGAACCAATTGGAAGGTTACAAGCATGTGAACACAGCCACGACACAAGTTCCCTCTGTCAATATGTTTCATAATATACCAATCAGCAGAAATGTACGAAGAAACTGAAAAGTAGAATTAAAGTTTTTTTAGATCTGAAAAGCAAGCAACCAAGACAATAATGAACCAAATGACCATCAAAAAACACAACTTGACCATTTTACATCCTGTTTCTCTTAGCTTATCATCATCAGTTTCAAACAGATCCAGGCACAAGTAATCATAAACTCTAGCCCACTGTGGGGCACCAGTCAACTGGCTGATGAAAACCCCCCACGGAGTTTATCTTTCCAGCCTTAATTATGCGAATAGATCACGAAGATACTACTTGAACAAGCAACAGCAATCACTCCAAATTACAGACAACTAAACACAATCAACCCATACCCAGAACATCAGAACCATTCAATTTATCCTTAGCAAGACGAATATTAAACCATAAGTAACCAAATAAATCTAGAAAAATACTTACACCAGCTTTTCCAGGAATAGTGCAATGCCAAACCATCAAATTCACTGTTCCATCTGGTGAAGTCTCTGGCTTGGCCACAAAACCCTAGAATTTCGAAAAGAAAATAAAAATAACTCAACTCCAAACTTCCCAAAACAAAAAGAAAAACTTCGCAAAATCACAAAATAAACAGTAACCTAAAACATGTTAAAAGAAAATCCACAGCCAGTTTATTCAAGTAATCGTTTTGGGAGAGAAATATATATTACAGACATGGGGATGGTTCTTGCGCCAAGCCTTTCGCTCCTCTGCCAGACGACCACCTGCGATGCCTCCCGACATTCTTAACCTCCGCCTTTCTTAAGTCTCTCCAATACCCAACTTCAACTCAAACTCAAACTGTATTCAACCGAAGCAAGTGTTTCTAATACGGGAAGTCTATACCTAAAATGGAAGTGAATTATTCATTCCTTTCTTTCATTAAAAATAAATCATTATTCGAAAACGTACAAATAAAAAGATTACAGTGGCGTAAGATCCACGCTTAAAACCGACAGATCTAGACCGTCCGATAACTTAAAGGAGAATCATCGTATTATCATTTATATGCACAAGGCCCATCCCAATAGGCAATGTTAATAGCCCACACCAACTCTCGTTTCATCCTCCTCTAATCGAATAAGAATAGAAATCACAAATTATAATAAAAATGAAATTATTAATTATGTGTATTTACTAATAGTTATGTTAATATTTAGTATTAAAAATTAATGAAAATCTTGTTTAATCATATTTTGTTATTATATGATTAATTTAAATATTTTATATTTTATAAGTAATTATTCAAAAATTTAATAACTTATAAAATTGTTACATTATGGAAAAAATTTATGATATGGAAAAAATTAAAGAACTGAAAAAATGCTTTACTTAATATATTATCAATAAAATAAGATAAGATAATTACTAAAAATCATATATAAAAAATAATTGATAATAATATTTTGATAAGAATCAATATTTAATAATTTCTTGATAATATTATAATCATATCTCATTATTGCTTATCTTTTATTAGTTATTATAGATATCTTATTCTAGGTTAACCCACACTTCAATAAAAGTCTTGACAACATTTAAAATTCATCCTAAATTTTTTATCCCCCTACTTTGTTAATTGTTAGTAACTAAACAAGTAAAAGTTAAAGAATAAAAACTATGCCAAACAAGACTTAAGCTTTGTAATACACACACACATATATATTGAGTTCAGTATAATATATTGAACTTTTTAAGTTCTATTGGCAAATTATATTGTAATGTTCTATAAAAGATCTATCTAAATAATTCTTTATCATTATTAATAAAATCCCATTACATAACAGTCCTAGTAACACTTTAAAATCTAGCAAATTTATATTTTTGTCAACTTGTAAAAATTGATTCATTAACTTAACATATGTGATGTCATATTTAAATAATTTAAACTACTGGACGTTATAGTTTTGAAACAATTTCTTTGCATTTAGTAACTCAATATTACAAAAACTTTAAGTAAATTCATATTATTAACTTTGGTAACACTTTTTCGCCAATGCAATGAATATCATAATTATGCAAAATAGTTATAAAGATAACAGTATGAAATTAAACTAAATATGGAAGAAAATGAAATACCTTTAATCATTGTTGTTTATGTTTGAAGAGTCTACATTTTGGAATTATTCCAAGCTCTCGTCTTCCAATTTAATGGTGTATATTTTTTAGAAGAGAAAACAAGCAAAATCTGCAAGAAAAGCTTATATGAATGTGCTCCTATTAAGCACATTGTGAGTTACCACAAAATTAGGGCATTCATACCTACTAAATTCATAACTTTGGACCACAATTAACGAGTATTAACCATATGAATGTTTCTCAATAATGTGTACTATAATATGAGCAAATATATAAAAGTTTCACGAAAACAACATTGTCCATATAATGAAAACTATATAAGGGAACTCAATCTCATCCTAACAACATGATCCTTAAATTTTATTGGTGGCATGTCTTTTGTTAAAGAGTCAACTATCATCAATTTAGTGCTAACCTATTCAATAACCACTTTCTTGTCCTTAACACATTCCCTTATAGATAAAAACTCGATGTCGATCCATTTATTTCGACTACCACTCTTATTATTCTTAGATAGAAAAACAACAACTGAATTGTTACAATATATTCTCAATGGCCTAGACATGGAATCCACGATTCTAAGCTCATACAGGAAACTCTTTTGCTATACATCATATGATGTAACCTCAAAATAAGAAACAAACTCAACCTCTATGGTAGAAGTAGCAGTCAAAGACTGCTTAGCACTCCTTCAAGATATGACTCCATGGGCAAACATTAAGATAAAACTTGAAGTCAATTTTTGCGAATCTCGCCAAAATTTGAATCTAAGTACCCTATTACCTCAAAATTGTCCATTCATCTATACATAGACATGTAATACTTGGTCCTTGAAAGTACCTCAATATTTTCTTTGCAACTCTCCAATGATCTAATATTGGACCACTCTAATATCTGCCTATCATTCCAACAACAAATGCAATATCAGATCTTATACAAATCTGAGCATACATTAGACTTCCGATTGTATAAGCATATGGAATGTTTTTCATTTGTTACCTTTCAAATTCATCTTTCAGGCATAGTCCAATTTGAGCATATCTCCTTTCACAATGAGAGCTATACTAAGTGAATAATCTTTCATCCCAAATCTTTCTAAAACTTAATAATATAAGTTTTTTGAGACAAACCCAAAGTACTACGAAATCTATCTCGATGAATCTTAATTCCAATCACATAAGACTCATCACCTATATATTTTATTTCAAATTTCTTAAAGATAAATTGTTTCACGTCATGTAACAAACCCTATCATTGGTTTCAAGTAATATGTCATCCACATATGATACAAAAAAAAAAATTACTCTCACTAACCTTCTGGTATATACTTTGATCTAAGATATTTTTTTCAAAGCCAAACAATGAGATAATATCATGGAATTTCAAATACCACTGACGAGATGCTTGTTTCAATCCACACATGAATTTTTTAAGCTACAAACCAAATGCTCACTAGTATTAGAGGAGAATCCCTCTAGTTGTTTCATGTAAACCTCTTCCTATAGGTCACCATTTAAGAAGTTGTTTTACATCCATTTGATATAATTCCATGTCAAAATAAATAATCGATGCCAAAATCATACGAAATGAATCTTCTTAGACACAAGAAAAAAATGTATCTGTGTAATCGATTCCTTTTTTTTGAGTAAATCCTTTAGCAATGAGTCTTGCATTTTATCTCTTAATATTGCCTAATGAGTCTTTCTTTGTCTTAAATACCCATTTGCAATCTGTGGGATTAGCTCCTTTAGGAAACTCAACAAGATCCTAAACATTGTTATTCTTCATAGAATTCATTTCTTCCTTTATAAGAATGTACCATAAAATTGATTCTTTGTAACTCATGGCTTATGAAAAGGTTTTAGGATCATTCTCGGCTCCTATATTGTAGTTAGATTCTTATATATGTACAACATAATCACTAGTAATAGCTGATTTTCTTGTTCTAATAGATCTCTTTTGTAACATCCCGTTACCGGAGTGACGGGTACATTGGCAAATTGGATCGGGTTAGGATTTAGTACAGGCAAAGTGTTGCATTAAACATGCATTACAGTGTCAATAGTTA
>JANZLD010000237.1:8475753-8504810 GCA_026413575.1 Erythroxylum carthagenense | reverse complement strand
AAATGTCATACGAGTTTTAAAAAGTAGTAATTGTTCTAGTACGCCACCCTCGCGGGTCACGGGCTCGGATATCACCGGGGATATCGGGTTCGGGTCTCGACGGGTGTGGGATGCTACATCTTTAATGTTGCACCAACATCTTCCTGAAGAGTCTGTCATTTAACTAGTTGTTGAATGATTTTAGGTTATTTCTAAATAACTGGATCGACTAGATTATCAACAATATATGGAATTTCTTAATGTCATTTATGTTTACAGTAGGCTGTTGAACTTCAAAAGTTGGTTATACAACGTCTATTTGAATTTAAGGATCGTTGTGAATGACAATCATGTTACTATTTGAAGTGGAAGGTTGAGTATATATATGATCATTATCAGAAACTTTATCTTGAAATTGATCTCTTCCACTAATAAAGTAATTCTTAAGAAATTTTGCATTCCTTGATTCTACAATTCTAGTGTGATGTGATGGACAATAGAATCTGTATCCTTTAGACCTTTCAACATGTCCAACGAAATTCCCAGTTATGGTTCTCAGGTCTAATTTCTTCTTATATAGATTATAAATTCTTATTTCAGATGGATATCATTAAATGATTATATGTTGCAAACTCAAATGACATCTTTAGAATAGCCTTGATTGGTACTCTATTTAATATATAAACGGTAGTCTTAAGAGCTTCAGTCTACAAGGACTTAGGAAATTTGGAGCTACTCAACATGCTCCGTACCATATCTAATAATTTTCAGTTTCTCCATTTTGCCGCACCATTTTGGCCCAGGGATTCAGGCATAATGTGTTGGGCTACTATCCCATTTTTTAAAAGATATCTCGCAAATGGACCAAGTATTTGTCTGCCTTCAGTATATCTACCATAATATTCTCCACCTCTATCAGATCTTATGATCTTAATTTACTTACCACATTGTTTATCTACTTTAACTTTGAATATTTTGAAAGCATCCAGCGGTTTATTCTTGTTATGAAGCAAGTAGAGATATATATACTGTAAGTAATCATTTATAAATGAGACGAAGTATTTATGACCATACGAATCTATATCTGGACTACAAATATCTATATGTATGATTTCTAACATGTCTTAACTTCTCCTGATACCTTTCTTTGATTTGTTGGTTTGCTTTCCCTTTACGCAGTTCACGCAAGTTTCAAAATAAGCAAAATCCAAAGTATCAAGTACTCCGTCATTCACCAATCTTTTAATCCTTTATGTGGAGATATGTCCTTATCTCCAGTACCACAACATAGAGGAATTTCAACTAGTGACATAGCGTTTTATTCCAACATGAACATATGTTGCATTGTGACAAGTATTATCTTGTAAATTAAAATAGAAAAGAAAATCAAATAATGTACCAGTCCCAATAATGATTTGTTTGAAAAATGACAGAAATATCCAAATGATACAATTCTTGAAACTGAAATCAATTTCCTAAAGAAATTGGGAATATAAAATGTCTTTTCTAATTTTAAAAAAAAAACCACAACATAAAATTAAATTGCAATCCTTAACAGCTTCCACACGTGCACGTATCTTATTTTTGGATAAGATATACTACTCACTTCCCACTGGCTTCCTTGAGTTTTGTTGATCTTGAAACCCATTTGTAATATGGATTGTACAATCAGAATTAATCCACCATGTGTCATGACAACCTTCAGCCATGTTAGATTCAAAATAAATAGGTGAGGTAAAATTTTCTTCCTTTTCAAGTCATTCCTTATGATTGACACAATTATTCTTTATGTGCCCTTTTTTCTTGCAAAAGAAGCATTCGGATTCCTTCTTAATGTCAGTTTGGATAGGTATTTAACCTTTTCCCCTTATGTTGACTTGATTTTCTTCTTTCCTTAAACAACTAGATATGTACTCTACAAACTCTCTCTCTATTCCATCAATAATCTCCCTTCCTCTTGGACACACACAATCATTAATTAATTTAGTGACCACTTATCATTATGTGCAGTATAAAAGATTATAAAGGATCCATATGGTGGTGGAAAAGTGTTCAAAATGTAATGCATGAGGAAAGAATCAGACATCTAAACCTCTAGTTTCTTTAACTGAGCCATAATGTCCTTCATCTTCATGATGTGCTAACGCACACCTAAGACATTGGTGAATCTTGTAGATGAAAACTTCATAATTAGGTTGCTTGCAAATGCTTAGTTTGAAGTTTCAAGTTGCTCATCAACAGCCTTCAGTAGAGTATAGATATTGTCATGTTGTTCTATAGAACCATGAATGCAAGCAGAAATTTTGGTTTTAATGAACATCACACTTAGGCGATTAGATCGCTCCTAAAGTTCATAAAGAACATTTTCAGCTATAGTGCAAGCCTCTGTTACCTTTGGTGGTTTGTTCATTCGGATAACATAATCAATGTTCATCGATCCTAGATGAAGAAAAATTGTCTCCTTCCAAATCTTATAGTTTTCACCCCTTAAT
Organism: Erythroxylum carthagenense; assembly: GCA_026413575.1. Classification (NCBI taxonomy): domain Eukaryota; kingdom Viridiplantae; phylum Streptophyta; class Magnoliopsida; order Malpighiales; family Erythroxylaceae; genus Erythroxylum; species Erythroxylum carthagenense. Next base: position 8,502,339 of record JANZLD010000237.1, on the reverse strand, counting down.
TCAAGAATTTCACAACTTGTATCAAAGAAACTAACAGTTTGAATAGCTTCATAATTTAAACATATATGCTACTTATCAATAAATTGAGGCTAAAAAATTACGTGCATGTATTACCAATGTAAAACATATCTTAAAAGATATAAATCAAATGACAAAAAATTACCTACAAGCTAAATTTTTAATTCAAACAGATTTATACTAAACTTTATTATAAAACTGTCAAATTATATATCAATTTCCAATACATATGGGAAAATTAGAAAATAATTTGATATTTCATCATAATTAATCATTCAAATATAATAAAATTCTTGTGAGATAAAATTTATTATACTAAAATAATTAACTACAATTAAATGTTTCAAATTTTTATGTGATTAATTACGTAAATATATAATTTTATATAATTAGGATTGCTGTGGCTAAGTCCTAATAGTTAATCACTAAAACATTTTATCCAAAATCCTATTCGCAGTGCAAATTATAAAGATAATAGTCATGTGATAATCTGCTAAATGTTTAACATTTACACAAATATAATATCAATGCAAAACATATATAGACATAATCCTTAGTTTAGATGGTAAGAGCTCACCATGCACCCCATAAGAGCATGGTTGACGCCCAGCCACAACATCTGGTGTTTTTTTTAAAACACGTCACAAAACACACATCAACTGGTTTAATAACAACACACAAAATGACGTCATTTATACAAATGAGTCTTCTTCAATCGTCAGCTAGGTCATTTTGACCCGGTTCGTGGGTTGTTAGATACTCAACAAAAACAGACCAGAAAATACTAAAAAGTTGATCTTTGTAAGAAACACTTCCAAATTACTTAATAGAAAATTTCTACCTTTAATCGAAATAAAAAGTCCAAAAACAACTCTAAATTAATAATTTTTGAAAATGAAAAATTTTCAAGATTTTGAAATTCTCTAAAAACTCCAACAACATCGAGGGTTTCATTTTCAAAATTTTGAAATTCTTTAAAAACTCCAACAAGACCAAGGTTAACAAGCTCTGATACTAAGTGTTAGCCAATTCTAACATATATATTTGAGTTTTGGAATTTGTCTAAGTTATCAATTTCCAATTTGAAGGTTTATATTTTTCAAAAGAGAAAAAAAGCTTAAGGGCCTCAAAATTTGCAAGAAAAACCTATGTGAATGTGCTCTCATCAAGCACGTTATTAGTTACCACAAAATTAGAACATTCATATCCACTAAATTCATAATATTGGACCATAATTAATGGGTATTAAACTAAAGTATGAACGTTTCTGACATTGGGATATGAACGTTTCTCATAATTATAATTTTAACTAAATTTAACATAAGTGTTAACATATATGGCGTCACATTTAGGCAATTTAAAACTACAAGATGTTATAATTTTAAAAAGAATTTCTTTAGATATTAGTCAAAGTTGTAATTCGTAATTTAAAATTTCGCAGAGCATCTAAATAAGTTCATACGAGTATCTTTGTTAGTACTTTTGTACTCTATTCTAAGTGTAACGAGTATTGATTTAATAATACTAGGGTATAAATAATTACATTATTCAAAGTGTACATTAGGGTATAAATAATTATAGAGATAGCGATATATACTTATTTAGATTACTGTAAAACGTTGAAATGTAACTCATATTATTAATTAAAAGTATAATTTGTAACTCAACATTTTACTACCCTATTAAGAATACAATGAATATGATTTTAGTGAAGTTAAAATGCAAAACAGTTATAAAGATAACGACATAATCTTACTTGAATCTTTTGTAAAACATTGAAATACAAATTACAATTTTAACATTTTCTTTTATTCGATGATATTCATATTAAATTAGGTATTATGATTTTCGTTACTATTCATAATTTTAAACAAGTAATCATTAGTTATCAAGTGATATTTGAAAATTTCTATCTGATTTTGGATGATAAAAGTACCGTGATTAATAATTAATTTAGTTATCAAAATGTTCATTATTGAATAAAATCTACTTGAGGTGAATCCGAATGGATCACACCTTTATCAAATCATAAGTACAGTTATGTCTTCTTTTTTTTTCAATAAAGGAGGCAGGGCCCAAGGTCGATTCAATTTAAAGCCAATGAATTCAGACTTAAGAATCGAACTTAGATTTAAAAAGTTTGATTTATGTTAAAATGATATCGTCTTAGAACACACTCAACTTGGTCTATGCTTAGGTGGGGTGCAGAGAAGTTGTAGGTCCATGAATATACACCGTTATGAATGGCCTGCGATTCAATCAACTCACATTTCCACCATCTTTCTGTAATTCAATTCAAGGCAATTTCTCTGTAAATTGTCTGTCTGATGCGTTCTAGCTTTCTGTATCTAACTTTCCAATAACCACACACGCTTTTAATAAATCTGCCATTTTTTGGGTAGAGAGAAAAGGAGAGTGCAGAAGGGCACAATTTATGTTCAGAGTTATAATGAAAACCACTATCAGAGCTTGCAGTAGTCCACATGATGGCACCGTCAAACATTCAATGATCAAGCTGTAAAGAAAAGGATAAAGAATCAAACCCAGCTTTGGCCTTTGAGCCACATAGAAAAAGCTTATTGCCATGGCTGTAACTTGATTCTGCACAAACTAAAAAGTAAGAAACAGTGACTGAGAATAGTGTTGCGATCATAAACAAAGAGGGCCACATGTATAATTGAGCCATAAAAACGCATCCTTTCTCTCATAACGAATTGCCCACTTTTCAGTGTTTAGCTTCAGACTCAATTAATTGGTCCATTGGTTTAGACAAAAAATGCAATGACAATGAGTATAGAGATTTGTTTTTGGGGGAGAACAACCAAAGCAGAAATTGACAGAAAATTGGGGAATCATATCGGTAGGTTCCACCAAAGTGAGCCTGGGGTCCCAGATTGGCGTAAAAGGTCTGTGGAGAATAAGCGAAAAGAAAAACAGAAACTTACCTGCATACCGTAGGTAAAAGAAGAACAAGCTTTAGCAGAGAGAGGAAGGTAATTTTTCAAACACATTGCGTGCATTTCTTCTTTAAGTTTAGTTTGAATATCACAAAATGTGCCTTTCCTTAAGATGAAGTTGGTGCTTCTCGTTTTAATGAAAGTATCTTTTACTGTAAGATTTACGGGTCTAATTATCTCTTTGATTCACCTTTTGACAGGTGAATTTGTTTGAAAGAAAATTAGGTATTTGACTGTAAAATCTAAAAGCATATTTTTCATAAAAATAATTTTTTTAGAAGCTCAAATTTAAAGTTTTTCAAAAAAGTATCTTTTTAGGTAAAATTTTCAGATTAATTAATGAACCTATTTTTTAATCCTATTTACCTCTATGTTTTACACGTAATTTTCACAATATCCACAAATACTTCTTTATGTTTATTTTGAGATTTATATAATATTATTTAACTTTTTTATATGTTTAATATTTATTTTTGATATTAGTTTTACTTATATTATAATTCATATAAAAGATTTGGTTAGATATATTTTTATTTATGTTTTAAAATTATATAATAATTAATTTATTATGCTTTGTATATTGTTTAATATATTTTAAATAATATTTATATTTTAAATGATTTTTATTATAAAATAAAATATAGTTAAGATTAAAAATGCTTTTTATTTTTATATTGCCAAACATTCAACTCTTTTTAAAAAGTTATTTTTTAAATAACAATCCAACAGTTAACTGACTTCTTAAAAAATTTTTTTTAAAAAAAGCTCTACAGACAAAAGCTCTACTAATATAAACTCATCCAAACAGGCACTAATATGAACTAATTCGACAAACAAGATATTCCGATATTAACTAAAACCTGATCAGATCTAAATCGAGTTGGTCCATTTCCATCTAATTCTCGTATAAACTTAAGGAACTGTGTTCTTTTTTTTTTTTTTTTTGGCACTTAGCATTCCAAAATTCAACATCAAATTGAAACTTTGGGATAAGCATAGAAGTGAATTTTTAAAAAGTAGCTTTGGATGCTTTATGGAATTGTTTCCAATAGGGTGCACATGGCGTCTATTTCTTTTGATGGTTCATTTCAGCACCGGTTCACAAGCTTTTGACCGAATTGTTGCACCAATTTCGATCCCTCGAAGTTATGTAAGCTTGCAGAGTCTAAAAGCGTTGGTTGCACAATACGCAATACGAAAGCTCTTAGAATTTATCAACCGTCCATCATTGTGCACCTAACTTCCTTCTTATATTTGCCTTAAATTGAAGTTGGTCAATTGACTTTATGTTAAAGTGAATAGAATTAGATAGAATTTAGGTATTTTCTTCATCCAAGATTGGAAATTATTTTATCATGTTCCTTTTACCGTTAATAAAAGCTTATATGGCAATGCATTGACTTGTTGCTTTTTTTTCAAGGCAAGGTTGATGAAGTCTGAACCCTCAATCTAAGTCTAGTTTCTGTTAACATCATCAACAATGGCTTCTCAACTCACAAGTCGCAACACTAATATGTAACGCGGTTCTAATTGTTGTTGGTTATAGATCCTAATCATCCCCTTTTGGGACAAAAAGATGTTTGCTTGATTCGTTGGTTCAGACCAAACAGATGCTATAACAACTTGAGTGAGTTTTTGTTATTACTTAAACGTCAAATCATTGAAACGAACATGTACCCAAATAAAAGTGGTACTTGGAGCCATGTGTGTGCACTGCGCTTCTTCAGGGAAAAATCCACGAATAAGGATTTGTAGGTAAAGGAAAGGAAAGTCCTGAGGTTGAGATTTAGCTCAGAACTTAAACTACATTCCCACAGTCGTCTAAGTTTTGTTAGACTTTTATCTTAATACACCAACATTAAGCAAAGAGATCACATTAATGTGCAGAAAACTACATCTTTCTAATCACACGTGTTCTTCCAAGGTTTTATTCGTTTTATGTGTGTCACCACATCAGAATTTGTTTCTATTCTTATAATTTGGGGACTCAAAACCCTTTGGTGCAAGAAGTTCTCACCAACTTTCGTTTGCAGTGTCTAGTTAGTGCATGGATGACACCTACCATAGTCCAAATTGTAGATTAATCTGAAGGTTGGTATACTTGGGAAGGAAGGAATAACTAACCTAAACTAATTAAGAAAAAAAAGGCTATACATATTCAACCTCCTATAGCCGCAAAAGAAAAGAGAAGTAGAAAAATGGAGAAAAAGAACCAACCAGAACAGTGGGAGGTTAAAGAGAAGAGGAGCTAGCTACCAAACGTAAAATATGAGGTCTAGGTATGAGTGTGAGTTGTGAGGACCCGTAGGCTTTAAAGTAAAAGAATGAAGAGGATAAGTTTTATTTTATTTTTTGTTGGCAGAACCATGTGAGAGAGGACCCTAAGGATTGTACTTTGTTCCTTCCTGCACTTTGTTCTGTTGTGGCCAAGACATTGGTTTTAGTCTTACCTTTTATAACTAGACATTTAAAACTAAGCTCTGTGCCAACCTCTCCGCCGTCCAAAGTGCCAGCTTCATGTTTCCATTTTATAAATGCGTCACATAACTGGTTTTGCTTGGTTGAAGTTGGAGGTCTTGTCTATTTTGGTACACCAGAATCTCTTGTTTGTACATGTGGTACCATGAACGTTTTATAATACAAGAAATGCTAAAGATGTTCTTTTAGTACATGGAATTTTTGCAGACAAGTATAGGTAAGTTAGTTTTACTGGCTAGTTTTCTCAAATGCATCCATTGTGAGAATTATTTCTGATAAGTTAGTATCGGACTTGTACATTGGGTTTGGGTACTTAGTCTTCCAAGAATCTTGGTAGATAGATCAGTTCACTGTAGTTATAACTGTAATACTGTTATATGGTTCTGATACTTTGTTATTTTTCCTGAGAAGACAAGTGTTGGAGTGGAAAACTGAGAGGGGCAATTTGGGTAGTTAAGACCACCGAAGCGGTGGACTTTTGAATGATAGGGAGCATATCTGACAGCATTAAGTCTAAGGTATCCACCAAACACCTCAGCTTTTGACCCCTTCCTCCCAGTCAGTAGTAAGTACTCCAACAAGAGCAAGAGCATTGAAGAACAAGGAAAGTGACAGCGGTGATTGATTAAGGTTGTTGTCTCTTTTGCTTCTCTTTTCTGTTACTTGCAACTTCTTTTGCCGCTTCCACTTATCCTCTTACCTTCTGTTACACAAACCCAACTCCCAACTCCATTCTTCAACCACCAAGCTCCTACCTTTTTCTCTAAAAACACCCATCTTCATCATGATCCTAACCCCATTTGATTAGACAATGAGGTTGTTAGTCTTCCTACACTATTAGTCCTCATATTTGCCCATCTTCTTTCATTTTTTTTGGTTCTCAAAGAAGTTGAAAAAGAAAGGGAAGTAGTGTTCATGGATGCAACAGAGAATTGCAGTGTTAAAGTTGCAGTTCACATACGCCCACTTGTGGGTGACGAACGCGTCCGAGGTTGTAGAGAATGTGTTACAGTGACTCCTGGAAAGCCTCAGGTTAATCCCACAATTTCTGCTAGTTTACGGTTACTGAAGTGGAAAGTGATTTGGAATGTTTGACTTGGTTGAGATTGGAAAGGATTCTGTAATATGACTATATGAGAGATTAGTTTGCAATTTTCGTGGACTGGGTTTGTTTCTCTGGTCGTTACGAGTTTAATGGTTTGAATCTATTATGTTTTGCCTATTTGCTGTCTTACAATGTGCATTTGTTCTTTGGTCACTCAAGTTGGCTATTTCTAGGAAATTTACCTAAGAACTCTTGGATTTGAAACTTTAAGTGTGATGGAATGCATATCTCCTTCACAAGTTTGGCTAGGAAGGCTAATTTGAACTTGCATTAAAACAATGCTAATTCAAGGAATAAGTTCAACACCATATCCTGCACATTCCTCTCATAAGTAGAGAACATCTTTTGCAATTTTGGCTTTCGAGGGTTAAAACTTGGTTGTGTTTTGATTTTTGCGTAGGTACAAATTGGTCCACATTCTTTCACATTTGATCATGTGTATGGGAATGGTGGCTCTTCACCAAATGTTATATTTGAACAATGTGTTGCTCCGCTCGTTGATGGTTTGTTCCAAGGATACAATGCCACTGTGCTGGCATATGGACAGGTAACATAACATTCATGCTCTCTAGAAAATTGGTTCATTTTACAAACTTTTTACATTTTGATTGTAACGTACCCTTTTTGATAAACATTTCATGTATAATCATGTTGCAGACTGGATCTGGTAAAACTTATACCATGGGAACTGGCTTGAAGGAGGGTAGTCAGCCTGGAGTGATTCCTCAGGTTATGAATGCATTATTCAAGAAGATTGGAAAACTGAAACATCAAGCAGAGTTTCAATTGCATGTTTCATTTATAGAGGTATTTGTTAATGGTCTAATTTCCAATTTACGCTTCCAAATAGTAAAATCATCTTTTGGTAGGAGTGGTAAGAGATTGGCCATGGACATTAGCTCTACTTATTTAGATGTCAGGTTTAACTCGAGGATGTTCAAAAGATGCATAGGTTCACATTTAAGAATCTGATATTTTGCATAAATGGCAACATCTTATTACTGGGGACTTATTGGTTTTGTCTTCATCATGCACCATACATAGTATTGGTGCTCAATGTCTTTACGATATGCTTTCCAGGAAGAGACATTAATCCTTAACATTACTGGTTTTGTCATATATTAAATCACAAAACACATAAAGGAGAAAAAAGTTGCAAACCGTTTTATTCAGAATCGATTCAGCAGTATGCATTGTATGTCATCATCTATTGGCTCTAATAACGTGGAAGATTGGGAGGAAGAGAATCACAATAAAGTATTTCTTCTATCAAGTTTGAAAAACTAGCTGCTTAGCTTCTCTTTTCTAAAATTGCTCTTTAGCTTATTTACACCTGCTTCTGAACTAATAAGTTGGTTTCCCATTGAAGATTCTGAAGGAAGAAGTGAAAGACTTGCTGGATTCTGTATCTGAGGGCAAGACAGTGACTAATAATGGACATGCTGGCAAATTGGCGACTCCTGGGAAGCCTCCAATTCAAATTCGTGAATCCTCAAATGGAGTTATAACGTTAACGGGTTCAACAGAAATAGCTGTTAGTACATTACAAGAAATGGCTTCTTGCCTAGAGCAAGGATCAATAAGCAGGGCAACTGGAAGTACAAATATGAACAATCAATCCAGGTGATCATCAAAAACCAAGATTACCTTCCCTCTAATTAGAAATGTCCTGCTAATGGGACTTTATAATTGTCTCAGATGAATGAAACATACATATCCATTATATGGCCTCTTTGCCTGATACAAATCCAGTTTCTAACTGATCGTCTCCATTTATTCCTATTGTGAGGTTGTCAATCTAATTGATGTGGGATTTCAAGTCAATCGCAACTTTCTCTCAAGTGTATAGTTTAAACTGATGCGGGGTTAAGAACAAAACAACTTTGCTAAAAACTGTTATCTTGATTTCCAAAGTACCCAAAAAGAAATTGTTATTTCACATTCATGGTTCATCACAAAGTATGAATCTTCTTTCTTGGCATATACTATTTTTTATTGAATTATGCATTCTTGTTGGTATCAGAATGTACACTTTATTGAAAGGAGTAGGTACAAGGAAGATTTATTATTGTGGTTGCAACTTAACATTTTTCATAATCTAATGGATGTCATGTCGTCCTACATGTTAAAGTCGGTCACATGCGATATTCACAATCACATTGGAACAGCTGCGCAAACTCCATTCAGTTTCTCCTGTTGATGACACTCCAGATGAGGATATGGTTGAGGAGTATGTATGTGCAAAACTCCATTTGGTAGATCTAGCTGGATCAGAACGAGCAAAAAGAACTGGCTCCTATGGACTCCGTTTGAAAGAAGGTAAATAATAGCATGTTGCTTGATGTATTGATTATGCACTTTAATTTTCTCTCATCATCATGGTATTACAAGGGTAAGCAGTGGAACTTTTACTTTTTGAGCAGGTATTCACATTAATAAGGGGCTTCTGGCACTTGGTAATGTCATCAGTGCCCTAGGGGATGAGAAAAAGCGAAAAGAGGGTGTGCATGTTCCCTATAGAGATAGTAAACTGACAAGACTCCTGCAGGTAATTTATGTTTAGTCAAACTATTCGTTAACTCTTGTATTGAAAAGATACATTGATGTTTCTGAACTTGTTGAGCATTAACAATTTGGTCTAGTCCCTAGATTAGATGGTGAGTTTGTGATTTGAAGCTTTGGGATAGTTTCATGGAGGACCTTAGACGGGTCACAGATTTTGGATCTTAACTGTAGTACTAATAGAGGCATGAGTTGCGTGTCTAAAGAAATGCTAAGAAGATGATTACGTCTGTCTCTAGAACATAGGAAGCATAGAGTAATCTAATTGAGAATATTATGCGTTTTCTCATTCTTCACTTCATATTTCTCTTGGAAGTTCTGTAATTTCTGCTTGTCTGCACCATTTTACAGGATTCACTTGGTGGAAATAGCAAAACTGTGATGATTGGTACTTCTGATCATGTTATTGCTTTCTGAAGTGTTGTATAATGCTGTTGGTAGAATAGTAATATGGACTTTATTTTATTTCTCGTGAATCCCTTCTTTCTTCCAGCTTGCATCAGTCCTGCTGACATCAATGGGGAGGAAACTCTCAATACCCTCAAATATGCAAATCGTGCTCGAAATATTCAAAATAAGCCTGTTGTAAGTGGTTTACAACCATTTTACACTATTTGATATACCCTGTAAAATATAAATATTGATCTGACCTGGATGAAACCAATGCTCTTTTGTTGTTGTGAAGGTAAATAGAGATTTAATATCCAATGAGATTCAAATGATGCGCCAGCAGCTGAAGTACTTACAAGCAGAACTGTGTGCTCGTGCAGGAGGATCTCCCTCGGAGGAACTGCAAGTCTGTGATCGATGCGAGAACTGTTGTTCTAACCTAACTGAGTTCATTTATATTTTGATAGGGTATGTATTAGTTGATGACATACTTGGTCTGACAGATTCTTAAGGATAGAATTGCTTGGCTTGAGGCAACCAATGAGGACCTCACACAAGAACTCCATGAATACCGGAGCCGATGTGGTACTGTACAACCACTTGAAACTGAAGTATGTCAGTGGAAAATCAAGATGCTTTTCTTTTATCTACCATTTGGTTGTTTATTTTTCTGTGGGTAGGGCTGCAAATTGTTTCCTTTAGTTTCGGTACAGTGTCTTCAATTACATTCATCTAATACAGTTGACATGATAAACTTCGATTTCTGGAATCATTGACGTGCTTTTGGTTTTCTCCTTCAGGAGGGCTACTCTTCTTCTGCAAAATCTGATGGCCATAAGAGGGATTTTCAGAGTATGGACTCATCCGATTATCAAATGGATGAACCCACATCAGGTAAATCATGCATGTGTCTACAGTATCCCAATCATGAGCATATAACATATATAAAATGCATGCCCTTTTCTTTTTCTTGACACGATTAGTATCTGCTTTCGTATATATATACTTTTCACATACATGCTCCTACAATATATATCCCTGGGGTATGGGGAAGGCTGGTCATGAATGCACAAGTCTGCATAATTCAATTTGATGACTGCTTGCGCGCTCCCCATCCTTCTCCACCAGTTCATTGCAAATATTTCATCAACAACTTGCTTTTTTCCTTTGAACATTTGTCTGATAACATGCTGTATATTTTTTGCCAGGGGAAAGTTCTGGAGAAATTTATGATGCAGAAAAAGAGTGGGAACATGCTCTTATGCAGAATGCTATGGATAAACAATTAAATGAGCTAAACAAACGTTTGGTGCAAAAAGAGGTTAATTCATGGGCCTTATTTTCTATGATGCATTTATTGATCGGTTCAGTAAACAAGTTAGTCAGTCAAAAGATTGAGAATCAATGCAACGATGTACTATGCTCATCCTACTTGGTCACTGACGAATAACGTGTGCTTGGTCATAAGTGGATTAAGGTTTTTGTAAGAAATATCAAAACATAATTACAAATTGCTTAGAGAATTTCTCATTTTGCATGGTATCTTTTGGAAATAGCCCTTGATGACATGAATACTACTGGTATTTGTTGCATGCCAGTTGAAAGTTATCAGTGCTTCTATTCCAGCTATGAATGTCAATCTCAAATTTCCCTCAACTAGGTAGGCCGTTAAGTCCAATATTTTTATTACAATTTCTGAATGGTGGTGAAGATGCACGTAAACTAATTTTTGGAACATGCAAAAGTTTGAGTGCACGCCACCTGGCTTATTTGGCTCTAAGTGGCTCTTAGAATCATCCTTAATTCCTAAGTAGCAAAAACATAAACAATTCACCATTGAAAAACGAAGTCACTGATCATTTTAAACATTCTCTTGTCTGAAGTTATGGATTTATTATTACGTTTGTCCAGGGTGCTAGGTTTTAGATCTCTCTCTTGCTCTCTCTTATCTTATCTTTTTGTTATTTCCAATTCATTTTACGTAATTTATTGAGCAGTGTGAGATGAAACTTTTTGGACGGGTTGAGAGTGAAGCTTTGGAGAAGCACTTTAGGAAGAAAATTGTGGAACTTGAGGAAGAGAAAAGAATTGTGCAGGTAAAATTAAAGATAAGTGTAAGTTTGTTAGTTTCCAATGAATTCAGTATCATGGTTGATATAAAGTGAATTATCTTCAGCAAGAGAGGGACCATCTGTTGGCTGAAATTGAAAGCCTTGCTGCTAATTCTGATGGACACACACAGAAACCACGAGATACTCATGAACATAAACTAAAAGCACTTGAAACACAGGTCACCTTTTGCACTACTATTGTCTCATTATTACCATTTAGTTGGAACAGAGTTTGAACTTGATTTTATCATCATGTAATTCAGATTTTAGATCTTAAGAAGAAACAAGAGTCTCAGTTTGAGCTTTTGAAGCAAAAACAACGAAGTGAAGAAGCAGCAAAGAAGTTGCAAGTTGAAATACAGTATATTAAGTCTCAAAAGGTTGATTTTTTAAAAAATCTTTTCTTTAGAAATAGTCCAAATCCTACACCTTCTAAATTGTTGCTCTTGTCACATTCATATTTCAGGTCCAGCTGCAGAATAAGATGAAACAAGAGGCAGAACAATTTCGACAATGGAAGGCCTCACAAGAGAAAGAATTGCTACAGGTGCTTTGCTTTCCACATAAGACACCAATTGACTTTCTTTGATACATCACTTTGAATGATGTATTGTGTCCATTCACTATGATTTTTTGTAAATTGGCTTCTCAAGGGACTTCAACTGTAAGGTATTTAAGAATGACTACTTTGAAGAAACTTATTTGCATTTGGTACTTGTAAACCTGAGTTACTAGAAAATTTGAATGAGAAACTTACCTGCTTATCAATAGTTTAAACAACAATGCTACCTGCTTAATACATTTATCCCATCTCCTGGTTGCTGTGATTGTATTATTAGGGGTTTTGTTCTCAACATGTTTTACTGTTGTTACTATACAGCGTTGCCATTTTGGTTATGAATTTCAACCTTAGTCCAGACCATTTGCTTCTTTTTTCTAACAGCTGAGGAAGGAGGGTAGAAGAAATGAGTATGAACGCCATAAACTAGAGGTCCTGCATCAACGCCAGAAAATGGTGAGAAAATTATTGGCCATCGCAATGTACCGTCACTTTGCATATCCATTGATCTTTCTGTCTTCTGTTTGTCGTCTAGCTTTCTACTGTCATTTTATTTGGTCTGCTTCTACTGCCAACTTGTTGTAGGCCTTGGAGGGTTTTAGAAATTACTGGAACAGATTGAATAGGCTTATAAGTATGCACAGCTCTAAGTCAGATTCTGAAGAAAATCATGTATGGTCTATCCTGTAACTTGACTTATTGTGCTAGAAGTAACTAGTTGAACTTAATCGCGATAGTATACATATACTGAATATATATCCACAATAATAACAGTTATCAGCATTCCATCGATGTGCGGAATTCATGCAGCTACAACATTAGTTAGTACAGTCTAGTCCTAAGTTGATAGCTATTGCGGAAAAACAAAATGACTGAAAGAAGCTCAAGGAGCAGCCAGAAAAATGCAAATGAAATAAAATAAAATAAATATTTAAAACCATTGATGAAAAGGTTTATTCATGGAATTGCATTACAGGGAAGATCCAGCACTATAAGAAATGCCATCTTAACACAAACGTTATGAATTTCCTGCATGCACGTTAGAAACTCAACATAGAAGGTACCGTAGACTAATGCATTATTAACCATATTCGCGCTATGTTTCAAAGGACAAAAACCTGCCCCATCATATGCTTTAACTATCTTGGATTTGTCTCTTCATTTCTCACATTTTATGGTTTCAAGAGGCTGTCTCTGTTGTAATCCAGGTTCTTCAAAGGAAGACAGAAGAGGCAGCTATAGTTACTAAAAGACTAAAGGAGTTGTTGGAAGCTCGCAAGACTCCTGCACGGGAGAACTTGGGTAAAACAGTTTTCCCCTTACATTGGAAGTCTTTAATGATTGATTATGAGAACTTAACAGGCTTGTTTTATCTTGCAGTTAATCACAGTGGGCCTGTATTGACTGGCCAGGTAATGAGTTATTCCTAGTAGGGTAATGAGTTTGTCCAGAGTTGGTAGAAACTTAGAACAGTAGTTTGGTTGTTCAAGTTCCGATTCCATTATTTCGGCTTTTAACACTTCACTGAAATTTAACACGATGAATTTGTTAACATTGAAGGTCTTTTGTATCCTTCTTAACGACATTATAGTCTCCACTGAGATGAAATCAAGTCTTGCATAAGGGTGACTAACTTCTAAAAGAAATAGTTAGTGGTATAAAATTCTATGAAGGAAATTTCAGGAGAGTTTTAACTTTGAGTTTTCCTTCAGGGAAATGAAAAATCTTTTCAAAGGTGGCTTGACCATGAGCTGGAAATAAGGGTGAATGTGCACAGGGTGCGTTGTCAACATGAGAAGCATAAGCAAGAGTACAGAATCTGAACCTTTTCTTTTCTTCTATGCTTCACATGCTTGTGCTTTTCTATTAACTGCAGTCGTTGTACAGGCAAGCTGCACTAGTGGAGGATTTAAACTTGTTAAAACAAGAGGATCAAAGTTCCCGAGATGTGTACTGTACTATGGTTGGCAAGAGTGGGGAATCAAGGTATAAGATTGTTATAATTCCTTCTGACTCCATGTCTTGACCTATACAACCATTACATGATCTAAGGGTTCAAATGCCTTACATTTAGTAATTTAAGTTAACGTTTCAAATGGAGTTCCTGTAACATAAACAAATAAATTTGTTCTTTATTTTTTTGGGTTATTAACAGTTCTTTCTTTCAACCCATTTTAGACTTTCCCTGATGTCACCACCAACAAGGAAGGCAAGAATTGCTTCACTGGAGAGCATGCTGACCACATGTTCAAATGCAATCTTGACAATGGCTTCACAACTATCAGAGGCAGAAGAAAGAGATCGTTCATTCATCAGTCGTGGACAGTGGAGTCAGTTGCGCTCAATGGGAGAAGCTAAGAACCTGGTTCAACATATGTTTACTGCTACTGCAGAAGCAAAGTAACCCAACGAATTCTAAAATATTATCATTCATTTATTGGCATTTGGTAGTTCTTTTGGAAGCAGCCAAATGTAGAAGTTTAATCTGCATGCCGGTATAGAACACTAAAAACTGTGCAGCCCAATGTAGTAGTTTAATCCGCATGCCAGTAGTAGTAGTTTAATCCGCATGCCAGTATAGAACACTAAAACGTGAAGTTGCCATTTCCTTTTTGTTGCAAGGATAACTCCCTTCACATTAATCGGGATTTAGTTTATACATCTATGGGTACTTCTCTGTAATCTAACGGATATTATGATTTCTTTTGGAAGTGTCTGATAGCAGTTTTCATGCATCAACAGTTGCCAGTTGTTGGAAAAAGAAATGGAAATTAAGGATCTGAAAGATCATCTAAACGAGCTTGTAAGTCTGCTACAACAAAGTGAAGTTCAAAGGAAAGAACTTGTGAAGGACCAAAAGATGAGGGAACAAGCTGTTGCTATTGCTTTAGCTACATCATATTCGGTGAGAATAAGGATATCTAAGTCTGAAATTATATAAGGATATCTAAGTCTGAAATTATCATTGTTCACACTTTTGCTTCATATCTGTATTTTTTGCTTCGTTTGCTTCTAAAATGGCGCAAAGTATTTCAATATCCAATCCTATGATATACATTGGACGCTTTGATCCATTAGGGTTGAGATACTAGGGAAGGCTATTGGAGGACGTTGAAATATTTTAGCCCAGTAACTTGAAAACAGGAAACAAGAAATTCTAGTAGGACCTATTAGGAAAATTAGGAGATAGAAATTTATTGTTCTTAGTTCTTACAGCTCTGAATCAAAATCATCAGGGTAATTCCTCTAAACACTATGTGGATGATATGAGCGGTCCTCTGTCTCCAATTTCCCTTCCAGCACCAAAACAGCTGAAATTTACTCCTGGGATTGTTAATGGATCTGTCAGAGAATCTGTGGCATTTCTAGACGAGACAAGAAAGGTACTTCTTGTTCTTCTGACAGTCTATAAAGCTCTATTTTTTCCATAATGAACACTGGTGAAATTGCATGAGTGCAGAGGATACCAGTTGGACAGTTATCATCGACAAAGCTGTTGGCTGTTGGGCAAACTGGAAAACTTTGGAGATGGAAGAGGAGCCATCATCAGTGGCTGCTTCAGTTCAAATGGAAGTGGCAGAAGCCTTGGAAGCTCTCAGAATGGATCAAACATAGTGATGAGACAATCATTCGGTCTAGGCCTCGTTTGCAGGCTCTTGGAGATTTGGTCTGACGATGTCATGCTTACTTGCATTCTCTTACTGACACTCAATTGATTGTACCTTGTCATCTGGGGCATGGCTGAGTGCATACAAGCCCTGATCAAGGTAATACATTGTTTTTACTTTGGTTCATGGTTCCCTAAGACATAGGAACTTTTACTTTTTGGCTCAAGGAACCAGGGGCAGTTTTATGGCCACTCAAAATCTCATCCTTTGGCATTCATTGGTTGATGAAATTTTTTTCAGTGCAAATGCTATGCAACAAGAGTAGCTTTGAACTACTGAAGACTTCATAGAATGGCATCTACCGTTTTCAGTTGTATTTCAGCAGCTTAAATAATGACCTTAACACATCCGTTTACGCATCTTATTTCATTGATGTTGTGGATGTTGATTCAAACCCCCTTCTTTGAATTAATTTCTAACGCTTGTTTTCAGAGATACTCATGATACTAGCACATCTTTTCTTAATAGGCTTGTAAAATTTGCTGGAAACTTTTGTCATCTTTTGTAATTGCTCAACTCTGTCTTCAACTAGACCTTTTCTAAATGCACTATTATGAGTTCAACATGTTTCTTTTCATGAATGCAGGCGTGTAAGCCACGGTTTGTTTTCTGCGGTCTTGCTATGATGGAGGAGGATAATCTTTCGGGGTAATGGTGCTAAGTTGTAATGGCTTTGCTGATACTGATTGGCTCCCAGAATTACTGAGGAATGGACGAAGAATTGAATGATTGAGCAAATACGTAAATTTGGATCGCAATTGAACCACATATTGGAGGTTATCTACCTGTTGATTTATTGATTTATTGCTATAAGAGATGTCAGAGAAGAAAATATTCAGCAAAATCAAAGCTTGTGTAATTATATTTCCAATCTCGTTGTTCATATTCATTTCTATTTTTAGACTTCAATAAACCAGAAAGCACTGGTGGCTTACTCTATATCATATAAAATTCCTACTCAACGGAAAACCAGAAGCTGATCTCGATACAAGGGTCACTGCTGTAAGGACAGCTCTACAAAATCCTGATACATGTCATAAAATGGCGGCATCCGGTATTTCAATTAGCCTCTCAAGCGCATTCCTCTACACCTAAGTCTTGATCATCCCTTCTAAACTTTTGTCTTGCACAATGTGAACCTGTCCATTCGTCCAGAATTTGCCACATTCTTGGCCTCTGCCCTGGTGATTTCAGCTGCAGACACTGGCAACGTGAGTGAACATGTCAAGTTGGTTATCTTCTGCAACATAACCTTCTCTCACTGCTCTAACCTAGTTCAACCTATTAGTAAGCAGTCACAAGTTGCGAGTTTCAGGAGCTCTATAAGCTGGAGAATCAGGACCTTCACCTGAAGAATCATCTGCAGAGATGGCAAGGCAATAATCCTACTGCTGTCCTCGAAACAGCTTCAAGGAGAACTTCGGAAGATTTCAAGTTGCCGCGAGTGGGTGCTGTTAAACATAAGACGAAACTTAATTATTGGCCCAAGATTAACCATGAATTTGTATAAACAGAAAAAATGCAAAAAAATTGCCTGTTTTGTTATCTATTTCTCGATGAACAAATTGCTCGATGTATAAACAAGATGCTAAAATTTTCGATCAACCTTACGAAAGTTTTATAACTTTATGAAGTTAATATCTTTCTACGCCTTTGACAATCAGTGTGGATCTCTTAACGGTTCATAAAAACTGTACGCCAACAATCAAACTTAAGCAGGTAAGAGGAGACCTTAGCAGTTGTTTATAATAACTTTATTGAGCCTCCTCGTTACATGCCCAATATATAATCGGTCCACAGTAATTATGGTCTATTTTCACTGAATTTCAGCTCATTTAATTAGATGTTTTATTGAGTTTTTTATAATCTTTAATTCGAATCAAAATCAATTTTCTTATCTTTAACGTTATAAAACTCATAATTAATAATTGTCCAATATAAATTAAAATTTATAACGTTATCCTCCTTGGAAAAATATTAATTAATGAAAATAAGAAACAGTAAAGTGGTTAAGAAAATTAATGTAATGGTTAACTAATTTAAAACATTTGATCCAAAGATAATGAAAGTTCATCATTTAGTCCTGTAATGCTTTCGATATTGAAAAATATCCAATGCATGTGTCGTATGCCACACAAATTAAGTACAATTACACATATGATTTGAAATTTATCATTGTTTCATTTATTGGTCTCAATTTTTCAGAACTTTATGCTAGATTGTGATAGAAATTTTTGTTTTCTCTAAACGGATGTTAAATGGCATAAGGAAAAACCTTTATGGGCGTATGTCTTATAAATCCATAGATTTATCAAAGTATTTATAAGTATCATTAAGACATAGGATCAAGATCAATTTTTATATATGTCGAGAGAGCATTAAAATGTTTAATATCAACACAAATCTTTGAACTTTCATTTGTATGTTTAATATCGACACAAATCTTTGAACTTTCATTTGTATAATGACAATATACAACAAGTTGTATGAAAAAGAACAAAATGATGATCATGAATATATGTGTGTGCGTGCGTGTGTGCGTGCTCTTATAATACATGAAATCTATGTAAATGTATTAAGAATAAATACAATGATCCTTAATTAACAATGTCTAATGACCTTAATAAACTTATACTATATACATGTCTCCTAAAAATAACTGGGTAAAGTGCTTTAGTTAGTGGATCAACCAACATGTCCTCCGTCTTGATATGCTCTACCTTAATGTCACCCTTGTGCGCTATTTCCTTTGTGGACAAATACTCAACCTCTAAATGCTTAGACCTTGTCATATTCTTATTGTTGTTATTGAACAATACAATAGAAAGATTATCATAGTATAACCGAATGGGTCCAATAACTAAGTCAACTACATACAACTCAAAAATCAAGTTCATGAGCTAAATTGTCTTTGAAGCGATCCCATAACATGTTACAAACTCTACATACATAGTTGAGGAAGTTACCAATGTATGCTTTACACTCTTACACAAAACAACACCATCTGCTAGCATAAAAATATACTTTGATATGGACCTCTTATCATCCGGACACATAGCAAAATTTGGATCTATTAGCCAATAAGGTCCAAATTGTTGACTTTCTTAAATGTCAACATATAATCCTCAGTTTCTTTAAGATATCTCAAAACTCATTTAACTGCATTCCATTAGTCTATTCCTGAGCTAGCTAAATACCTACCTAATAGTTCAACAATATGCAATGTATGGTCCAGTACACTTGGGTATACATTAGGCTACCAACTATACTATAATAAGGAACATTCTTTGTAGCCTCCTCTCTTTATATCTTTCTTTGGACATTATTTAAAAGATAATTTCTTACCATTAGAGATAGGTGCTGCAACAAGTTTATAATCAGTCATATTAAATTTGTGAAGCACTCGCTCAATGTATTCTCTCTATAAGAGATCTAACAAGTTTTTAAGATTTGTCCCAGTGAATCTGAATACCTAGGACAAAAGATGTTTCACCAAGGTTCTTCATGTCAAAATGCTTGGCCAAAAGTTATTCAATCTCATGCAACATGATCAAGTTATTTGGCACGAGAAAGATATCATCCATATATAAAAGTAGAAAAATAACTTTGCTCCCTCTCACCTTGTAATACAACCATCTTTCAACTTTATTTTTACAAAGCCAAATAAGACAACATCCTTATTAAACTTTAGATACCATTGTTTGGAAGCTTATTTTAAACCACATATAGGTTTTCTCAATTTGCAAATTGTACCAACTTATTTTTGATCATGAAATACTTCAAGTTTTTCCATATAAACCTCTTCATAAAAGTCTCTATTCAGGAAAGTGGTCTTAACTTCCATCTAATGTAGCTCAATATCATAATAAGCTATAATTTCTATAATCACTTTAACTGCTTCTTTAGAGGATACCAGAGAAAAGGTGATATTATTAAAGTCAATATCTTCTCTCTGAGTGAACTTTCTGGCAACTAACTGAGTTTTAAACCACTCAACTTAACCTTGGGAGTATTTTTTTGGTTTCGTGAATTTGTTTACAAATTAACATGATTATAGTTAGGAGGTAAATCTACAAGCTCATATATCTGATTATGCTTCATGGATTACATCTCATCCCTCATAGCATCCGACCATAAATCCACACAAGATCTAAAAATAATTTCTGTAAAAGTAACTAGATTAAACCTATGTCCAATATCATAATCTTGCTCACGCAAATAGATAATGCAGTCAGATGATATTATAGGTCTCCTCACTTGAGTGGATCCTCTTAATTGAACTGGTTGAGTATGTTCTAGTACTTTAGGAACCTTAGTGTGTACATGTATGGGTTCATCCCCCAATATTGGTATAGTATTTAGACTTAAATCCTCTTGCTCTAACTAAATGATTGATGGATAGTATATAACTATAGTATCCATTCTTCCATCATCTAACAGATGGGAAGGATCACCCTCATCAAGAAGACTTGAACTACCCTCATCATAGACATTATATTTCAAAAATTTAGCTATATATGGGTCCACTATTCTAAATCCTCCATCTCTGTGATAAATCTGTATCATTTAGAGTAGTTTAAATACCCTATAAAGTAATAATGATGGGAACAAGAATGTAGTTTATCTTTATAAGAATTATATAAGCTCGCTTTAGAAAGACAGCCCCATACATGAAGATGAGTAAGGATAGGTTTCTACTCTTTCTATATTTTAAAAGACGTTTTTAATATTAAGTTACTTGAGACCCTATTAAGTATGTCTGAGGTAGTATTTATAGTTTCTCCCCCAAGGTAATCAGGTAGGTTAGTTATGTTGTACATTGATCTTATCAAATCTTTTAAGGTGCGGTTTCACCTTTTAGCTATACTATTTTATTCATGATTGCTTAGCATAATGAATTGAGTCACTATTTCATATAATTCCAAATTTTTGGCAAATGGAACTGTTTTATTTAAAAACCCTATTTCTATCATAATACTCTATTTCATAACCAGATATGACAATCTTGATTGATTTTTTCAATTAGTTCTCAACCTCAATATTAAATATCTTAAATTTATTAAGAACTTCAACTTTTTTTTTAAAATAAGGACACAAAACTATGACGAGAATATCATCAATAAATGTCAGAAAGTATCTTGAATTACATATTGTAGTTGTATAGGAGCCATATATGTCATTATGTATGAGTTCTAATACGCTAAAAGTACGAATTAACCCATTTTTCTTTATTTTAGTCAACTTTCCCTATAATAATAAACATATGTTTCCTATTCATTATAATCTAAAGTTGGAATAATGTTATCCTTTATAAATCTCTCAAACATATCTATGGAAATATAGCCTAATCTCTTATGTTATGACATGTATGACTTTTCCTTTATTACGAGTTTCTTTCTAGTAACATGTTTAGAAATATACGAAGAATCATATATCTCATTATGGATAAGGCACATTCTATATAAACCATATGATAAGAAGACAGTACGAAAAAGTTGTTCATTGAAATATAACTTTACAACTGAGTTTTCAATTACCAAACTATAACCTTCTTTATCCAAAATAGATACAGAAATCAAAGTTTGTCTAAAAGACAATATATAAAATGTGTTATATAATTCAAGTTTGAACTTTGTATTAAGATTCAAAGAAAAATCCCCTATAAGGACTACATCAAATACTTCGTAATTCCCCACCATTGATTTTTCTTCCTTTTGATTCTACTTTCTCTTTTGTATGAATTCTTGTATTGTGGAAGCAATATGATTAGAGACTCCAGTATCTAGCCACTAAGGACTTAATGTGGCTATAACAATATTAGACTCATATATCATACAAGCCAAGCAACTACTTCATAACTTTTGCCTTTCTTTCCAGGTTTTATATTTCTGGCACTCCATCTTATTATGTCCGTTTTTCTTACAAAAGAAACACCTTGTACTCATAATCTTTACCACATCTATAGGATAGCACTGGATTGGCCAACATTTATATGTGGAGAAAATTTAAGTTTTTTCCTTTAAATTTGTAGGGCTTTAACTTTTCCTTCCCTTTGGTCACTATTAAAGTTGTTTGAATGGTGTTTTCAACTTTTCTTCCTTAATAACACAATGAGTGACAAGTAAATTTATGTTCCAAGCTTCATCCTAAGAATTGTAAGCTGTAACTAAAATACTAAACTCTGATAGGGTTGCATTCAGAGCTTAGTGAACAATACAAGCGTAAGGAATGTAAATATTTAACACCTTTAAGTTGCTTTGAAGGTGGACCTTCCTAATTATGTATTCCCTCACTCTCACTAGTCCTATATATCTCATAGAGTATAATGTCTTTAATAAGGTACAAGTTTCAGGATTAGAAGATGTCAAACCCCTACCTTAATAAGGCTTAGGATGAACCATATAGTGTTTACCTGACACTAGGGTGCCAAGATAACCCAACGAGAGCACATGACTTAACTTGTTTATACATTTTATCCATTTAGTCACCATTAAATTAACAAGATATTTTAAGTATAAATAGGCAAAAATTATTCATTCATCATAATAGTTTAAGTGTAATCCCATCATCATTCACTACATAAGTTCAAATCCTACTTAACAATATCATAATAATAATTT
Organism: Erythroxylum carthagenense; assembly: GCA_026413575.1. Classification (NCBI taxonomy): domain Eukaryota; kingdom Viridiplantae; phylum Streptophyta; class Magnoliopsida; order Malpighiales; family Erythroxylaceae; genus Erythroxylum; species Erythroxylum carthagenense. The sequence continues at coordinate 8,479,871 of JANZLD010000237.1, read as the reverse complement.
AAAATTACAAGTTCACTATCACACTAATGCCCCCAATCTAATTTCCAATGACATAATATTCCAAATACATGAGAAAAACGATATTAATTAGACAGCTTTGGTCAACCTTGCTGAGACCTTACTCACACTCACTGCTATTACTGCTAGCTAGTCGACTCAATAAGCTCTTTTCCTTGGGGGAGGGAAAAAAATAATGAAAACGTGAATATTACATTTACTGAGGGAATATCATTTTTATCTATGAGTGGAAATGTATAGTGAAATGAATTGCCATCCATATTAGAGTTTGGTCTGATCATTTATTTTATATGAAGTGAGTGATGATTGACTGGCTGAACTTCAATCAATGAGTATAATCTCGGGCTAAACTTCAATCCTATTAGATATAATGTTTTTTAAAGTTCAACTATTTCTCTTAACTTGTAAAATCTGAGCAATTTCCCTTTTATGGAGATAAACTAGATGTGTATATATGTGACTTTTTTGTTTTATACTTTGTCAAATATGCAATTCTTAGCCCTAAAATAATTAGAGCAAAACAACTGAGTCGTTCACGTCCAAAATGGAACAACAAAACTTATTAACCTATATCTCACAAACTAAACAATTTTTTCTCAAACCCTTTTATAACCAATTAGAACCTATATAAATAGCCATGAAAGATCAGTCTTCTCTTCAATTTGTTTTTAAATATCAAATAAAAGTTTGTTTAAAGGACTTAGGAAGGGATTCAATCCCAGCCTTTCTTGTTTTTCCCCTTTCCATGCAATACTTGTTCAAAATTCAAATAACAAATATGTAGTTTATATAAGAAAAAACAGAATAATTTTTTTGATTCCTTTATAGAGAAACTTAAAAGTCTTTGTTCAAATTCATACAATCATGGAACTGCTCCAGTACCACATGTTAAACATAACATGACCTTAATTATTAGTCCATGATCAACCATAAACTTATATAAATGGAGAAATGCAAAAAATTACACTTATATAAATGGAGAAATGCAAAAAATTATCTGCTTTGTTATCCATTTCTAGATGAACAAGCTAATTGACATATGAACAACCTACAGAAATTTTCGATCAACCTTTACAAATGTTGTATAACTTTATACTGTTAGCGTCTTTTTGTACCTTTGTTAATGTGTGAACCTTTTAAAGGGTCAGAGAACTATATATCTACAAATTTATTTAAGCAAATAGCAAAAGACCTTAATATGAACTTATAGTAACCTTATTAAGTCTCCTCATCATAGGTCTAATAAATAACTGACTTACACTGATTAAAGCTTATTTTCTTCATTAGACCTTAGCTTATTTAAGCACATTATTTATTTAACTTCTTTATTGTTAGGATATTTGTGTCATACTGTTGCTTTAAACCTTTAGAGACTGATAAAGAATGTTATATTTGTAGGTTATATAAATTGCAGAAATATTAAAGAACACCAGAATTACTTGGTTCGATAGCTTCAATGCTATCTACATCCAAGGTTCCCACTGTTGTGGGTTCAACTAGTATGAAGAAAAATGAGCAAGTTACAAGAGTATAAGTGTTCTTCTAGAACACTAGCAAAGAGTCTCACACTCTCCTTAGTACTCACTGGTCAGTGCTCTAGTAACTCTCAAGCCTTACTCTTAATTCTTACACTCTCAGATGATTGAATACAATGTGAATAATGAAGTCTCTATATTTTTTCTCTTGTATCTGCTCTAATGCCTATAATCTTTTCTTTTATAGGTGTTGAAGGAATAGTCTCTTGGATGATCCTGCATGAATTAGATGGGTGACATGTGCCTCTCACGTGAGTTACTAAAACTTCTGCTCCTGGTTTGCGTATTATCTTATTTGAAGCTATGTTTATATTGAGGCTTCTGACTTTTATTGAAAACGACTGTGTATTGAATTCAGATGCTTTTGACTTACTCTTCTGAAGTGTGTGTGTCTTAAACTTAGTCATTTAGTTTCTGTCTGCTCAGAACTTTCGAGAGCTTCTCTCTCTTTCTTCTTCGACATCTTCAAATACCTCTTCTCACACACCTTATGTTCTTCAATTGTTTTGCTGTTGTTTGATATTTTTGAGTGTTGGTTAGTGGAGTAAACATGATTCCCATCACATAATTCCCTCCTACTCCATCAATCTTCACTGTGAACAAAAATCCAAGAGTGATTTTGAAATCCAAACCCTAGTTTTCGCCACACTTGTGAGATCGGATGGAATAGCCTTCGGTTTCATGGGGCTTCACTAATCTGTAAGTAATCCCTATAGAAAGTGATTTTTTTTGAGTTAATACCTTAGTTCCGAAGTTTGATGGATTCTTTCTCCTGTAATTTTCTCCAGGTTAAAGACCTCCTTTACGATTTGGCCTCTGACAAAGTGTAATCACACATCTATATGCTTGGATCTCTCATAGAGCACAGGATCTCTACTCAAGTACAAAGCACTCTGACTATCCATATGAATGACTGGTTTAGTGATATCAATGTCGATTTCCTTTAATATGCCTAATAGTCATGTTAGCTCTTTTACGTCTTCAGTGATTGCATAATACTCTTCTTCTGTGGTTGATAAACTCACTACTGATTGTTATTGTGATTTTCACCTGATTATGTTTTTTAATAATGTAAAAATGTATGCTGAAATTGACTTTCTTGAGTCCTTATCTGCTACATAATCTGCATCCGCATAACCACATAAAGACAAGTAATTGCATTTAGTTAGTTCAGCTTTAGAAAAACATAGTCCGTAGTTAATGGTTCCAAATAAGTATCTGAGAACCCCTTGAGCCCTTGCCAGTGTTCTAAACCTGGATTGGCCATAAGTTTGCTTAGGATACTGAAGGCATAAGCTAGGTCAAGTCTTCTGCATAGTATAAGGTACATTATACTTCCAACACCTACATCATAGGGATAGTGATCCATTGCTCTCTATTTATCCTCAGTCTTAGGACTCTTGTTAGGTACCATCTGTAGGTGAGATCCTAGGGGAACAAAACTAGGTTTAGCTTATTCCATGTTGAATTGAGCTAAGAACTTTCTTATATAATTCCTTTGAACAAGCTATCTTTCACTGTTTTGCATCCTCACTTCTCATGGCTTCTTTATAGGTTTCAGTAGCCTTGTATTCTATAGTTTCAGCCATAAGGCATGCAAATTCAACCAAGTTTAAGTCAATGTACCTATTAGGGATTCTTTGTCTTAGTTGTTTGTCCCTTGTGAGTTGATAGTCTTGTAGATTTCCTTATGGATCATCTGCAGTTGTGTGTGGGGTTTCTTCTTCACCCACAGCTTCAGTCTCTCCTGTCCTTTGTTCATGATGTGTAGAGCCTTGTATAGACTCCACATCAAGGGGTTGAGTAATGCCACCTTCATCAGTGTCTGGTGGCATATAGAAAAGGACTTATTGGTTCAGTGATCCTAATTGCTCCTGAATTTTTCTTTGGAAATCTGAATTTGAGGAACTCTTGTTCATTAAAGGGAATTCATCTTCCTTGAAGATTACATCTCTGCTTATGATAGTTTTGTAGCCTCCCTTTTGGAGTAGTAAGATCTTATATCTTTTAACTCCCTCTGAATAGCCTAGGAAAACTTTCTCGATTGCTCTAGGTTCTAATTTTCCTTCTTTCTGATATGCATAAGCTGTACATCCGAAAGTCCTAAGGTGAGTAAGGTTAGGTTTCTTACAATTCCAAACTTCTTATCAAGTCTTGTTGCAAATTCAACCAAGTTTGAGTCAGTGTACCTCCTATTAGGGATTCTTTGTCTTAGTTGTCTGTCCCTTGTAAGTTAATAGTCTTGTAGATTTCCTTATGGATCATCTGTAGTTGTGTGTGGGGTTTCTTGTTCACCCACACCTTCAGTCTCCCATGTATTTTGTTCATGATGTGTAGAGCCTTGTATAGGCTCCACATCAAGGGGCTGAGTAATGCCACCTTCATCAGTTTCTGGTGACACATAGAAAGGGACTGATTGATTCAGTGATCCTAATTGCTCCTGAATTTCCCTTTGGAAATCTGAATTTGAGGAACTCTTGTTCATCAAAGGGAATTCATCTTCCTTGAAGATTACATCTCTACTTATGATAGTTTTGTAGCCTCCCTTTTGGAGTAGTAAGATCT
>JANZLD010000237.1:8459413-8475653 GCA_026413575.1 Erythroxylum carthagenense | reverse complement strand
TGTAGCCTCCCTTTTGGAGTAGTAAGATCTTATATCCTTTAACTCCCTCTGGATAGCCTAGGAAAACTCCCTCGATTGCTCTAGGTTCTAATTTTTGATCTTTCTGATATGCATAAGTTGCACATCCGAAAGTCCTAAGGCGAGTAAGGTTAGGTTTCTTACAATTCCAAACTTTTTGTGGAATCTTGTTGCAAATTTAACCAAGTTTAAGTCAGTGTAACTCCTATTAAGGATTCTTTGTCTTAGTTGTCTGTCCCTTGTGAGTTGATAGTCTTGTAGATTTCCTTATGGATTATTTGTAGTTATATCTGGGGTTTCTTCTTCACCCACACTTTCGGTCTCTCCTGTCCTTTGTTCATGATGTGTAGAGCCTTGTATAGGCTCCACATCAAGGGATTGAGTAATGCCACCTTCATCAGTTATTGGTGGCACATAGAAAGGGACCGATTGGTTCAGTGATCCTAATTGCTCTTGAATTTTCCTTTGAAAATCTGAATTTGAGGAACTTATGTTCATAAGAGAGAATTCATCTTCCTTGAAGATTACATCTTTGCTTATGATAGTTTTGTAGCCTCCCTTTTGGAGTAGTAAGATCTTATATCCTTTAACTCCCTCTGGATAGCCTAGGAAAACTCCCTCGATTACTCTAGGTTCCAATTTTTCTTCTTTCTGATATGCATAAGCTGCACATCCGAAAGTCTTAAGGTGAGTAAGGTTAGGTTTCTTATAATTCCAAACTTCTTATGGAGTCTTGTAATCATTAGCAGAGGTGGGGAACCTATTAACTAGATAGGTTGCAGTTCTAATGGCTTCTCCTATGATGAATGTGAGCAACCCGAAGAGAGTAGCATGCACCTGGTTTTTTCTAGGAGAGTCCTATTGAGTCTCTCAACTACTCTGTTCTGCTGAGGTGTAGCTCTCACTGTTTTGTGCCTTAGGATTCCTTTCTTGTTGCAATACTCTTCAAACTCTTTATTGCAGTATTCTAATTCATTGTCAGTCCTTAAGCATCTTAGCTTTTTCCCAATTTGATTTTCCATATGCCATTTCATGACATCCTTTCTCTTCTTCGGATATACCTAGCACTTCCTAGATTTGTCATCAATAATAGACATAAAATATAAATTCCCTCCTACAATAGGTACTTGAGCTGGCCTCCAAAGATCACTATGAGCATATTCTATGATCTCTATGGCCCTATGTGCTCCCTTTTGAAAACTGGATCTGTGATGCTTTCGAAGCACACATGATTCACAAAATTCTAGTTTCTGTAGGTCTTGTTCAAGGATCAGTCCTTGTTTAGAGAGATGGAATATACTTTTGTTCCCTGCATGACTCAAACTTGCATGTCATTGCTTGGTTGGTTCATTATTTCCATTCTCTGAAACTTGATTAACTTTTGTTGAGCCTATAATATAGTACAGTCCACCCTTTCAATTCCTCTAATAATGACCCTACTATCCTTTATGATTTCTCTGAGTCCATCTTTTGATTTGATTTGAAAACCTTGCTTATCAAACAAGCTTTCAGAAATCAAATTTCTCCTTATTCCAAGCACAAATATGACATTAGTTAGGATCTTTCTCTTTCCATCAAGCATGTTGATGGAGACACTTCCAATCCCCACTATCCTTTGTTGCCTAAAATCTACTATTTTGATCTTAGCAGTGACTGATTCGAATGTAGTGAACCAGTCTCTATGTGGTGTCACATACATGGTATAACCTGAGTCAAAGATCCATTCTTTGCTCAAGTCTTGATTGTCCTCAGTGACAGCTAGAATCTCATCACCACTTGAATCTTCTAGTTTATCTACATTTCTTGCATCTTCACTTTCCGCAGCTTTATCCCTTTTCTTCTTTCTACAGTCCTATACAAAATGTCCCTCCTTATCACAATAAAAACACTTCTTTCCTTTTCCTTTTTTCTTCTTTTCCTCACCTTCCTTGGTGTGCTTATCCTTTCCAGTTCCCTTCTGCCACTTCCCTTTCTTACTATTTTTCTTATGTGATTTCTTTTCATAATTGTTTTCTACAAACATTACTTCTGCCTCTTTCTTGAATGGATTAACATCCACTATTTCTTCCATTAGTAATTCTAGTACCCTCTTGACAGTGAAGGATTCTTCACTAGCATGCTTAATTATATCCTTGAATGCATTGAATTCAGAAGGTAAAGCCTTTAGAATCACTACAGTTTAATGTTCCTCAGAAATCTTTTCATCTATAGCTTCTAAGTCTTGTATTAACTTAAAGAAATAGTCTAGGTTGTCATCTAACGAGACAGAGGTATTTATCTTGTAGTTAGCAAGAATGTGGAGAAGTGTCATTTTGTTAGAAAGACACCTTTTTGCATAAATTTCATCAAGTTAAAACTATAGCTTCTGTGCAGTGTTACAATTCTGCACTTTTCTTATCACATTTAGTGATAAGTGAAGCATTAACTTGCAGCGTGCAAGTCTTTACATCTTAAGTCTCTTTTCTGGATCAGTCTCAATATCATACTAATCTTCAATAGCCCTATAACAGTCATAGGATTCAAGAAGAGCTTGCATATGGAGTTTCCAGATGGTGAAGTGTTCTTTTCCAGTAAATACATCCATTTCTTTTCCTACCATTGTGACTGTAGTTTAAAGAAAAAAAAGACTTTTACTTACAGAAAATTCTTGATGATCTTTTGTGCTTCCAGTAGTCAAGAAATGTCTCAGGAGGTTTCCGAATACTCTAATACCACTTCTATTAGGATATTTGTGCTATATTGTTGCTTTAAACCTTTAAAGACTGATAAAGAATGTTATATTTGCAGGTTATATAAATTGCAGAAATATTAAAGAACATCATAATTAATTGGTTCGATAGCTTCAATGCTATCTACATCCAAGGTTCCTACTGTTGTGGTTTCAACTAGTATGAAGAAAAATGAGCAAGTTACAAGAGGATGAAGAACACTTGCAAAGAGTCTCTCACTTTCCTTAATACTCACAGGTCAGTACTTTAGTAACTCTCAAGCCTTACTCTTAATTCTTACACTCTCAGATGATTGAATACAATGTGAATAATGAAGTCTCTGTATTTTTTCTCTTGTATCTACTCTAATGCTTGTAATTTGCTCTTTTATAGGTGTTGAAAGAATAGTCTCTCGGATGATCCTGCATGAATCAGACAAGTGACATGTGCCTCTCATGTGAGTTACTAAAACTTCTGCTCCTGGTTTACGTATTTTCTTATTTGAAGCTGCGTTTTATATCAAGACTTCTGACTTGTATTGAAAACGGCTGTGTATTGAATTCAAATGTTTCTGACGTACTCTTCTGAAGTGTGTGTGTCTTAAACTTAGTCATTTAGTTTCTGTCTAATCAGAACTTTCGAGAGCTTCTCTCTCGTTTTTTTTCAGACACCTCTTCTCACACACCTACTATTTTTCAATTTTTTGTTATTGTTTGATGTTTCTGAGTGTTGGTTGGTGGAGTAAACGTAATTCTCATCACATTTATTATATCTATAATCCGGATCATATTACAATTTGTTAACCGTAATTCTATAAAAATTCGTAATTAATTATTGCTCAATAAGAAATTTAAAAATTCCAACAGATACGAGCTAGATAGATACTGAAACCTGTCAATAGTTCTATGGATTATCAGTGGCAAGGAATGAACAGGATCGACACTAGTTATCGTCTAAGAAAAAGAATAGTGGCAAAGAATACAATTCAATTCAGGATGTAGTTATCGTCTAAGAAAAAGAATAGTGGCAAAGAATACAATTCAATTCAGGAAGTTTATGACATTGCGTCAGTCTATCATTTCATCGTCAATCACAACTACGGAGGAAATTTTTATCAACTTATCCTCTGAAACCAGAGCTTTTGTCACATTCAAGTCATAATGCCAAGGATTGGACCAGACTTTCAAGGAGTGCATTCTCAAGACCAGGATGCTCTATATAGATTACATTTGCCTCCAGCTTCTACCAAACCTGCGGACATATGATCTTAGGATGATCAAGTCTAATATATCCAGTGAAAGTCCCAAATCATTACGACAAATATAACCACCGATATTGACTTGTAAACTGCCTAATCTTCTTTCATTTTGTATAGATAATAATTTACTTTAGAATCATAATCCATGGCAGGTAATTTGTCCCTCTCATACTTAACTACTTATTTAAGAAATGGCATGTTTTTTCCATATTAAAAGAGGTTCCTTGAGAACTAAAACAACAATGAACAAGGAAAAAGGACCTCTGGCTTGTAATTAGCTATTGGGTCGCTGGATTGTACCAGTTACCAATCCTTCCACCAGCTCCGAGACAACCAGGACTATCTAATAGGATTAGTTTCCTCTATCCGTTGAAATTTAAATAAAAACAATCTAAGCATGTGAACCAAACCAACTAATGCGAAAAAATAACAATGCGTTTCTAGAAAATTTTATTAGGTTGATTGTGAAGTGACCGATGTCACATTCAGGTTTGATATTATCCCTGTTGCTTCACACATGAATTTCTTTGAGCAATCCTAATCTTTAAATCCATCCCTCTTTCTCAGTTCCATCAAGAGATTCAGAATCTTGACCTGCAAGAGGTAGATTATTTTCAGTAACCCTCTCCCTTTCTGTTGCAGGAAAACAAAATGAAGAACACTAACAGCAACACCAAGCTCATACTTCTCCACCCATATATCCAAAAACAAGGTGGCTCCAATCGCCTATGGCTTCTAGCCTTCATTTCATTCTTCACTATTGCTTTCCTTCTCACGTTAATCTACACCAGAGAGTCTTTGTCCACTAAAATCTCCACCGCAACAACCACCCTGAGCGGCACAGTTGGTTCCGCATCCGTCAGTGCCCCACCGTTGCCAACAACAGTTATCAACACCCTCCTCCACTATGCTTCTCAATCAAACAACAGCTTTCACATGTCTTATGCAGAACTCAAACCAATCTCTGATGTCCTTAGAAAATGCTCATCCCCGTGCAACTTCCTTGTTTTCGGGCTGACGCACGAAACCCTTCTCTGGAAAGCATTGAACCACAATGGGCGCACAGTTTTCGTCGAAGAGAATCGCTACTACGCTGCATATTTCGAGCAGATGCATCCAGAGTTCGATGTTTTCGACGTTCAATACACGACCAAAACGAGTGAAATGCGAGACCTTTTAAAGTCAGCGAAGGATCAAATACGTAACGAATGCAAACCTGTGCAGAATTTACTCTTCTCCGAGTGTAAACTTGGGATAAATGATTTGCCTAACCACGTCTATGAAGTGGACTGGGATGTGATTCTCATCGACGGGCCTCGCGGCGACGGACCAGAAGGGCCTGGAAGGATGACACCGATCTTCACCGCCGGCGTGTTGGCGAGGAGCAAAAAGGGTGGCAATGCCAAGACTCATGTATTCGTGCATGATTACTACAGAGACGTGGAGAAGATTTATGGGGATGAGTTCTTGTGCCGAGAAAACATGGTGGAATCCAATGACATGCTCGCTCATTTTGTAGTGGAGAAAATGGACGAGAACAGCTTCCAGTTCTGTCGCAACCAAGCCTCAAAATCAACCTCATGATCTTAATTCCTAGTTGTTTTGGTCATATTTTATGTTCTCGATGGAAGTGGTTCAAAAACAGGTACAGCCATGATTATTTATGCTTATTCTGAAAAGTTTTAGGCCTGGAAACGCAGGTGCTTAGATCTCCCTCTATGGTTTGTATAATAATTTTGAAACATTCACAAAAAGAATATACAGAAATTCACTTTTCTCAACAACAATCTAATGAATCATGACTTTTCTTCGGATATATTATTGAAAACTGATGAGAATAGTAGTTTGGTAAATTTTTCAATTCGTTTATAACAAATAAAAAATCAAAAAAATAGGAGAAAAAAATCAACACCAAAAATTTAATAACACAATTTGGCACACCTTGTTTACGTCTGCGGGTCTCTATTCAGCTTAATACTTTCACCGAAGTACAATAGATTTACCTAACGCTTCTCTGTACCGACACCACTCAATCCTCGACATTATCTATTAATCTCACTTTTCGTGAAAGAATTTTACACCCAATAACACGACCACCTCGTACTAACCTTGACAAAGGATTTACACACATTGTTTAATAATAAAGATAATTAAACCAACGACTCAAGTTATTAAAATAACTAAAAACAAAAACAATAATACACTTGAAATAAAGGAGAGGAATAACTTTCTGAAAGGTTCAGTTTTACTGAAATAAATCTGAAAGTCGTTGCAACAACAATGGACTGATTAACATAAACACCAACAAGAAGCTACAACTGTACCAATAATACATTCATCAACCAAGATATACGCAGCCCATAAAGAAATCAATTAATAATCGTTGATGCCCTTGAATTTTCTACACTTGGCCGCACCTTTTAAAAAAAAGTTCCAACAACCACTACCTTGGCCATAAAATCAGCAACGCACCCATACCACCATATCTATGTTTTTTAAGAATTCGATTTACTATCCCACTCAAACCACAGCTGCGTTTTATTTTCAATCTTCAATTAACACACCCACTTCACACATGCACTCACTACACCGTCTCTTCTCACACACACCCTAGGAGTACATCCATGACACATCATACATCTCTTACCACACAAGAGATTTCTTGTTCAATACCACACACACCCACTGCACCAGTCTATTCCATGCTCAATTAAGATAGACTTCGGTTATTAATTAAGACGTGCACAATCCACATAAGCAAATGAAGTCCCACTCCACTTTTGATTACAAGACTCCGACATAAGATACACATCTTCTATGGATAGAATCATACATGATATTCATCAACACATCTTGCCAAGATACAAATCAATTAGAGATAGAACTATATCACAATTAGAAGATTATCACTAATAGCTTTTCGAATTAAAGTCAAAATCTAATTAATATCTTATATGTCTAATTAATAAATAATGCCCAAACTATACTTAGATATGTAAAATATATCCTAATAATCTCCCCCTTTTTGGCATTGTTTGTCATAAATATGAAACTCACCCAAAGTAATATCATTGGACATATAAGTATCAAATTCACAATTCATATGACAAATACTCTCCCTTAATTAAACATCAAGTTTTAAAGAATATCATGTTTATCCAATCATCCAAATTTCTCCCCCTTGGGACAAAAAGATGCCAAAAAGCAAGACGAATAGTCACATATATACCTTGAATTTCCTTATGAATGAAACATTTACCATAAATAATCTGATGTCTCCCCTTGGAACAAAACAGTATCAAAACGCGTAATCATAATAATCAACAATAGATGCAGTGGAAGAATCATAAGCATGCCAAGATGATAATTTACCACCAATCAATACACATGCAACATATCACTACTTACCCATCTTCATACTACTGATCAAATTCATAAACCTAAGCAAATAAAGATGAGTGTTGTCAATGTAGTGAGAGAGAGAGATACCCGAGAGAGAGACCCGCACTGATAAGAGAGTAGAAGAGTCTTCAGTGAAGCCAAATAGAAGTCATAATGTAAACTATTAAAAAGATGGGACGATAATGGTAACATAAAAACTAAAGAACTAAAGAAGACAATTTTTTAATAACACAAAAAATACTTCAAAAATGTAAAGTATATAGTCCCTATTTCCCTCGAAGAATTTCAAACCTGGGCTTATTCCTCGTCACATTATCTTTGTCATCGGTTTCTTCTTTTGAAGTAATTGACTTCTCCTATGTCTGATCAGTTGCTTTAAAAGCAGTAACTAACTGTGAATCTATACAATTTCTTATTTTTTTCTTTACTACGTTTTTGTGCTTGTACTTGACCCTTTCTAATCCAAGTGTGTTTCAGTAACATAGGTTGCTACTAGAAATTTAATAGGGAGTGTCTAGATTTTCAGTTTTGACCCATTTGAAACATCATTTATAATATTTTGTAGCATCTCGGCCTTATGTGCCCGATATCTCAGCAACAATAATGTGTGGGTACAAACTTTCGATTCTTTCTCGATGTTTCTTCTTCTCAGATATATCTAAACATTTTATTTTTCTCCTCATTCATTTTAGAACACTCACCCTTGTAGCTAATGCCTTGAAGATCCCTTTAATCTTACCAATTTTTATTAACTTTTCTAGTTTTTCTGTGTCTCTATTCAACATTCTTAATCCCTTTTCAGTACTTACCAATTTCATTCTAATTTCACCAAGCTCATCTGATGTCAACATTAATTTCTTTTCTAACTCTTGGATAGTGTTCTTTATGGAGAGATTCTCTTCCTTCAATCTTTTATTCTTCCTACATGTTTTCACCCATTTTTCGTATATTAACTCACAAGCTTCATAAATACCTTTCTTTTTATCATCTGAAGTATTGTCATCACTGTCATAATCTGAAATTGAGCTTCGAGTTGAATTGTTTGCGTGTTTCTCAAAATTTTCCGATTTACTAACTTTTTCGTCTTCAGTTACTTTCTTCTCAGTTACTGTTAAACAAGTAATTGGACTTTTATTGTACAAAGTAACTAATGCATCACTATTCACAGCTTCTTCTTCACTTTCGGATTTATTATCACTCTAAGTGCTTGTATAGGACTTTTCTTTTCTCTTCTTCAATATGTTAACACACTCTGCTTGAAAATGTCCAAAACCTTGACACTCATGGCATTGAATTCTCTTTACCTTTCTTTCTCCCTTTTAAGTTTTGGCTTGCTTTTTGAAGTTGTTGTTTGATGAGCTTCCGTCTTTTTGCCTAAACTCGGGTCTGCCCTTTTTCACTCTCTTCAGCTACTTATTGAACTCTCGTGTTAATAGCTCTATATCCTCATTCTCGTCAAAGTCATCTTCTAAGTCAATCATGACTTTACCAATCTCAGCTTACAATATTAATCCTTTCTTCTTCTCTCGATTGTCCTTCAACAAATTTATTTTGAAATGTATAAAAATTCCAATTACCTTCTCCAATGACAAGTCATTGATGTCATGAGCCTCCTCGATTGCTGCAATGTTCGGAATAAATCTTGAAGATATTGATCTCAACTTCTTCTTAACTAATTTCATATTGGAATATTTCTTCCTGAGTTGATGTGTCTGATTCGCTATGTCACACAATCTTTCATGAAAGCCCCCAATAGTTTCATTTTCATCCATCTTCAGTTCTTCAAACCACAAAGCTAACATCTGTAGTTTTGACGCTATTACAGATTTTGACCCTTTATGAATAGTTTGCAAAGCATCTCGCGCTTCTTTAGCCGATTTATAGGCTGATATCATTGAGAAGCACCCATCATCAACAGAACTGAATATCGCATGCATTGCTTGTGAATTTCCAAGTACACCTTCTTCGGCTCTTGTCCATTCAGATGAATTCTTTTGAACTGCCTCTCCTTTATCACCAGTGATTATTAGATGTATCCACCCATATACTACCGAATGTCAAGCTCTCGTGCCTTGAGCTTAGATGAAGACTTTTATCTGTGATTTCCATGCAGGATAGCTAGATCCATCCAATAGTGGTGGTTTGATGATTGATGCACCCTCTCTTGTAGCCATGTTCGCGAAACTAACATTTGCACCAACTTGATACCAAGTTCTGAATCGGTGACCATACTTTGATACCAATTGAAAAACTAAAGGGGGTAGTAGTTTCGCAAACTTTGTTATTCGTTTCTAGCAAACAAAAAATTAGAAAAATTAGGAGAACAACAAATAAATCAACATCAAAAATTTGATAATGCAGTTCGACACACCTTGCCTACGTTTGGGAGGCCCTCATCCCGCTTAATACTTTCATTGAAGTACAATAGATTTACCCAAAGCTTTACTGAGCCGACACCACTCAAGCCTCGACACTTATCTTTCAACCTCACTTCTTGTGAAAAAATTTCATACCTAATAATACGACCACCTCGTACTAACCTCGACAGAGAATTTACACACATTGTTTAATAATAAAGATAATTAAACTAACAACTCAAGTGATTAAAATAACTAGAAACAAAAACGATAATACACTTAAGATAAAAGAGAGGATCAACTTTCCGAAAGGTTCAGCTCCACTGAAATAAATTTAGAAGTCGTCGCAATAACAATAGACTGATTCACATAAACACCAACATGAAGCCACAACTACACCGATAACACATTCATCAACCAAGATATAAGCAGCCCATAAGGAAATCAATTAATAATCGTTGTTGCCTTTGAATTTTTTGCACTTGGCCACACCTTTTAAAAAAAATTCCAACAATCACTACCTTGGCCACAAAATCAACAACGCACCCATACCATCATATCTGTCTTTTAAGAATTCAATTTACTAACCCACTCAAACTACAGCGGCGTTTTATTTTCAATCTTCAACTAACGCACCCACTTCACACATGCACTCACTGCACAGTCTCTTCTCACACACACCCCAAAAGCACATCCATGACACAACATATATCTCTTATCGCACAAGAGATTTCTTATTCAATCCCGCACACACACACTGCACCACTCTATTCCATGCTCAACTAAGATAGACTTCGGTTATTAATTAAGACGTGCACAATCCACCTAAGCAAATAAGTCTCGCTCCACTTTTGATTACAAGACTCCCACACAAGATATACATCTTCTATAGATAGAATCATACATGTATTTACTAGCACATCTTGCCAAAATACACATTAATTAGAGATAGAATTCTATCACAACTAGAAGATTATTATTAATAGCTTTTTTGATCCAAGTCAAAATTCAATTAATATCCTATATGTCTAATTAATAAATAATGTCAAAATTAATTACTTAGATATATAACATATATCCTAACAATTATAATCTCTAACCTAATTCCTTTTGAAATGATGATTGATAAAAGCATACATAATTATTATATTTTTAGTTCTAATTCTTGAAAGATATTTGACTTAGTAGATAAAATTTAATTTTAATGTTTAAATATTTAAAATTGAAAGTTAATTTGACTTTGTTAGGTAAAACTATATCTGAAATTATTTTTATACCATAAATTTGAAGATTCCCATTTCTTAAATACAATTAACTTGTGAAATAATATTAAGCAAACGTACAAACATATGACGCGTGATATACACTATCCTCGTACTTTTGGTACCAATGAAATATTGGGTATGTTCCGTAAATATGAAACTTTTGAGGACTAAAATAATTAAAAAAAATTAACACTAACCAAGAAGGAAGCATATGCACCTCGCCTTCCTCTCTCCCATCTCCTGTCGTGGTCTGCTTCTTCAGCTCTGTCTTGTCGCTTCTCCGTCCTACTGCTTCTCCATTGTCGTTTTTTCTCTTCCGATGTCTGGTCTCTTCTTTGTCGTTGTCGCTGCTCTGTGCTGCCATCATTGATTATTCGTCCGTTGTCGCTTCTTCTCCTATCAGTTGCCTCATCGTCTTCAGTTCTTCTGCTTTGTGTCTACCATCTGTTACCAAGGTTGATGATGATTTTTAAAGATGATTTTAAAGATGCAGAAAGCATCTTTCAAAGCTTATGAGTTTATACATCTTTTAAAGCTTATGGAGTAGATTTCTGTTGTGTAAAGTGAATTAGTTAATTATCATTAATTTCATTAATTAACTAATCCTAATTCCTACATTTAAAGCATACGTAAGATTATCAGGTTCTAGAATTTAGAGATAAGCCGACATTTGAATATTTAATTTTGTAAATTTTGATTATTTATTGTAAGAATCATAGCTAAATTATATAAATTAGTGTGATTTTTTATTTCATTATATCTAAAATTTTATTACTGATTTATCTAACTAGTTACCAAATCAATTAATATTACACTAAATTAAAAAGATTTATTTGTAATATAAAAGATTAACTGAAAAAGTATCTGATATTAATCAGTATCGATATTAATATCATATTATACTATAAATTTTCAATTATTAAATCATACTTCAAAATAATCCCAAATATTATATTATACTATAAATTTTCAATTAATAAATCATACTTCAAAATAATCCCAAATTTCATTTTTCAAAACTGTCCCTTCCTTTTATATTCAAGGATTTAACTTCTATGTCTCATTCATAGATAATTTATATATTTGATTACTTATTAAGAAAATTAAATTAAGTCTAATTGAAGTCAACGAATTAAATTAAATATTATTTTATTGAACTCAGATTTTTGGACAGGCGGACATCAGGCTTATGAGTGTCTGACCTGAAAATTTTTCTTGCTTTATAACCCGAATCATCCACCGTACATTGTCGTTGGATGAAGATATCGAGGTCACGTGTTGTGACTTTGCCCGGATCTTCCTTTATCTCTTTTGGACTCTCCAGATATTGTTAGTCCATTACTGGATCTATTATGATCCAAACTGGTTAGATCAAGCAACTAGAGAAGCTGAATTTTGTCCAACTTAGGAGTTTCACTCAATCTAACACAGGACTTTGTAGTACTGAGAAAGCTCTTATAAGAAAGGGGCAATCAAGGGGATGTCCTATCTTTACGCCTAAGAAAACAGCAGATATGTCTACAATATGAGTTCCAAAATGCAATTTAAGTATGGTTGTATCATACAATTGGATAAATATGTCATCACATGCAGATCTAATGCTGATCAAAAGATCGGCTCGTTCTGAATATAATCTTCCAACTCACAATAAATCTCCATTGACAACCACCACATAAAAGGTGTAAGCAAAGGATATCACGGGAGAATTAAACAAAATGTGGTGTGTCTTTGAGCAGCACCCTTTTCTGACACGAGCTTTCTACTTCTTCAGAGGAATAGATGTGCCACCATTATGACTAAAACATTTGATGACCAAAGAATCGTATTTTAAAATGGGTTGTGAATTGTCACCTGCAACCCTATTAAAGGTCTGACATGATAAAACTCACTAATCCGAACCATCTGCAGCTCCGGCTAAGTTATTATCAGTCTTCTTCAAATAAAGTGGCTTCTTGACGCCCAATTCTCTAAGTTGATCTACTATGTTATATAGAAATTCAAAGGTCAGTCTGGACTGCGCATTAAGACTCTCTCTTAAATGAGGATGAATTCTAAACCAATCTCCCAACATCTTGTGAACATGAGATCGGATAATCCTCCACGGCACAGGGTATCTTTCACAAAGCTTCAAATATTCAACCAGTAAGTCTGCCTGGTCAAGATTTCCATCTTCAATGTTTTTCTCACCATGAACTACCCATTCGGCAGTTCTAAATCCTGCAAACAAAGCTGGATTCTCAAGGAGAGTCTCAGCTGATAGCACCCCATCGGCACCAGTCTCTTCCAAACACTGCTGAACATCTTCCATGTGCCGAATGTTCCCATTAGCAAGAACTGGGATTCTTAAAGCATTTTTCACAGCTTTGATTACCTTCCAGTCAGCTCGAATTTTTTTCCCATCTTTCTCATCTCTTGTTCGGCCATGAACAGCTAAAAGCAAGCAACCAGCTTCCTCTAGCATTTTGGCGTAAGCAATTGTATCCTCCAATTTCGGGAAGATACGTATTTTGCATGAAACAGGTACTTTAAGATTGGTAGCTAGTTTTTCAACTAAAGCTTTCACAAGTGGAAGGTTATCCATTAGGAAAGCTCCATAATTCCCACGCTTGGCAATCCTCTGAGGACACCTACATGGAAACCGTATATGCCAAAAACAATTTCAGGAAAGCACTGAAGCATGATCTTTTAATCGTAACAAAGAACAAGTATGAAATCTTTTGTCAACTTAAGAGTGATAAAATTAAGCTTCTTCACTAATACAAAGCTAAGGATTATGATTTGTAAATGTGATGATCCCTATGAAGACTATTTCTTCATTCCAATTTCATGCATAATACATTTCAGTTTTACAGTGTTTGCGGGAAAGATATCGATACTTGAACATGTTTTAAATCATGTGCGTGAATATAAGACTGTCAAGTTGAATTCAATAATTTGAAAGATGTAATTGACTTCAACTGCACTACTATTCTAAGTTCTACTGTTAAAAAGTCCTTATACAAATAGGCATTGTTTTCTCCAATTTTATTATCTTCTCATGTTAAGCCAATCATCACTGGTTTAAGACATTCATTCCATAAAAGTGTTCAGTTTTACATTTGATTTGTCTTCAAGAACGATGTCTTCGCTGTTGACCAGCTTATGTATCATTTTCTCTGTATGTGTGCCAGGATTACATCAATTTATGCTAATGTGAATTCAAAGAGTCTCTTTTCTTCTTTGCAGCGCCACCAAAACTAAAGCTACAAAATAAATCTCTCGATAACAATGACATTGCAGATAGACAGAGATCAATCGTAGAAGATTTATGAATGTGAAGCCCTTTGCTCCATGTCCTAGTGCAGATAACTTGGTATATACCAGGAATATATGTAAAATCCAATAAGAACTGGTGGCATGCAAAAGTAAGCCTCACCTTTCCCTAAACGATTTAAGAGACAACATACCATCCAAAGAATCCCCCATGAAAATGCTCAAGAAGCATCAATTAGTACGTCACAGCATCTAAAAGAAGTCGATAAGCATAAACTGAAAGATATAATCCTTACCCGAGATTAATGTCGATATAATCACAAAAGGGTTCTACCCTCCGTGCAGCTTCCAACAAAGTGTTAGGATCATTCGCACAAAATTGGACAAACAAAGGACGGTCCTCCTGCAATTATCTTGAAGTTAAAAGTAATCCACAAGAACAGAAATAGATGTAAGTTGCCTCACACAGTTCTCCATCATTAAGACACACTCTTCAGCATCGTTGAAGATATGACTATTAATTCGTTAGGCTTAAGCAACAAACACTATAAAGTAATTATCAAACACATGGTTCAGAAAACCAATTAAGACCATACAAATCTATAAAAAGCATCAAACTTTAACAAGAATCAATTAGGAACACTAATTGGACAGGCAGAATTCCCAGTACCTTACAAGTAGTGAATTCCTGGCTTCGATACTTGTCGTTCTCAGCGAAAATCCTCGAATGCAGCATAGGAGTATAAGCAGCCTCCGCACAGTACTTTCTACATAGCATCCGAAACGGCAGTTCCGAGTTGTCCACCATCGGCGCAACTATCAATTTTGGCCGTCCTAGCTTTGTCCAATGAGCCCATGCTCGGTTGACTCTAGCCTCGCCGCTGAGGTACCCGCTCGGCGAGGCTGTGTCTGAAAAGGGAGAAGACGATTGCTCCTGTTGCTCGTCCTCTTCTGGTTGTGCAGTGACGCAGAGCTGGTCGTCGAGGTCTTGGGCCAAGATGTGAGTAAGTGAAGAGGCCATCTATGGTTTTAAAGGTGTGGAAGCGAGAGATGGAATTGAACAATTTTTAAACGACTGGAGGGGTTTTCATGAGAGGATTTTGGAGACGGAGACGCAACAGCCCGTCGCCGCCGTCGCACTCGATGAGCAAAGACTACTACCGCAAATGGCTGCAGAACCCTGTGGATGCGGGCTTGTTTCGCGGTTTGAAAAATATTCCCGCTATACGACATGTCGTTCCAAAGTTTCAGACGTAACGAACGCTTTAACTTTACGATTTACCGTAGTCCTTCCAAGCGACCCGCCGTTTTTACTTTAGAAATTTATAGATTACGGGCACATTGATTTAAGATGTCACAGTTTAAAATGTATAAGCAAATGAATTTTATAAAGTTTATTATATTTAAGAATTCTTTTTTCCTTCCATAACTTTTTTTTATTAGTCAGAGGAACCTGCAATTGCCAACTTTTAGATATACACTAGCTAAATCTTCGGATTGACACAATAGCTTATAAATCACGTCAATCGGATACCCCGCACTAAGTAAGTCTTATATAACAGGCTCAATTGAGAGAGCATAGGTTGGAGAAATCGAACACAAGACCTTTTGACCTTATGTCCCTCCACTCTACCAACTTAACTACTCCCTAGGGACTCCTTTCATAACATGATCATTGAAATATTTCATTAATATGGTACTTCTCTCCTACCTAATGATTTTTCAACTAGATTTAAATATGAAAAAAGTGATTTTCACTCTAATTGAAAATTTTAAAATATGATATTTTTATTTTTATCATGTAAATGTCAAGTTATTGGTTTTAAAATTTCCAAACTTTATTATATCTATGACATTTTTGATGTAATTTGCTCATTTAATTATGAATGTTAATCTAATAATAAGTTGTGCTTAGGGATGGCAACGGGGCGGGTATGTCATCCCCCGCCCCCGCCCCATGAACCCACCCCCACCCCCATA
>JANZLD010000237.1:8417811-8430770 GCA_026413575.1 Erythroxylum carthagenense | reverse complement strand
AACAATTTATAATCATAGATCAAGATTGACGTCTAGCAACGCATCATGACCACCCAAATATTTAGGAATGTCAAAGTGGTTTTGACTAACCTTTCCGTGCGTGATTTTTCCGTATAATTCAATCCTTTCATCAACTAATTTTCCAATTAGACATAGAGCATGGAATTAATGTCTACTATATTTTGAGTTCAATTATATCAGTTCTCCATCATTAACTATTGATTCAATTAATGATATTTGTAAATTGTTTACAAAATATCATTCCACCTTGGCCAAGGATTTCCCGAATCAATATTAATCGAGGACAACGGAACATTCTCCCTAATTACTTTAGGGTGATGAATCTTATCTTAATCATTCAACTATCTCCATATAGTTCATGTCATATCCAATGACTACCGTTTAAACGACCTTTGATAAAATAGATCACGAGTAGTATCAAAACATAACAATCCCTATATAAGATAACTTTGATAACCTCAAGTCAAAGAATCACTTATATAATAATCACAATGAGAATTCCATAGACATACAAGTAATGTTCTAAATGAATTTCTCATATCGGGTCTGTTCAGTGAATTTGTTCTCTAGCAAGAACGCACACGTTTGTTTAAGTATTTCTATACTTTAGCCTATGAGATCGACTACTTCCTTCATAAGGAAAAATAAAACGTGTGCTAGTTTTTTTACGTTCTATTAATGTCCAATCTTAATAAAACAATGACTAGGAACATTTTAGGAATAATACATAAATGCAATATGAATCTCATAATTATAATCTCATTATAATTTCGTTTGCAATGTATAATTATTCAATAGACTTTATGATATACATCTAAATATGTACAAGATAAATATTGCCTTTAAATAATTTGTCACTAAACTACAACCAAATCAATGGACTGTAGGGCATAAGCCAACAGTGTCTAGTTTCACGAGTGCATCGCATCAGATAGTTAATAACTTAGTTACAGCTATCTGGGAGTTGCTGTCGAGGAATTGGATCGTGTGGGTGCATCATATGTTTCGGGAAAGCAATCGCTGCGCGGATTAGTTAGCCAACTATAGCTATCGTCTTCCTATAGGAGTGCAATGGTTCACTGAGGCTATGACGGGCTGTCGACGTTACTCTTTGCCGATTCGGTTGGGGTAGTCCTACCCCGTGTCACTACTTTGTAGTTATTTTCTTTGGGCGTTTGCCTCGTTTCTTTGATAAAAAAAAGAGCCAGTACCAGCCACCTCGAGCAATAAATTGTCAAGGAAACATGTCATACACACTGATAAAATCAGGGGATTTCCAATTGCGCAATGTACTCCAGTAACCAGTGGAAATGGAAGTTCTGAGCCTCGAAAGCAACGTTATATGACCTTTAAGATGTCGGATATTGAATTTATTTGTAGAGAATCACTTTTGTCAGTATAAAAGTTGGCTGTTGAGAATCCGTGTAAAATATACTCATCCTACAATCTTAAGCATTGAGGCAAAATATATGATTGAAGGTGTTTGAAGTGTTTAGAAGAGAAGAATTGTGAATAGTCAACCTTCGCATTTTAGTCAGGTGGGCAACCTTATGGGATAACTTAGAGGTATCAAAGTCAGAACAAAACAAAGAGCGAGAAGTTTTCCCATACCTAGAGTGGTATTAGAACCACCAAGTTGCGGCCTGGGTTTGCGTCACGTCATAAGTTCAATTTTTAGAAAAATAATTTGAGATAGAACCACAGGATAAAACAGCGCTCACAAAACTAGGGCTTTTTGTGAGCCCACGTGAGAGACTGCGTGGTTGAAGGCTCAAAAGAAAAATGAGTTTTTGAAGCCGGGGTATATTTAGATAGTGTTTCGCTGTTATTTTCTAAGGCCTTATAGGATAGCTCAATGGTATAAAGATATAAGAAGTCACGCTCTTTATACCATCTTCCAGTCTGAACGAGGAAAGAGTTTCAGAAATCATCTCCTACGTACCAGACTTACCATTGCCACGTGATTGATGGGCATCTTATTTTCACATAAAAAATCTAATAAACTTAGGCAAAGACCAGCAGCATAAGTATTTGCCAAACAGTAGTTAAGAAGCAGAAACAGCGGTGGTGCTATTTGAATGCAAGTTGATGTCGCATTTCCTAGTGGCCCTAACTTTGAAAATACCCAGAAATGCAAAAACAATTTTACATACATTTCATTCCTCTATAACTTGTTCCACTCTGGTTGCGGTTGCTTCACGACATGACTTGCCCCTATCTTTGCTTCTCTTTCTTTGCTTGCATAGTATAGAATAGATGCTTTCGCACATTGCCATCACTATCCATAATGTTGCGCCTAGAAGTGAAAAGTTGAATGACCATTTTGATATCCACGCTTGATTTAAAGGAAAAACGACATCGAGGTGTTCTGCAAGCGAATTTGGGTTTTTGGGCTTATTTATTAGCTCCAGCCCATCCCCATAATTGAGTACCAATCCATATCACAGTACAACTTGTCCATAGTTGGACAAGGACCTAATGTTTAGGCATGAGAATTTCATTTATTATGATGTTCGATTTTAAGGTAAAAATATAAATGTTATAATTTAAATTGAATCCATAATATTATTAAATTAAAAAATCATTTCATTTATTATAAAACATATTAGAAGGGGCAATGTCGGAGATTTTCAATTATGTGCTGCGACTAATTCAGTGCCTTGTAACATCCCAACAACCAAGCATCATATAAGAAGCATTAAAAAGCAACAAACCTTCATAGAATGCGACGATCTTAAGTAATCAATGATAGGGATTTTAGGTGCTAATCAAGCTCACCAAACCTTTGCCTCTCCTTCTTACACTCCACCTGCCATGTTGAACCCCACTATAAGGACGTTTCTTACATGACCCGTTCAGTTGACCAGAGCTATTATACGCAACTTATCCTAAATTTCTTACAAATATTTACCCACAAAAATTTTCCTTAAAATTTACACAATATTGTCTGAACCGTTAAAACTGTCCACGTGCCTTCCACTATAAATCGACGGCTCACCTTGCCGACTGACCGTTGACCTAATCACCCACAGCATTGGTGACTTTGTTTCCTCGCTTCTTTCCTTTTTGATATTCAGATATTAGGTAAATTAAATAAAGAGAATAGTAATTATTTCTTTTTCTTAATTTTTTGATTTTAAAATTTTAACACCTGTCAGGAGTGGACCCCCTTCCGAATGAGAGCCCCAATGTCTCTTTCTGTCTGCCTCTGGTAAGTAGGCGAGCGAAGAAGAAGAAGAAGAAGAAGACGACGATAGTCCAAGTCTGATTGACGAGTCGTGCTTAGAAAGCAATACTTTGATTATGCTTTACTTATCCAGAACCAAATAGCTCACCAGAACTTAGCTCGGTTTACCAGATTCAACAAATACCTCTTCGAGCTTCTAAAGCTTGATAGACAGACAGAGAGAGAGAAAGAGAGAGAGGGAGACGGAGATGAAGCTGTCGGCGAGCTACATGGGCCGCCGGAGCAATAGCTTCAGGGGATCGGCGACGCTGGACTCCTCAACGGAAGGCGGTATCAAGTCGCCTGCGGCAATCTTCTGGCTAGTTCTACACGGCATTTGCTGCCTCATAAGTCTGGTCCTCGGCTTTCGCTTCTCTCGCCTCGTCTTCTTCTTCCTCTTCTCCACTTCGACTTCTAACTCCATCTTCTACGCGCCGCCTTTTCGACAGCTCGCTTCCTCCAACTTCGTTGCGGATCCTGTCAACGTTGGAGCCCAGCTTCCGGCGATCAACGCCTCAAGAGTAGTGGTCGGCCGCCACGGGATCCGGATCCGGCCGTGGCCTCACCCGAACGCGGACGAAGTCATGAAGGCTCACCAGATAATCGAGAGAGTTCAGAGAGAGCAGAGAGCTCAATTCGGCGTGAAGAACCCGAGGGCGGTAATTGTAATTACGCCCACTTATGTGCGCACTTTCCAGACACTTCATATCACAGGTGTTATGCACTCGCTCATGCTTGTTCCTTACGATGTTGTTTGGATCCTTGTTGAGGCTGGTGGTGTTAGCAATGAAACTGCTAGGATTGTTGCTAAATCGGGAGTTAAGACTATACATATTGGTTTCAATGAGAAAATGCCGAGTACTTGGGAGGGACGCCACAAATTGGAGACTAAAATGCGACTTCGTGCTCTGAGGTAAAACTCTCTGATTTTTCTTGCTTAATTGTTGCATAAAGCAGATACTTGCTGTATTGGTTAGAGTGTTCGTTGTTATTTGTTTGATGTGTGTTTGGTGGGGCAGAGTTGTGAGGGAGCAGAAGCTGGATGGAATTGTAATGTTTGCTGATGATAGTAATATGCATAGTATGGAACTTTTTGATGAGATCCAAAACGTGAAGTGGTTTGGTGCTATGTCGGTTGGGATTTTAGTTCATTCCGATGGTGCTGAGGAGTCCTCATTGGGTATTATTGAGAAAGAGCAAGACGTGACGCCTGCAATGCCTGTTCAAGGGCCTGCTTGTAATGCTTCTAACAAGTTTGCTGGCTGGCATACATTTAATACGTTATCATATCATTGGAAAAGCGCTGTTGATATTGATGATAGAGCGATTGTCTTGCCCACAAAGTTTGAGTGGGCAGGGTTTGTTTTGAATTCGAGATTGCTTTGGAAAGAATCTGATGATAAGCCAGATTGGATTAAGGATCTTGATTCTGTTGGTGAGGATTTAGAAAGTCCTCTGGCTCTGCTCAAGGACGACTCAGTGGTAGAGCCACTCGGCAGCTGTGGCCGACAAATTTTACTTTGGTGGCTACGTGTTGAAGCTCGTGCTGACAGCAAATTCCCTCCGGGGTAAGCTTTTTGTCCTTAACTGTGATTACTTTCCTATTATGGTAACATCCTAACTTCAAGGCTCTATACTAGACCTGACTCCGCATATCAATGAAATTTTTACCGAGTTGTTGTTGTTGGTATTTCTCATTCCCATTGCCACGACTCACGTTAATACATCATCATCATTCATTGGCTTCATTTTCATCTCAATGTTATGGTAGTTAATTATGTGGTGGCAAAGAGTTATAGAAAGTTAGATCATTGGATTCATAGGATTTGACAGATCCTTGCGTGACTTATTCTTGTAGCTCTTTTAAGACAGCTAGTGAAAAACATCGAACTTCTAGAACTTGTTTTTAGACTGTCATATACAATAACTGTTTGCTGATGTTATGTTATTGTTATACCAAACAAAGCATCCATTAACTGATATAAGGTTCTCAAATCAGCAATTGTCATATATTAATCTGTGATGATGTTTATGGCTTTATTTTCTTAATCATGTAATGCGATTGAGATACACGACCTTAAACTGTCTATGATTTTAGAAGATGTGGTGTTTGCAATTAACCAAGCTAAGAGGATTAAACTAACGAGTTCTAGTCTTTTTATGAGAAAATGAAGGCTTTAGGCTGCTGGCAATCATGTTGTGATTGTGTACAACTAGGAAGATTTTATTGTTTTGCTATTAGAAGGATGAAGTGCAGATTTAAGTTAATTTGAGAGTTGTTGATGCCACTGATGGCACATATCATAAATTTTTGTGGAAAGATATATCTGATACTTGAGCTTCTTAATGCATTCCGATTATCATTGCTGCTGAAATAATCAGCTTTCCCCTTGGGAAATGTTATGGGTGAGGCGCAAAAGGAACTGGCAGTGAAGGTATCTAGGCATTAGAGATGAGGAATTTGTGCATGTGCATTATACTTAAATCTTTACTGGGTTAGGATTATCTATATTCCTGGTCTTTTATTTTGAAAAAGCTTACAAAATTGTTTGGGCTTATGAAGCCCAGAATTTGAAACCATATAATGTGAGACGGGCCATGTTAATACTAGGCCTTTTTAAGATTCGATATCTCGCCCTTGGAGCTTCTCTTCTGCTTGAAATACATATGTAAAGCAACATGTTAGGATCTTGTTGGTTCAGAAATCAATTGTGCTTAACAAACATTAGCTTTTTTGAGGTTAATTAGTATACAAGTGTAGCTCACGTTCGAAGTTGTCTTGAAAATTTCAAGGTTATAATCTAGATTGTTTGAACTAAGGGGAATATAGGATGTATGAACTTATAGAAACCTGTATCATGACATGACCTTAAGAACGTTTACTAGGAGCCGAATCTTTTATTAGACATCCTTTTGATTCTTAGTACTGGCACAAGACCTGACATTTATGAATTTTAAAGTGTATTTGAGTTTTGACAATCGAATTTCTTGGTTATTGAGGAATCTAGCTTGTAATTGAGCTTTGGTTAAGACTTGTTCAATCAACAAGAAGTTTTTACAAGGTTGTGTAAGGGCCCAGCTTGAGCAGTTGCAGTACGGCCTGTTTAATGGCTTACTAGATCCTGGGGTCACCAAACCTCTGCAACTATCATGATCATCATTTACTGAATATTCATGTTAGTTTTGCAAATGTAGGTTGAATGCTATCAAGCCTCATTTTCTATGTATAATTCATCACTACACAAAAAAATTCATCAAAAACTCTTCTCTGGAATTAAGCTCTGGGTCCACCTTTTTTGGTGTGAACCTAATTGATGAATTGCACCTGGGCAGTAAAATGGAGAGAGAGAGCCTTTATGAAACCTATATGTTACCATCTGATAGGGTGATCAACATTAGGTAATCGGTTGAAGTAGATTCTTCTTTTTGATCAATCAAAACCTCTTCCCAAACTGTACAAGGTTCTTCCAAAGCATATGGCATTTTGGGTGTAGATGATGATATCTATATAGATGGATATTGTATAATGAAATAAAGTACTACATGGGTAGATATATAGGAAGCCAAATCTGCCGAATCAATCATGTCATGCTCTCCTACGTCCTAGGTCTTCCTGTCATCATTAATTCACTCTTACTAGACATTCATTTGCAACTTTTTAACCCCTCTTTTGAAATTATGTTTTCGAATATTCCTGGAGGCTAACTTGCCGTATTTATAGTATTCTTTTCTGCCAGTGGTCTCACGTGAACAAAAAATAATAGTAGGAAGTCTTTACTGTTAACTGTATTTTACATTCAATCTTATAATGTGCATGTAGATTTCTCATTCACAGCTTAAAGCTGAGTTTTCTAATGTCATTTTTTTCCCAAATAGGGTTATATGTTCGTATAACACAGTTTTATTTAATATAATTTTTCAATTGGATTAGTTTCCCGAGATGCTTATTCTTTTACTCTACATTACCTACAGATGGATAATTGATCCGCCTTTGGAAATCACCGTACCTTCTAAACGAACACCTTGGCCAGATGCTCCTCCCGAGCTCCCTTCTCATGAGAAGTTTGTAGTCAATATCCAAGATCACACCACTAAGCATCCTACAAAAAATCGATCATCCAGATCGAGGCGATCTCGAAGTAAGAGAAAACGTGAATCCAAAGTGGCAGATTTGGAGGTTTCTTCAAGTCATTCTGAACAGCACTAAACTTTAGCGGACGACATCAAAGACTTACACTGCACTGAGAGAATTGAGAATTTGCTTCTTCGCTGTAAAGGCAAAAATCCCAAGATCATACAGGGTGGAAGGCACCCTCTGCAATTGGAAGAAGGTGATGTGTGGGTCTGAAATGCTGCCCTGAGTGTCTCAATAATTATTTTTCTTTTTCTCAGTTTGCTAACTGGGGGGTGAGTGGTATTCTGGCGTTTGATAGGGGTATGTGATCATAGTCCTAAATCTGCTTACAGGCAAGGAGGTCTTCTTGTAGTATGCATCGATGTTTTTCCTATACATACATGATTTTCTTAATAGAAACACAGGGTTGTGTGCGGCAGTCCTTGGGTTCAATAGAAATGAAAAGTATTTCTCGAAAGCCCTCATTTATTCTAACTTGATGTTGGCACTTCTCTTCGTTGGTTTTACAATTCAGTTACCATATATTTTGGGGCGAGATTATTCAGTGATGTGACTTGTACGAGTCTAAACTGATAAACTGAATCTTTATAGGATCACATCCTTGGGGCACATTCGGACTGTAATATTGGGTTCTGTTGGGGATTAGTTCTTCCGTTCCGAGTCTCTGTTCCTCCTATGTCCAAAGCCTCTCAGCCATTAAATTTATTGCAATGAATGACTCGGATGGTTTTGAGCATAAGGAGAACAGGGATTTGGAAACAGTAGATCTATTCCCTTAATACTGTTGATCGACTTTTAATTACCAAATCAAATCTAATGATTAATCCTATCCTGACCTTTGCATTTCAATTGCAGTGTGGTTGGGTCGGATTTGGATTCCATAATGCTTGAGTTCCTAAATGGGTATGAGTTTGGATTACAGACTAATTGGGTTTTGGAAAAGTGGGTCAATTTTGAATTTGATTGAATTTTGAATCAGCCCAAAGTTAGAAGAGGGATAAGAATTTGGATATGAGTTGACTTACTCTTGAATATTTTCTAACATATTGATTTGAGTATGATTTGAAAGCAGTCTTTTTAATAATTAAAAATAAGATTACGTATATTGTTGCACTATTGACTTGATTGCGAATTTGAATAAGATTTCTAATCATTTAATTACTGTTGGAGGGAGTCGAGCGCAGCCAAGACGAGCAGTGTCTACTTACTAGGATAAACAGTTGATAATCTAATCTCAGATAGCTCGTCTCTTATAGTGAATTTGAAGCTTCTCCATCTTAATGGCAGGCAAAGGATCCAGGTTCCCACTCTGTTGGGTAACTAAGATGTTCCGTTTCAAACTGCCCAGGTTGACGTACGAATGAATCGGCTATGAGAAGTGGCAAATAAGTTGGATAAGGGCAACTTATGCCTTCCCTTTTCACTTCTCTAGTTCCTTCTCTATTCCTCATTTTCTTAGTGGGGACGCCGTGAGAATACCTTTCTTTGGGAGGGAGCAGAGTATATTTAAAAAATGGGAAATTTTTATAAATATGAAAAGTTGCACTTAAAGGCATAGTTTAGAATTCTATTCTGTACCGGTTGAATATTGGCCTATATGTATCGTACCGGTTCAAAACCGGTACAAAATTTTAAATTTAGGTATCGGTTTCAAATATCGATCGGTACCGGCCGGTATGTAAAATACCAGCTAGATATTGACCGGTACCGAAAATTTTAAAAATTTAGAGAATTTTTTTGCAAAATTTTCAAAAATTTTTAAAATCTTCCGCCTCCTTTCCTTCCTCTTTTTTTCAAAGTTTTTAAAATAATAATAAATATTTTATAACTAATAATAATTATAAATTAAATAAAACTTAAAAATAAAATATTTTTATTTTAATTACTAATAAATTATTAATAAAAATTATTTTATTTAAATTTATTTTAAGATTTTATATAATATTTAATAATAAAGTATTAATAAAAATATTTTATTTTTTAAAACAAATAATTTAAAATTTATTATTTATAAACTAATATTTATTTTATATATTTTAATTCTTAAATCAAAATTTATTTAAAATTTATATATTTTAAAAATTTATTTTAAATTATTTTATAATTTTTAAAAAATTTAAGAACTATTTTATACATTTAAAAAATTATCTAAAATGGTGTCTACTATTAATCGGTACAATATCATTCTAAAAATTAATCTGATATTAAATTCGTTACGATAATCTTGACCTTGCTTAAAGGTGAAGGAACAGGGAGATGCAATTTGGCAAACATTTAGCATATTTTTCTTATTACGACAAACGTTTTACTACACTGACATGAACGGTGTTTGATTGGACGCACGGTAGGTGGCACATGGTTCGAGCTTGACTGGTAGGTTAATAGAAGTGCCCTGACCCTAACCACTAGGTGCCTGTAACATTATTCAATGTGGCACTTCTCTAATCAGCCAGTTCCTGACCGCCTCAGGCCCTCAGCTCCACAAAACCTCAAGTTGACGTTAAACTAATCACCGGAGGACTCGGATTGGTCTTAGCCTTTCTTGTTAATTCCTAGCTACCAAGATCGACCCACGGACCCCATAGCTTATGTTCTCTCGTATCTCTCTTTAAAGCTCGCGCGCTCATTTCCCTTAACCCATTCTTATTTTCTCTCGACCTATCTTTCCTATAACCTGCATATGTCAAGTTTGTTAACTATGGCAGTTTCCATGCTTACCCTTTTCTTCTTCTGCTTCTTCTTCACTGTTGGGTCTGCTTTGGACATGTCCATCGTTAACTACGATAAGTACATAAACATGAACCATGAGCCACAGCAGCCATCTGCGTCTGGCTGGAGGACCGATGAGGAGGTGCTGAGCATATACCATTGGTGGCTGGCAAAGAACGGTAAAACATACAACAGAATTGGAGAGAAAGATGAGAGGTTTGAGATCTTTAAGAACAATCTCAGGTTCATTGACGAGCACAACTCCCAGAACCGCACGTACAAAGTTGGGTTGAATCGCTTTGCTGACCTCACCAACGATGAGTACCGTGCCAAGTTCTTGGGCACCAGAACTGACAGCAAACGTAGAGTAATGAAGTCCAAAAACCCGAGTCAAAGGTACGCTTTCAACGCCGGCGATAAGTTGCCGGCTTCCGTAGACTGGAGAGTGAAGGGTGCGGTTGGACCCATCAAAGACCAAGGATCTTGTGGTACGTAACACTTGTCCCAGCTTAAAACGGGATTAAGTCAAGTAATGGATTATTATTCTTGGATTGATAATTCAGAGTTTTTTCATAAATTAAAACACTCCAGAATTCATTTCTGGAGGTAAGTGTCGATCCTTTGTTATGGGCATGAAATTGTATTCGAATTTGTGGTGAAGCGCTGGAGTGATTGTAGACTGGTAGTTATATTTTCTTTTTCCTTTTAGGAATCTGAACGGTAGCTTAGACTGGTAGTTTTGTAACTTTCGGTTAGCGCACGGTGTCCTTTTCTGGATTCTGACAAAGACCGCGTGCAAAGTTAGTACATAGTCTATTTGCTTTAATGTCCAAGTTAGGTAAAGCCCAACCCCAAGGGGCTTTCGGTGGGTCAACAGTAGACATCATCCTGGGCCGTGAATTCAGACCTGTCATAGTTGAGTTACAATGATTTTCATGGATGAAACCCAAGGTTCATAGGGTTTGAACTAAAAGATTGTTTTTTGTTGGTACCAGGCAGTTGCTGGGCGTTCTCAACTGTATCTGCGGTAGAAGGAATTAACCAGATAGTTACAGGAGAGTTGGTTTCCCTATCAGAGCAAGAACTGGTAGACTGTGACAGGACTTATAACGCTGGCTGCGATGGAGGGCTTATGGATTATGCTTTCCAGTTCATCATGGACAACGGTGGCATGGACACCGAACAAGACTATCCTTACCTTGGTGCCTCTCTCGAATGCGACCCGGCCAAGGTCAGTCCTTGTATTGCATTGCACTTTCAGTCAGAATACTTGTTCTAACATATTCCTGGCTTGTGGATTATTGCAGAAGAACGCTAAGGTAGTTACAATTGACGGGTACGAGGATGTTACTCCTTATGATGAGAAAGCTTTGCAGAAAGCTGTATCGCATCAACCAGTCAGCGTGGCCATTGAAGCTGGTGGCATGGCTTTCCAATTCTACCAGTCGGTAAGCTATCTTGTACTAAACAATGGAAGAACAGACTTTGTTTCAATTTTCTCGTTGATTCTTATCATTTCCTTTCTACTTTTACAGGGTGTTTTTACTGGCGAATGTGGGACAGCTCTAGACCACGGTGTGGTTGCTGTTGGGTATGGCACAGAGGATGGTGTAGATTATTGGACAGTGAGGAATTCATGGGGAGACACATGGGGTGAGAATGGTTACATCAGAATGCAAAGAAACTTACTCAACACACTTACTGGCAAGTGTGGAATTGCGATGGAGGCTTCTTACCCAATCAAGACCAGCCAGAACCCTTCGAGAACCTCCTCAGAAAATGTTCAAGGTGTTGAAATTGACATGATCAGTAGCGCCTGAAGCATGCCTATTTGTAAGACAGGTGCACCAGATGATGGTATTATCAGTCATCTCTAGATTTTACTATGTTATATTACACTTGCTACCTTCTTGATCCGTAGCAGTCCAAGGACTACCTGTTTATATTGAATAAGCTTGGAAATAGAGAAGGTGAAAGGAACAATTACTAGACTCGGGAAGTAAACTGTCTTCTGCCTTCTCTTGATCATTCTGGGTATTAGGCAGAAAGATAACAGGAGGCTGTTCCTTTTCCTTTGGAATATGGTCGATTGTTTGTTGCATATAAGTTTTCATTCTCGAACAAAACCTTAGCAACCAATGCTGTTGCATCTTAACTTTCCAATTCAACGATTGTCTTATCTTTCAAGTGGTTCTTGTGATTCCTTTAGGAAATATTTTACTGCTCTTAACCAAAAACTCTTGTCTGGTAAGGTACAAAACACAACCCCAATCAAATAGTCGTACCGATCGACTCTCAGCCCGACTTGAGGAAAAGATTGAAGTTTCCAAAACCCACGTAGTGTAGCAAGAGTTAAATTACAACTTTCAACTTGCACAAAAGAGCATAAAGTCGACCAACTTTTCCTATAATTATTCCACGATGATGCGTGGGACATTGCTTGATCCTCAATTGTCTTGTTATATTCACATGAATTCAACTATGTGGCGTCTATGATGAATTGATGATCATTTCCTCCAAGGACAGAGCCCTTTCAAAGGATTGCCATGTTACTGCAAAATCCTTTTTAACAGATGGATTACAGTGCGAGATCAATAAGAAGAAAGAAGATTATAATTTCTGGGGAATGTTTTTAGGTTAAAAAAAAGTTTTAAGGTTTCAACTGTTATTAAACCGCTGTAAGATAATTTATAATAAATAAGGTTAATTATTAAAAATTTATACTTTTATTAAATTTTAATTGTAGCCCGAATTTTAAAAAGTAATAATAAAATATCTAAACTTTCAATTTTTCAATTCTAACATAAGCTTTAAAAAATAACAATAAAATACTCAAACTTTTAATTTTTTTAATTATAGTCTAATGTT
>JANZLD010000237.1:8390430-8403929 GCA_026413575.1 Erythroxylum carthagenense | reverse complement strand
GGCTAATGATTTTTTGAACTCCTCATCCCTCGTGTTGTTCATCAGTGCTGCCAACATGGACGAGCAAGTGAGGTCGGAGACTTCAACTGCTTCATTATTGA
Source organism: Erythroxylum carthagenense (assembly GCA_026413575.1). Lineage (NCBI taxonomy): Eukaryota > Viridiplantae > Streptophyta > Magnoliopsida > Malpighiales > Erythroxylaceae > Erythroxylum > Erythroxylum carthagenense. The sequence continues at coordinate 8,403,828 of JANZLD010000237.1, read as the reverse complement.
ACCGAGTAATGAATTCTCGTAGGCTCTCGTTCCTCCCTTTCGTTAATTGCATTACTTCCAGGGCCGTCTTCTGCGGCCGCTTACTTGTGACAAACTGGTTGAGAAATAGCAATCTGAAGTCCTCAAAGCACGTGATAAAGCTCGGAGGTAAGCTATTGAACCACCGTCGAGCTCCCTCTTGAAAGGCCGTACAGAAAGCCTTGCACTGAATGGCGTCTGGCACGCAGTGCAAATTCATCATCGACTAGAATTGTTGTAGGTAGTCCAGGAGATCGGTCTTTCCAGTGTATTTTTCGGGCGTTGGTATTTTGGTGCCAGGTGCCGGGAGGCTATCCAAGATTGCCGGGGTAAAGGGAGAGCTGTACTGCACTGTTGGGCGATCCGGGCGAAAGCTCATTGCCGCGTTGATCCGATCATCCACGACTTTTTCTAGGGCTTCGGCAGGGTGGCGACCGGTTGTCATACTGGTCTGCCGTATAGACGGCTGCTGTTGTGCCGGCTGAGACTGTAAAATTTGACGGATTAACAGATCAGCCGCTTCCTCAATCTGTTTCCGGGTGAGGGAGGTGTGCACAGGTGCATAAGGATCTGCATCTGGTTGGTGCTGGAGATTCAGACGCATATTGACTCCAGCATTATCTTCCAAGGCTGCGCTCTGTGCTTCCTGTTCCATGCTTTGAGGTTGCTGTTGATTATTCGGGTCCGAAGATTCCGTGCGGGAGAGATGATGAGCCGGCAGTAGGGTTGCAGGTAGCCGCAAACCCATCCGCTGTAACGCCAGAGCCGTGACAGCGGCTATATCAGGATTAGCTGCCGCCGCCTGACTGATCTGCGTGCTTCTGGACGTGATGCCCTGATGTCGGGCCCCACGGTGGGCGCCAATTGGTTCAGCCTGATTCTGACGAGGCTGCACGTTGCCGTTTGGATCCATGAGGTTGATCAGTTCCGACTTGAAGGTTCCTGTAAAACAAAGAAGGCACGTCGGGGGTTGTTTCCCGATTAACCCCTCCGACGCTCAAGTGAGTATTTTGGTGAAGTTTGGGAAGCCGAAAAGCAGAGAGAGCTAGGGTTATGAGTTGCGTACCTCTGTTATGGCAGAGTTATACCTTATATATGGTGCATGTGCTATGTTTAAGTCTTCATGTTTGCATGGGAGTCTTCTATCTGCGGATGAGCCATGAAGCGTGGGCTGGGCCTGGAGTATGTATGAGAGTGATCTTTGAAGAATAGACCGATCGACCCTTGGGTTGTTATGTCTGGATTCGGGCCCAGTACGACCGGCCCGACCACCAACTAATATTTTGTAAATTTAGAAATATTAAATCAAAAGGATTTTTATGTTAATATTTTCTAACCTAAAAATATTTTTAAAAATAATTATTATGTTATCCTTTCGGGTATTTGGTTTTGATATTACTGTATTATTATTATATCGTGGTCTCTACTTTCTACTTAAGGAAACTAGGAAAGAATATCCTTTTCTTGCACGTTGTCACTAACTCTCCAATAAGTGAGGACCATAAAGTTCCACCTAAAAGCTGTCCCAGAAAATATGCTAGTCCAAGGCAAAGGGATCATGTTGTCTGTCGGCTCACAACTGGTTGATGTCAATCTAAAAGCTTTATATTGGACTGAACCTTATTCTGATTTAAGAGTTTGTTCTGTAGAAAAAGGATTGCCTTTGTGCTTTCGTATCTTGGGTAGGGTGCTTTGGAAACCATACTTTGTTTCCTTCAACAACAACACTTGTTTACTTCAAGGATCTCCTGAGTTGGTACCTGATTAAGCTAAAACTTAGAGAAACCGTAGAGTCTAAAATTCGCAAATCACCAACTGGTATCCCATTGATTGGATTCCCAGAACAGCCTCTTCAGGAAATGCAGAAACAAGAGCAGACACCACAAGATCCACGGCTTGCTGTGATTGGAGGTACTCATGTCAACATCGGACAGAAGCCAGGGCAAGTGGAGGTCAAAGGTGGCGGGGAAAACCCCGAAGAGGCAAGTAAAAACTCGGGATCTGACTGGTTGATATCAATCAAAGAAGAGCTTAAAAAAGCTAGAAAAGACGAGCTTGAACGAGCTAGAGAAGACGACGCTGCTATTTCATGTTCAAAGCCATGCATCTACACAGTCCCTCGCTTCCTACGTAATGCTCATGACAAAGCTTTTGACCCCCTGAATGTGTCTCTGGGACCGTACCACCATGGCAAGGAACATCTGAGCCAAATGGAACACCACAAGTGGCGTTTTCTTAACCGTGTCCTGGTGCGAACCCATCAGGACATAGAGGTATATCTTGATTCTGTTAGAGAGGTTGAAAAGAGAGCCCGGTCATGCTATGAAGGGCCAATTCATCATGACAGCGATAAGTTTGTTACAATGATGGTACTTGATGGTTGCTTTGTTCTCGAACTCTTCAGAGGTGCTGATGAGGGATTCGAGAAACTTGGTTATCCTAGAAATGATCCCATTTTCGCAAGGTTTAACTTGATTGATTCAATTAAGAGGGATATGATTATGTTAGAGAATCAGCTTCCTCTCTTTATTCTCGACCGCCTTCTGAAACTTCAGTACTCAGGATGTCGTTGCCACAAAGATGTTGCCGAGTTGGCTGTCACTTTCTTTGAGGCTCTAATTCCAACTGACCCAAATTACCCAATAGAAAATCAAACTTTTGACCGGTCTGATGCAGGCCTGCATTGCCTTGAAATTTTGTGGGGAAGTCGCTTGGGCGGATCAAAAGCTGATCCCTCGTGCACAAGGAGATTGTGGCCTAAAATACGACATGAAGTGATCCATTGTGCGACGGAGCTCAGAGATTCTGGTATCAAATTCAAGAGGAGCGAGGAAGTTCAATTTTGGGATATAAAATTCGAGAATGGCGTCCTGTTGATTCCTCAACTCTTGATTGATGACAGTACCAAGTCGCTTTTTCTCAACCTCATAGCATTTGAGCAGTGCCATTTCGATTGCAGCAACCATATAACCTCGTATGTGTTATTCATGGACAATTTGATAAACTCTTGTGCGGATGTTGCACACCTCCATTCTTGTGCCATAATTGAGCATTGGCTTGGAAGTGATACTGAAGTTGCAGAACTCTTCAACAGGCTCTGTCAAGGGGTGGTTTTGGACCTTGACGACAACTACCTCAGCAAATTGTCTGGTGAGGTAAATGAGTATAAAAGTCACAGGCGGAATACTTGGAAAGCAACTTTCAGACACAAATATCTCAACAGTCCCTGGGCTATCATTTCTGTTGGTGCTGCTGTCATTCTGTTGCTGCTTACTTTCATGCAGACATTTTATGGAGTCTATGCTTATTACAGGCCAAGCTCTTGAGTTCAGAAACCCTATGTTTAAGCTTTTTGTTTCCATGTGTTTAAGCATTACAGCGTTGTCGCTCTTTTTTGTTGAGTAATAAAACTCCTTAATTTGGAGTTCGGACACGTATTACTTACCGATGACAAAGCCAGAGGGGCAACTTGTTTGCAAGAATCTAAGTTTATAAAGTTAAACTTGACACTGTAAAAAATATTATTATCATTATCTTCTTCAAATTCATGAACTCTAACAAAAAAGACCTTTTCACAAGTTGAAGACATTGTTCGTTTTTACATTATATTGAAGTTCAATTCAACCATTAAAGTATAAATAAACACAATAACTTTATTTTTCATAAAATTAATTTGTAATAAATGAGTTTTAGAAAAAGTATTAGTTTATAGAAAATTTTAAAAAGATACTAAACTGGAGATTTTGGTGTAGAAAATATTATTTATTTATTTGATTTAATGACATTAGGTAAGAGAATAAATTAAGTTTATGTTGGGTCTAAAGTAAATAAATTTATCCAATAATATAATAATATTTTTCATTAAATAATAACTAATATTAATTATTCTTTTAAGCACGATTTTGAAAATTAGACTATACAAAATGATAATCATATTAATATTGACATTTTAATCAAATCCTTTAAATTAAATTAATTTCAATACATGTCAAATCCATATAGTTTGTAGAACTCGTAATCTTATGTATCACTTTGTGCTGATATAATATGTATACTTTGTAGAACTCATAATCTTATATGACTACTATGTTTACATTTTCACTAAAAAAAAGTATTTGAATCGAAAATTTATTAATATGAGAGGATGCAATTAAACAAATCAGCCGTATTAATTAGAACTTATCATATCAATCAAAAATTATGTAAAAGTATGCAATATAATATCAAGTTGGTGTCTTCGTCAATAAGATACGACAATCTAGGGCAGACTCATGCTCTCCCTTAGTTGATGAGGTACGTTGGTAGGTTTCCATCTTCGTCAATAAGATACGACAATCTAGGGCAGACTCATGCTCTCCCTTAATTGATGAGGTACGTTGGTAGGTTTCCATCTCCCTTAATTGATGAGGTACGTTGGTAGGTTTCCCTCTCCCTTAATTGATCAGGTACATTGGTAGGTTAACCTGTTAACACGCATGCTTCATTTTAGTACTGAAGTCGCAATTGTTCTGGCTTTTCCTTCTCCAGGCGAATCGAAGAGGAGGTTTAGTGTTGGAGCTCTGGGTAGTCCTATTGCTTCTGGAAAGTAACTCTAATTCATCATGTTAATTTGCTTTTGTGATTGTGTGCTGCTATCTATTTACCGATTACTTCCTGTTCTCTATAATTGATGAGGATACGTCGAAGAGTTGCCTTTCTTGATGGTGAACCACGTCAGGAAGGATATAAGTGGCATAGACTTGTTCCAAAAAAAGTTTCTGTCATCTGACCCTTTCTCTTCGCAGTTCCGTACAAGTATTGTTGGCAAACAAAACCAGTGGGGTGCAATTTCCAGATAAAGCGGTGTTCCACGTTCGCCTAGGATTGTAGTCAGGTAGCATGTGAGAGACGGGGTTGAAATCTTCTGTACTATTTATTTACCCGAGCCGAGACCAATGCCATTCATCGACAACCACATTATATTTAGGGTCCTTGGCCCATTGATTGTCCCGAATCCAGAGGTAGTGTTTTAGGCATTCCTTACATTGAGTGGGTAGGGCATGAGAGGATGTAAGTGTAGTCCAACTCGTGTGTGTTTCCGCTCGAATATGGTATAATTTTGTGCACGGTTAGATATAAAATGGTTATTTTAGAACGTAAATAGAGTTGAAACAACCTTATGGGAAGAAAGAATCTGAACCGAGTAGATAGAGCTAGAGGGCCCCATTTAAGCCAATTATCAAAGTATGGAGAGGCTTTCGTTCCGTTTCCAATTCTACAAGCAATAGCTTCACAGAAAGATTCCTTGATTCTACAAATGTTCATCGTTAAGTTAGACTGACCTGTGAACAGATGTTGGTACATATGAAAGTACGGTTTTTTAAGTCTTTAGAAGTGCTGGATAACTTGGAAATTTTAAAAATGACGAGCCACAACGTATCAAATTTTAGATAGAAAATGGGGAAGAATCATAATTTTGGTTTGACAATTGATTCACTAAGCCTTTTATATCCTGGAGAGCATATTTATTCTCTTCACACTAAAATCCTTTCTCAAGCAAGAATTAGCAAAGTAATTGTGAATAACTCTTAGTATTTTCAAAGCAAAGGCGTAGAGGGACTATGGAACTATTTCCTAGCTATGTGCCCCACTCAGCTACTCCTGACATACCTAAGACTTTTCAAAGTCTCCGTTTATCAATGCTCTCAAGCCCTCTCACGGTCTTATTCATTGACATAATATTGTTTGGAAAGGGTATTTAAAGTCAAAAAGCTTCTTTCATAACTTTAAGTTGATTGAAGTTTAAATTACGTTTGAGTTTTTTTTTTTTTAAATTTTGAGCTTTAAGTCAAATTTGAACCTATATATTTTTTTTGGGATTCCGGATCAAACTGAGGTAGTAGTCGTTTTTTAAGCTTCAGGCCAATTTTATCTTAAATTTTACTACTCAAATTTGACCTAAAATTTAAACTTCTTTTTTATATAATTAAAATAATGCTGTTTTGCATGTACAACGAAACCACTTAATTTTTTATTTTGGTTAAAAATTATTTTTGAGCCTAAAAAATCCAATAGAACTATAGATTAAGCTTCGAACTAAATATTTTAGGAGGTCTTTGTTTCTATTTTTGTTTTTAATTTTTAAATTTAGTAAAAAGTTTGAGTTTTTAGTTTAGTTTTTTATTTTGGTTTTTTCAAGTTTTCAAAAATTACGAAAATCATAAAAAATAGTTTTCGTTTTTCTGTTTTTTATAATACGATTTACTATATTATTATTCATATTTTTATTGATTAATTTATTAAATACAATATTGGATTATGAATAATTAAATTATATGTAATTAAAAATATGAATAATTAAATTATAATATGACTTACTCTAAAATTATGAATAATTAAATTACATGTAATTAAAATTTAATAATTATTAATAAATAAAATTCAAATTCAAATATATAAAAATTCAAATAAATTTGATTTAATAATTAAAATATATTTCAAATAAATATTAATTTATAAATTATTTATTTTATTAATAATTTCTTAATAAATATTCTATAAGAGATTAAATAAATTTTTTAATTAAAAATAATTTATCTTTAAGTTTTATCTAATATGTAATTATTATTAGTATTTAAAAAATAACTATATTAACATTAACAACTAAACAGAATTTTATTTTTATTTGAAAGAAAAACAAAAATAAAAAACTAAAAAAAAAACTGAAAACTACAACAAAAGAACAAAAGTAGAATTAAGCGACTCTTTAAGCTAAACGAGACTTTAGGGGATTAAAAAATTTCAAACCAAAATTGAGTCGAGTGTTTATGACACTATTGAGGTTTGAATCAAGTTCTATGCTAGGTGATAGAAAAGTTGGACCAAGCCTAACCCATTGTTATCTCAAAGTTTGATTAGTTGGTAGATGATAATCTAAATCACATTTCTAAACTCTATATGGTAATTTCTTTTTTACCTTTCTCTTTTTTCTTTTCATAAAAAGTACACTATAACATTTTTAAAACATTCGATTTGAACATTAAAATAATAAAATTGTATTTTCATCACTTATATCACATATTAACATTGACATTACAATAATTTTTATATGAGTCCCATGGTATTACAAGATGTACATAGTTAGAATCACGAACTACTCATAGTTAGAATCACGAACTACAAACTCTAATTAGTTGATATATATAAAAAAAAGAACAACCCAACTTAATCGTAATTAACATTATTAGGCTCCTTAACCCCTAAATTCTTTTCACGGAAAACACCACCGCAACCGCAACCGCATCCACGATGCTTAGAACCACGACCGACGCTGCCATTAACAACAATTTCATTTCTTCTTTTACCTTGTCTCTGTTCTTTTCCAATAACGTCACAGAAAAACCTTGAAGTTGCATTAAGAGTTCAATCTCTTTAGTGTCACCCCTTTGTGGGTTAATTGAGATTTTTTGTTTGAAAATGGGAAGATTGTCAAGGTGAGTTATCGTGGATTGGTGACAATTGCAAAGAGCTTGACATGAATGTTTGTGGGGATTGACTAATCTCTTAGGAGCTTCTTTCGCGGCTCTTGATCTGAGTAAAGGTAGGTAAGTTGGCTGAGAGATTTCACTGGTGGGTTATTAAGGTCTGTTAACGGTAGTTGACTTTGATATTGTATTTGTGGCGATGGCGATGGGGCTGCTTTCGGGGATTGTTGTGCTGTGTTTTCGTATTCAAGCTCTAACCTTTTTCCCAATTTCAGACATAAAAGAAGCGAGTGGTGTGAATGTGGGTTGTTCCTTAGGATTATCGAACTTTGTTTGGGTATGGATTTAGGCAATTACGTGTATGCATTGTTATGTTATTGAAAGCAATGTATCTGGTTGTGTGTTCTTAGTCCACTTAAATATGCCCTTTTGACCGATTGCCTTATTGCTTATATATGTAGTACACCTTCACCATTCGGGCATGTACTTTTAAAAGATCATTTATAGCGTGCTCAATCCCAAAGTTAGTTGTATCCGTATGACTAAATGCTGATATACATTATCCGTCACTTGGTGTTCGTGGATGGAAGAAGTGTTAGAATGACACTTCCTATTCCTTAAGAGGTACCAAACAAATGACTACTTTCAATGAGATTTTTAGCAGACCTATAAAAAGTGAATCTAATCCTCGAAGGTGCAGTAATACATCTCAGAAATTATTCCATCGAATCAAGAATTGCGACATAAACTAAATGTCCTATCCTAGCTAGGGAGCTTAGTCAAAATAGTCCCCATTATCAAATGATTGTAGAGTCAAGGGCAATTTACTGGTTGACATTCATAAAAAGTATCTAATGAATTATGAGTTCAAACAAGACTTCAAATTTTTCTTTCTAATTCCTCAATGCAGATGATATGATGATCAATGGGTTGGTGATATATTAAACTAAAACGCATTGAAAGATTGGTGATACAACATTGTAGATACTTGACATTTGAAACTCTTCCAATGCTTTCTTAAACCCTTTATGTTTCTAATCAATGAGGGACTAGGGGAGACCTATTGCTTGGTTTACACAACATAAACAATGATGTTACAGATACCTATGAGAAATATACCAGCTACTTCCCTTGGCAATGATCAGAAATGCACTGCACTAAAAATATTAATCAAACCATAAGTTTCACGTTACTTGCAGGCAGAATCATACCTCTTGAGCGTACGAGTGGTTCACAAAATGGATGGATATGTTCTACAAACAGGTTGGTGTCATCTTTTCTTCTTTTTCATTTCTTCCAACTTCTTTCTTAGCTCAGCTATGATCCTATCTTGCGTTTTGATTTCAAAGTCCTTCGTCATTAGTTGTTGCTTTAGCCTTTCAATCTCTTCCACATGGGAATCACATTGACTTGAATCTTTCTCCCTCAACTCTAGTTTCAGCCTCTCAATCTCTTTCAAATGGTTATCACATTTACTGGAACTCTTTTCTCTAAATTCATGCTTCAGTCTTTCAATCTCCTTTAAGTGATCATCAGAGGGAGTCATTTTCAATTTCTTTGCGTCATGTGTATCCCCATCCTGGAAACCTCTTTTTTTCTGTTGAACTTCACTAAGAGAACAAACAGTTGCCATTTTCCGAACGTATAGACTAGCAGTTTCTCCAGTACTAAGTTTAAACCTAATTAGTTTCTGTGGCAATCCAGATATATCCTGACATTAGAAGAAATTAATTTTAGTTAGTGAAATAACTGAACTGCTGAAATTATGTGAAATCTAGCATACAAAAGGCAGCCCTCATCATAGCCTGAAATCATAACCACATAATCTTAAGGGAAAATCTCATTTTGCAAATCAGCGCTACAATAAATTGATAATATAAGCATTCCTCCAAACTTGAAAGGTAAAACCACCGGAGTACTTATCTATGCCCAATAAACAACCAAAAAGTACCTTTTCTATCCGGCCATTTGCATTTTCAAATGCCCGTTGTGCATCCCGTGGATTGCCAAATACGGCAAGAACGGAGTATTGCTTTCGTTGACCATTCCTAGGAGGCTGTTACAAAATTATAAACTGCATTACGAATCGAAGCGATACTCGCACGACATCATATGAACTTGATGCATACAACTGGCTGGCAATAGGGAGTCAGGTCAAGCAACTAGTTGATCCAAATTTTTTGGCCATAATATAACAGTTTTGAGATTCAAGCAAATGGCAGCATTTTCAGTTTAGCCAATGAAAGATGCTAGAAACTATTTTTAACAGGTGTTGTCATACGTATGGTAAAGTCTAGATGCAGGAGATTACAAGATTACTACAGGTCAAATACAGCATAGATACTTTTATAAATTGTGTGGTTCTTTCAAGTTAAGTACCTTGAGTTCTACACTAAATTTCCCAGGAAGTGCCCATTGCAACTCTTCACTGGGGACAGTAATTGGTATCCTGTGAAGAAGAAGCTTTGCAGTTTCTTCAGGCACCTTCAATATTAAAACAAATATATTAGCTGGCCAGGATAAGAACCTTCAAAATAGAAACTACATCCCCAACTTACATGCTTTACATCTTGTTCAACTAAAGGGTCATGATCAACCCCACTCTCAATCTTAGCAAGAACAAGTTTCATAGCAGCAATTGCATCATCTTGACAGTTATGTGGAGCACTTCCCTCACGAAGTTCGTAGCCTAGTACAGACTGTCAAAAGAAAAGCTCAATAACGTTACCTATGCATGTAAAAAATTCTATAACTCATAAGGAAATAATCCATACCAATCCGATTAATTAAAGAGGCCTCAAGTCAGTTTAAATGACTAATGAATTTAATTGTTCACAAATTAAGCATTATGAGAACAATTGCTAAACTTATTTAGCAGGTGCAAGACTATTTATGATCACGAAATAGAAGATACAGGTACTCTAATGAAAACCAAAGATTCAATTCCAATCGAAGCTTCGGCAGTAATAAATAAGATACCAGACCTGTAGTAAAGAGACAAACATTTTCTTTGCAGCTTACCTTACACAAACTACTCAAAGAAAGTGAGAGTCCATCTGAACTTCTGTAAATAAGTGAGGTGTCAATAACTCTTGCATGGTCCAACTTTAGTGCTGTCAATGCATATTGATTCAGAGATAAGTAAGCGCATGAACTGTAATCAGAACATAACAAACTCCCATAAACAAAGTCAAAAAGTGACAAAAACTTGAACAGACCCTGTAGGTCATTCTGCAAACTGTGACCCACTAAAATAGTTCGCTTTGACATTAGCTTCTTCATGGATTTCTGCAGAAAAATTAGTTAGCTTAACCCAACAATGTTGTAAGTGATGAACAGACAAGATTCTAAGAATCGTAACGTGATACCTGTATATCTGTTAATGAAAGTGATGCTTTACTTAAATCTGCTGTAGATATTCCAGTAATATCAGTTCTATAATCTCTAACTGGTTTGCAAGGCTTTACTAGTTCATGAAGTTGTACCTGAGAGCCATATACCAAGCTTCACTAAGTTTCTGGGGGTAAATCATCACTAATACAATCAAATAAACAACCTACATCATTAACTCTAAAAGCATACAATTACAGGCACTAAACCACCCAACATTAACAAACACAAACAAAAGGCCACGTATACCTGTAGGTTATGATCCACAACACAGATCTCCACTAAAGCATCTGTGCCATCTTCACAAAGAACCATCTCACAATCAATAGCAAGCATTGCATTTTTAGTCACTGATTTGTTTTTCTTACTGAGCTTTGTTACCATCCATTCCTGCAAATATCAATTCAACAAAACAACAATGCAGGCCTTGTTACTACTAAGTGTAACAGCCTCATGATATTTAGCAAGTAACACAAATTACTTGAAACGGCAGCTATGCTTGAAAACAAAACAGAGTGAGGTACAGGATAGCAGGAAGATAAATGCTCAAAGCTTTATGCCAATCTCGAGGCCAAAAACTGTAAAACTGTTATAGACGATTTACAGCACCATGTCCTCTATACTTCTGCTGTTCAGAATCAAGCAACCATAAGGCCTTTTTGTCGACAAATAACCCATGTTTTGCTTCAAAATATTAAAAAGAAGATAGTGGAAGACAAAAAGAAATCTTTTAGTAAAACATAAGCCAATTAACTATCTACATATTTGGGTAGTCATGCAACACCCAAATCACCCCTGCCAATGAATTAGCAAATCGCACCTCCAAGTTTAAACTCCAAGAATAACAACATTGAGAATAACAACATTGTGGTATTCCCTCCAAGCTGATAAATCATAAAACATATGGAATGATCAGTTGCATAAATTTAACGGATATGTGCATGAAGGTGTTAAACCAAATGCCAACTAAAAAGCAGAAGAAAGATGCTGAATACAATGTTTTGCCCAGTCTTGTTCAATAATTACAAATGAGAATGCTGAAATGCAGCTTGAAAAGCCATAATAACTGGAGAAGAACGTAAGACATGGAGATTTAACATTAGTGAAAGTAAAAATCATCATAAAACAAAATGAGTAAGAATTTACGACAGCAGACCTTCTCATAGGACGGGAATGCATACTTGGACAGGTAAAGTGGGTGCTCGATAGTTAAACGAACCAGCTTCTGCACTGCCACAATTGATAATTAGCCGTGATTACCTCATACATTATATGAGGTCACACTGACACTTCTACTGAGAATCTACAATCTCAACCAACCATCTAAGGACCATAAGTTAAAGAACGCACCTGTACGGGCGATTCATTATCTGGGGATTCTTTTCGAATCCTCTCCAACACCTCCAAATTCGAATGCTTTCGAAGAACATAACCAAAAAACTGAAATGGCAAAAACATTGAAACCCATTACAGAATAAAAACGTACGATAGAAACCTCTTTCAACAAGTCCTCACCTTTACATGTTTCTTTTCATTGAAAGTTTGAAGAAAAGAAACCAAAGTCTCGCGAGTCCTCTTAGCTGGGTCACTCAACGAAGACCCGATCTTTCGATCATGAACATTAAGAAAATCCTTCCAGCTTCCTTTACCACCTTGCAATCCTTGCTTTTGAGCTATTTTTACTATATCTACAAGAACCTGTTCAAAGTTCACTCCTTTCGAAAGTCAAAACACCGCACATGAAAACAACTAACAAACGACTTGTTGGTGGGTGGTGATGCGGAAACCCACCTTTTTCGGTGCCGTGGAAATAGTTGTGACGGACTTGTCTGCCATCAGAACACGGGACGGAGAAACAGAGTTGGAAGGTGGAGAACGGCGGCATGCACAATCACAGTAGCAGAATCGGGTCCGAGGGTTTATGTTTTATTTATCTAAACAAAAGAATATATTTTAGAACGTACTTTGGAAACTCATAGACTCTCGATTCATTCCAATATGTAAAATTTGAGAGAAAAAAAATAAATTAATTAAGTAAATAACTTAATCTTAATTTCTTATACAATATTTGTTAATGTATTAAACAAACATTTATTTTAATATATAATTTAATTATTAAACTAATATATATTTTTGAAATTTAAAATATAAAATAAAACTTCAACCATTGGCTAGGCTGGGTCCCTTGTGGGGATGGCAATTAGGCTAGGGTTCTCATCCGGCCTGATTTAGCCCAAACTTAATGGACCAGGTCTTTGGTGTCTTTGGTGTTATGTACATAATTAAATGACCATTTGATTCTATCTATATTTTTTATTGTAATTTTTATTTTTATTTTTATTTATTTAAATAAAAATATATTTAATTGTTAATATAATTATATTTTTATCACTAATAATAAATACATATCAGATAGAATTTAAATTATTTTTAAATAAATAAATTTATTGATAAATTATTTTTAAATAAATAAATTTATTTTATCTTTTATATAATATTTAATATCAAATTATTAATAAAATTATGT
>JANZLD010000237.1:8356936-8370986 GCA_026413575.1 Erythroxylum carthagenense | reverse complement strand
GTTACTTATATGGTTTGTTAATATCACGGTTTCAACATTTCTTCACTGATTACGTTTTAGGTAGATTTGTTCCTGTTAGTAGTTCATCTGGAGAAGTGTATTTTCTTGGTCATCAAAGAAGCAATAGACTGTTGCTCTTTTAACACGTGAAGCTGAATATTTGGCAGTAACAGCATGCTCATGTCAAGCAATGTGGTTGAGCTATATTCTAAATGAGCTAAACCAGAACAAAAAGGTCTGACGACAATATATGTTGACAACAAGTTTGCTATATTACTTGGAAAGAATTCAGTGTCATAAAGTCGAAGCAAACATATCAAATATCACTTTATTTGGGAGTAGGTGAAAAATAAAATTATGGAATTGATGTTCTACAAAATAGAAGATCAATTAGCAGAGATTTTTGCAAAGCTATTAAATAACGAAGGGTTCCGCAGATCGAGAGAAATGCTTGGTATGAGAAGTCAGGTTTGAGGGGGAGTGTTAGAATATACAAACCCTCCTTCATTATGGATAATTATTTAATTATGACAAAAGATAAGGTTTGGATTAGAGAAAAATATCTTCTGACGATGTGAAAATTTGTGGATGAATTTAGAAGCTTATGGAAGAAACTAATGGATAAGTATGAGTTATTTGATGAGTCAAAGAAGTAGACAAATTGTATTTGAAGTCTTGTGGATAAGGATGAATCAAAGAAGTAGTCAAATTGTATTTGAAGTCGTTTGGCATGTCTATATATATGTATTCTTGTAATTATTTATATATGCGAGAAAATAGAGAGCATTTGAAAACAGAAGTGTTTTGAGAGCCGTAGCTCTTTGTGAAAAAAGAAATATTAAGAGGAAAAGTGTTGTAGTACTTAGAGAGAAATATTTATATCTTGCGTGTGTCCTTTGTACTAATAAACTTTGTTATCAATACAAATACATATTTTGTTAAAGTTCTTTTGTTTGAAGCCCATCAAAGCTTCCAGCACCTCTAATGCCAGCCAACTTGCAGTGTTACACATTTGCAACCATAAAGTCAAAATAGCCACCAGCCTTTTTCTTTTTTCAACACTTCTACTCAAAGTCAAACGAGTCATTACTGTAAGAAATAAATTTTCTAATGTATTCACATAAATTTGTTCAGAAAAAGTATGATATAAAAGACAACCACAAAATAATTCAAAATAGTTGATGGCATAAAAATAGAGTAAGAGAGAAATGATCTTAGTTCTGCCATTTCATTAGTAACTAATAAACTATCAAAGCATTCAATTTCTTTAATAAGTACACCATGCAGAGATGATCATTTTCGAACAAAGAGACGCACCCTAAAAGTACTTAGCTAACACAATAGTATGTTAGCGCAATGATTATGGTGTAAAATGTAAGTAGAATTGCTAGAATCAAAGGTCGACGCAGAACTTGTCCTTTCTGCTAGTATTTTTTAATGTTCTTCTACAGTGGGAGAATGGTATGGTACATTAAAAAGGGACTACGTGTTCTACTATTGTCAGTGCTTGGTGAAAGCACATGGCCCTATCGATTAGGAAACAACGTTAACATAACCCACTACCATCAACCATATATCTTTAGAGAACTCTGATGCCATTGAACGAAAGAGTTTTAAGCCCCTGAGCAATGGCATCTGCTGGAGTATACACATAACCTACTTGCCATTTTGGTTCAAATAAATCATTTTCATTTAGTTCTTTTTTTTTGGTTTTTTCATTACTAATGTTGTTAAAACATTATCAAATAGGTAGAGCACAGATATTTGAGCAATTAGAAGTTTAGACAAAGATGCATGTGGCAAAAAACTTGACTCTCAACATATCAAACATGCAGAGCAAATTCCAAGTGTGCATGTTGTATCCACATATAGCAGTCATAAAATCACATGCATGTAGAAACTTGCATTTTTTTTACAAAAGAAAGTAAAACTAATACAAACTAACGCATATGTCTGCGATATAAGATCCCTTGCTGATTGTTGTGAATGTACTCAAGACTCGCCCTTGGAGGTTGCTGGAGAACATATATCCCAGGATGTGATCGTGGAGCCAACCTAGCCAAGCTATCGACACTCATATTCCCTTCTCGATAGACGTGTTGTATCTAAAGTGTCCATTGTCGACGTTGCATTTTACGAATTCCCAACACCAATGCATGACTATCAATCCACGCTTGTGTAGATGAAGAAAGAATATTGATAACTTCCAAAGAATCCACTTCGACGACTACTCACCGAAAACCGAGATCTTATGCCAATTTTAGGCCTGATAAAACCCCCTAGAGTTCAAGCACTCACCTATATGTTGCATGAAACCTCCACACCATTGTCCTGTGTTATCCCTGATTAGTCCGCCAGCCGTCGTCGTGTTAGAATCTGTGTTGACCTCGCCATTCATGTTTAATTTGAACCATCCCGCTTGCGGTTTTATCCATCCAATTGACGCTCCCATTGGTAACCCCGGGGTTGGAAAAGCTCGATCTACCACCTTCGTTGCCTTGTCGATCCAGTTAGCATATTTCATCATAATACGACCTCTAGCTTTCGGCCAGGTGAAATTGTCATCAAGCCAATTTTTTTTAATTTTAACCTCCAATTTACCTATTAAATACTAAATCATCAACCTAGGGTCCCTAAACTCACCGTATCAACAAAAGAATTGGGAAAAGAGGAAGAAAAGATATATGGGTGTTTTTGATGAATAGTACCTAAAAATTTATAAAGTAAGTTAATAAAGTTTTGATTGTCTGTAGTACATGGTTTCAGTATAGTTGCATGCGTTAATGAATCAAATACATGAAATTGAATTTGTTATGCAATATTATGAAGATAAAGAAGATGCATTGAAGGAGAGAGAGGAAGAGAAGGACTAAGGAATTGATGATGAAATTGAAGTTTATGGAAGTTTAATTTGAAGATTTGGACATCAATTTGGTATATGTTCTTGCAATTATACTTTTTCCTAAAAATTATGTATTAGGATATTTAGGGTTCTTGAGTAAATTTGAAAGTTTATGAAATTGTTGTTAAAAATATTTAATTAGATATTAAATGAAGCAGTATATGTTATTAATTGAGATTTTGGACTTATAATTTATATTTTTCCCAAATTCGCGTACATTATGTTTGAATTGAGAAACTTGATATACATATTATTTTCAACTAATTGGAGAGATGAATACGTCTTAAAATGTTGTATGAATTAAATTAAAACCAATAATGGAAGAAAAAATGACATTAAAGAAGGACATTTACTTTGCCCGAATATGGAATAGTTTGAATTGGTTATTAGGAGCTTTTCTTATGAGATTTCGATAAAATTTAATTAGATTTGCCCCTAGTAAAATAGATAAGAATTGGATGAATGTAATAAGGTTGGCATGTCAATTAGGGAGTTAGCAGTACTACGTTATGATATATATTACCGGACTGTATGGCTCTGAGAGCTCTATTTCAATGTAAGATATTTGATTTGGGTTATGAACTGCATGGTTCCGAGAGCTCAATTTCAATATGAATATATATAAAAATGGATTGTATGGTTTCGAGAACTCGATCTTGTATTTTTAAAAATCCCGTTTATCCAACTCAATGATGCAATTCTGATAAATTTTACTTTGGGACAATTACAGAAAGTAGATAAATGCATGATTAATGATTAAAGAACTACAAATGAAATTAGTAATTGAATATACAATTTATTCATCATTGTGTAATTGGATATGAATTATTAAAATAGATACATGTTTGTATTTCATAATTTAATTTTAGATGCTTATTTATGCTTAGAAATAAATGAAGATATTTATATGTGAAAAATATGCACGTTATAGTTTAATGATTTATTGAATTGAATGAGAAATGGAATTGCTTGAATACCACTAAGATGCGTAGATTTTCTTTCCATGCGTACGTTTTGAAGAGAATTAGAAGAAAGTTGTGGTAGATCTACTATAAGACAAGAGTCACATAGAGGATCTCGAAAAAAGTTGGAGGTGGATGTACTACAAATTTTTATTTTATTTGTCGATATGACATGTACACATATAGAAGTGAAGGATTTTATAGTGAATTATGTATGGATTTTACAAGATTTTATTGTGAATTATGTATAAAATCTAGTTTAAATGTATTGAAATGTATTAGGGGATGGGTAAATTATTTTTTCACAGAGTTTGACTTGGAGATGGATAGTTGAGTAACACGCATGAGAAGTAGATTGAAGTTTCTTGCAGGAGGTTTTAAGTAAATATAGAGGAAACTCTATCTAAATTTTTATAAAGCAAACAGTATTTACTACAATAATAAGGTTTTAAATAGAAAATGTTGTAATTTGAAGTATTAAGTAGTTAAAAATATGGTAACATTCGGTATGCTGATTCTATAATCAGGTATGGAATGTTACAGTTTTGGACTTCCTATAATTGTCCAACTTCTATGTTGTGGACTTTTACTTCAAACAATTTTCTTGCAACTGCTCAACTTTTTTATTCTAGACTTTCACCTCAAAAAGTTTTCGTATATCTGCTCAACTTCCATCTCACTTTCTACGTTCTAAATAACTGCCTCTCTGCATAATAATTGTTTGAAACTCTTGCATTATGAACTTTTCATCAGATTCTTATATGCATAAATTCTCTAATCAAATTACTTCCGCAACTTCTAGCATTTAGGTCTCTTTCACTTGTAGGCCTAATGAACTGAATTTATTTTAACCTATCAATAATATTATATAATTTATTGTTAATAAATTTAATAAAAACTAAAAACATGGATTATTGGATTTAAAATTGTTAACACAAAGTGCTTATATTTCTAAATTTAATTATAAAAATTTATCTACAATAATTCAAATGATTATTGATGAGTTCACGATTTCTACTTTTCTTTTTGCATTGAGTCCATAATAGAAAGAGCCATCGGCATTGATTACTGTATGAGTTGATAAGCAATAAAACATATAAAATTATGATAAACACATATCAATTCAAGCTTCGTTACCAGTTCAAATGTTGAATCAACCTCTCACAGGTGATGTTGTAAGAATATAACTCGACAAGAATAAGATTAAGATATCAAAATAAAGGAGATATTTTTTTTTATATAGTTTCAATCCTACAATGATGTCCCTCATTTCAAGTGGGTTATCGCGTCGATTCGATTAGTCAAAATGGCCACCGTCCCTGCTTTTATCGTATACCTCTTTTGAGCTTCGGTCAAAGCCATGGGTGCCATGATTGGCCGTGGTTGGCTCTAATGGATTCAAACAAGTAGTTGGCTTACTTGTTGCCTTGCTGCTCAAGTGGGTGGCAATCATGGTGTGTTCGTTGTGAAAACATCCCAACAACAACAACTCAACACCTATTGCCGTGGGAAATAATGGTCATTTATGCTTATAATGACGTCTCTGTGTTGGTCATTGATTGCCCTCAAGTTCTAGAAACCAAGCAGGGGATTCATTTTTTGTTGAAAAGTCAATGATTTGCCTCATTCACTTGGTTCCTACTCGTTGACTAATAAATTTGGCTCACTAGATTCAACGGTTTTGCTCAAAAAAGGAAATGGGGTTCTAATAGTAAATTTGCACAGCTCAGAACCATTTAATTCACTCAAGTTTATCATCTCAGGAGAAGCAAAGATCACACTATTTTTCCTTGTTCAATATAGTTCTTAGTTTTACTACCATGGCTAGCTGCTTGTAAATTTTAGGTGCCGTCGACTCTTTGTACATATGTATAAATAATGGTAATAAGTTAGTGTGGGAGCCCGATATGATCAAATTTTATAATTTTTGAATACGATATTATTTTATTAATTTTCAGATTTAATCGGTCGTATTACACTTCAACTCAAAACGAAATGTAATCACTATTTAAATGTTCATGTTACAAATGTTTTGGACAAGCTACACATGTCTTTTACATCGATCTTAACCTGTATAAACGAACCACATGCATGATTGATTTACTATTGAAGGACAAACAAAAGATCATGTACCTTGTAAACTAAGATGCCATAGCATCGTAATGTCTGTTTTCCTTACGTAAACAACTTCATGGTCGTGCATGCATGCCAACTTTTTCTTTGAATGGGATTTCTACAAGATGGTAAGACAAAGATCTTGAACCTTGAAACATTTGAATCAGAAGCGGTTGTTTGTGGGATAAGTTCAAATTATTGGACATATATGTGTTGTTAAACGATCTAATATCCTATATATATTAGGGTATTACAGCCATTAGTTGTTGGCTTCTTGCTGTATACAATCTACAGATACAGAGCTAAGTGTAACGAAGGAGATTGACTTTGGAATATAATCATGTGAAAGGTAAAAGCACGGACGAAAAAAGAAGGAAAAAGGAGACTAATTGACATTTAACTAGAACGATGTAACATTTGTTATGATTAACTGCCGGTATTAGTTGCTAGGAAATCAAGATTAGGCCAAAAAGAAAAAGGCAGTTGATTCTACTCGAAAAGAAAGGCACGTGAGAAAAGAATACGCACGAAATAGATGAGAAAAACTGCAAGTTTTTCCTAGTTGAAAGTTGGGTTTCGCTGGCTTACACTTCTCTGTTTGCATCTATTTCACTATCAACCACAGCTCTCACTCTCTCGAAGCTCGAGCCACGAAAGTAAAAGAACACACAAAGTAAAGGAGCAAAAGGGGGAAGGGCTCAAAAACAATGGCCATCCGGGGGTTAAAGTAATGCCTGCTTGGTATGTCCTTGGACAAGGAACAAATTCTAGTTTTTTAACACGGACCCTTTATCGAGTAATACACTGAAAGAGTCAAATTTTGGTGCAAACGAAGTAGATAGAATTGTGAAGTGAAAAATGGATAAAGATCATAGCGAGCTTTTTCCTCCCAGGGTTTTCATGTTCCAGGCTCTTGCGTGAATACTAAAGACATTGGAAACGACGGAAAGTGTGTAGTTGCCAAAACTTTATACTGAAAAGTAAATGCTAATGCTGTAACGCAAATAAAGCAAAGGAACGCTTGCAGTGTTAAGACAGCTCTAATATGTCTGAATATGTTATGATAGGGATTTTACCTTTTTGTAGCTTTTGTAATTCATAGCAGCTTTAATGGGAACTGGGTTAGACTTAATGCGTTATAATACCAGACTTTTAATGTTGAAAGAGTTGTATGCACGACTACCCAGCAAACAGGCGGATCGAATTGATGGGTTTCTGCAAATTCCCTGCTCTTCAAACTTCTTGTTTCGACCGTTTGATTTAGAATGGTTCCTGGTGTAGCTTCTTGTTCTAAAGAATACGTAATAATCTGCTAAAATACAATTCACCGTTTTAACCATTGTCAAGTTCATTATCCACGTTTAGCTTTGCATGCTAGAGTGTAATTTTGTATCAGAAGTTACATATGAGATTAGCATCTACGGCAGGTAAATGCAGAAGATTTTGGATTCGCGAAGAAGGAACTGAATTGTGATTTTAAATTGAATTGATGAGATGGGTCAAGACGTCCTTACAAGATTGCTCATAGTAACATAGAAAACATATCTGGTAACGACAAAATCTAATCGTGCTAGTATGAATTCGGATTCTTTGTTTAATTTTATAGTATCTTATTTTATCTTATAAATTTCAGTTATTTATTTTTGTAAATTTTGTGTAAATCTCGCATAAATAAATACAAAACTTATATAAACAAATGATTAAAATTTATAGGAAAAAAAATACTGTAATATTGAATAGAATATAGTATGCGCTCTGAACAAAGTACATTGACGATAATATAGCGATTGTCGATTAGTCATGATTACCGGTGCTACGACAATAAGTTGCAGAAACGAAGCCTCCTCCTGCGAATTTGTATAACCATGCAGGTTATGTAAGCATATCACTGCCAAAGGTTTACTTGTCAGATTCACTAGTTTCGTGTCCTTACTCTCTGTCGTGTGTACTATTTAAATCAGTCTTTATTATATGATACAATAATCTATAAACAAACTTTAGTGATTAAATTATCTTATAAACTAATGATTTAAAATTAAAACAAGATAAATCTAAATAATTATCACTCAGTCAATTTAAGTCTCTCGTATTTAAAAGTATTTAAGAAACTTTTATAGAAATTCTAATTTAAAACCTCCAAATACATTGTAAACCTTTATCATCGTCATCTTTCTTAACACCTAATTAAAATCTTATTGAGACTTAAAATTTGAAGAAATCTGATAGTATACAACTTTATTTTTATTTAATAAAGAAGTTATTTTATATAGACCCACGCGTAATATGATACAAAGATCTTACAAAATTATAAATAATATGCATATATATTTAAGAAATAAAGTAAAATAAATAAATACATCAAATAAACATAAAAGGTAAAAAAACGACTAACTACAAAAGTACAACACAATGCAAATAAATACTAAAGCTTATTGGTTGTCTTGGGCTGCTTGACTTTTCAAACAGCCATAAAAGTAGTTTGGTGAAGAGCTTTTTCAATAGCTGTTAATACGTAAACAGCTAAAACAAAAACAGAAAACGCTCCTACATAGAAGTGTTTTCGTTAATAAGTTAAAATTTTTACTATTAAAAGTCAATTTTATCCTTTATGTAATTATAGGTTAAAAATAAAATATTATCTTTAAATAAAAATAAAAATAAAAAAGATGTATAAATTTTTTATAAATAATGAAACAATACAAATAAACATAACTTTTTTAATATTTGAATTCTTATAAGAATATTTAACACAATACTAAAACATATAATATTCATACTCTTATAATTTTTTTAAAATCGTGTCTTTATAAGTCATTTTACACATAAACAATTAATACTAGGTAGTTAATTTTACCAAATATCTCTAACAAACAGTTAATGCAATCCGTTGATCAAATCAACTGATAAAATTAGCTATCAATTAATAGTTAATAGAATCAGTTGATTGTTAAATAGGACTATACCATAAAGAAGGTTAATAATATATAATATTTTATATTATTCTTAATTAGCAGATAAGTTAGTTTCTAAAATACTTACGTGAAAAGAGAGAGGGAGAGAGAAATCAGGCAAAGTAAATTAACTGGAAAAGCACGTTCACACGGAACAACATATTCAATTGACATTAGGGGGCCTCCTACCAACCAGCATCATCTGAAAAGTTATTATTTATTTTTCGTCCTACAAATTGATATTAGGACTGCAGGTGCAGGGGGCATTTGTACATTAATACGTTGAAAAATAAGGATTCGTTTATTGTGAAGGAGACGGATACGGCTGATGATGAAAATAAGTAGATTGGTTCGTAGGTGTATACTGTATAATAAAATGGAAAATGCGAGGTAAAGAAAAAAAAGAACAATAAATAGGATTGCAGAGGGACGGGGACTAGATTATGGGTTGGGTTGGAGCATCACTGTAGAGTTGGACCTATATTATGCTTTTTATTATCTATAGGAGACACCGAAGGAAACGTACGGCGTATGTTTCTGGCAGACAAGACGGCAACAATTATGATAAGTTGATAACAGCGCACACAAACAGAGAAAGAGAGTGGTCTTATTCTCACTACCTCTCTACCTATTCAATGGAGCCTAGACTAGACTGGTTTGTTTGTATGTTTCAATGCAAGACCCTTCTTCTTCTTAGAGAGAGGTGGAGAGCGGAGCGAGACCGACGTGCCTGTTTTGTTCAAAAAATAACTTTATTTGGTAACAACTTATTATTATGAGTTGTCACTTTTGTACTGGGCGTGGTTGGGTGTTTCCGATTCCGATGGCCTCGTATATAATAATAATAATAATATGATTTGTTTCTGGTGAATTACAAGTGTTATCTATCATTTAATCTTTCCCGCCTCTTCGCAACAGACTTATACTATTGGTGCACGTGTCGCTATATTACATCCATACCGTGAACCGTACCGCTTCCTAGCCACACCACAATCTTACTCCTAAATCATTAAATACGAATCTCTAGAGAAACGCCGTTTTGGCGCGTGCGCACAAATTGTAACTTTGAAACAAGGCCCTGTCTGTTGGATACGGTCAACGCTTCACGTTGTAATGTATTCCCATAAGTTCGAAACCCTATTCAAGAGCGCGTCAGAATCACGCAGGTACTCAGTCTGTTGACTGTGCAAGACACGTGCTGGTTTTGAGTAGATGGAAGAGTAGGTTCGGATGATAAGCCTCCCCGTAGGTTGTCTTTCTTAAAATACCCGATACGGACCAGCTTGCTTTTGAAAAATGATCATATTTTATTTTTTAATTGTTGTCGGATTTTCATTTTTAGTGTTTCTTTTTCACCTGTTATTTTGTAATTTTAAATACGATTAAACGTTGCAAATTGGACAAATAATTTAAAATTGGATTAGATAAATATGAAATATTAATAAGATAAGATTTGGTTTGGGCTTTTTTTTCTAATTGCAATGCTGAGAAAAAAAAAAGAAAAGAAAAGAGGAGAAGAGAAAAGAAAAGAAAAGGAAAAAAAGGACAGGCGTGAAGGGATTCACAGATAAAACCCTTCACTTGCTTACTATACTCGTCCTCTCTCTCTCTCTTCCCCTCCCTCTTTCTCCCTGTCCATCTCTTTCACTGGAGTCTAGAGAGAGATTTTGCAAATTGGGATGAGGTTGAGATGATTAGCTTTTATTTGGTGTTAGAATGAGAAGAGGGTTGAATCTCTTCTTCTCTGAAGAAGATGGCATTGCAAGAAGGAGACACCACTCAACAACTGCAGAGCCCAGCATTGGTTCTCGATGGCCTTTACTGTGAAGAAGGGGGGTTTGAGGACGATTCTGCCTGTTTTGATGGTCAAATCCAAATCTTTGAAGCCAGTGTGAAGAAAGATTCGTTTTTTCCTTTGATTTTGCTTGAACAAGACCTGTTCTGGGATGATAGCGAGCTACTCTCTCTACTCTCCAAAGAAAAGGAGACTCATTTTGATTTTGGTGATGTAGTTTGTGATGAGCCTTTAATGGCAGCTCGTAGAGATGCTGTTGAGTGGATTTTCAGGGTGAAGGCGCATTATGGGTTCAGTGCTTTGACCAGTGTCCTTGCTGTCAACTATTTCGATAGGTTCATTTCAAGTTTCAAACTTCAAAGAGACAAGCCATGGATGGGCCAACTTACCGCTGTGGCTTGTTTGTCTCTAGCTGCAAAAGTGGAGGAAATCCATGTTCCGCTTCTTTTAGACTTGCAAGTGCGTATCAAATCTTCAACCTGTGTGTTTGCTACAATGTCCTGTTTGTGTCTTTCGAACTCATCCGTTTCCAAGTTGTTAAGGTTGATTCCTAAGCGTTTATCTGCGTGTTTTAGGTTGAGGAATCAAAATATGTTTTTGAAGCCAAGACTATCAAGAGAATGGAGCTTCTGGTGCTGTCTACTCTTCGATGGAGGATGAATCTGGTGACCCCGATTTCTTTTTTTGATTACATTGTGAGGAGAATAGGATTGAAAAACCACTTGCCCTTGGAATTTTTATGTAGATGCGAACGCCTGGTTCTGTCCGTCATTGCAGGTAAGCCATTTAGCAGCTATTTTATCTCGTTGCTGATTACTAACTTGGTTGAATCGAATATTTGTCCTGTGAAAAACTTTACTTTTGACTTAAATGGCCTCAAACCTTTTTCCCTAAACCGGATTATCTTAATTGGATTTTGTTTCAGATTCAAGGTTCACGCATTATCTTCCTTCCACATTAGCTACTGCAACCATGCTGCATGTTATTGAGAAGGTTGTACCATTTAATCAATTGGACTACCAGAACCAGCTTCTTTCTGTGCTCAGAATCAGTGAGGTTTGTGTTTCTTTTGCTTACGATGCCGAGATGCTCTTTATCAGCATTATTCAAAGTTCCTCCGTAAAAGTTTGGCCTCCTAACCAACTTAAATCTGTTGACTAAATGTTTACAGTATAAAGTGAAAGAGTGTTACGAGGACATTCTAGAGGTTTCAGGCAGCAAAAATCGAAACTGCAAACGCAAGCATCCATCCACACCAAGCAGCCAAAATGGTGTCATAGATACATTTTTCAGTTCTGATAATTCAAATGACTCTTGGGCCATGGCATCATCTGTTGGCTCAATTGACACTTGGGCCATGGCATCATCTGTCTCATCATCACCGACATCATGTTTCAAGAGGAGCAGAGCACAGGACCAGCAGATGCGGTTGCCATCACTAAATCGTATGTTTGTGGATGTTCTTAGCAGTCCTCATTAATCTCTGTTAGACTTGTTGTCTCCTATAAAACATATAAGTTCCATCCTTTGCATCATTGTTGCTGTATTTGTTCTTAAGGTGCAATCATCTTTAGTTCATGGATTGTTAATACATTTCTGGTTAAATATTTTAAAGTTGGCTCCATTCTTGGATAAAGTTTGAAATTCTCCTCGTGTTCTTTTTGTTTGAGAATGCAATGAACAGGCAGGTGTGATTTCCCTCTACTTTTGCATGCATAGGGTCTTTATTTTTCCCTACATATTTAGATAATCATTTAAATGAGATAGCAGTTCAGCTGTTAGAGCTTCAAAATATCTTGCCTATTGTTTGATGTTATGAATGTGCCAATTTGACTAATTGTGAGAAACTGAGAATCTCAGTTAGAGTTGTAGAACCGACCTTCTGTGCACATTCTTGACAGTACAATTTCAGAACCTGAGATGAGCCACGGATGAAAGATAAATTGCTGTATAAGTTGCAATTGGACAGAAGTACTATCTGAATAGTGGTTATATTTCACATGCCCTATTCTCTCAATTTAGTTGCAATGTGTGCTTTACAAGTTAAAGCTGAGAAACCATTGGAAAAACTTAAACAAATTTAGTTGTGCAAGGCAGGGAATATAATTTGCCATTCAACAATTTTGATGTCTTAGGAAAAAAAAAAGTCTCTTTCTGAATATTAATTCATTCAAATGATTACCTTGAGCTGTTTTTGCTTCATCTTCTCTAGTTGGGAACATTACCATACACTAGAAATCATTTGGTTAAAGCATGTTGCATAGACCTTGATTAAAACTCTATTGACTTAAACTGCCATGAATTTATCTTCACCATTACCTTTCATTTTCTTCTCTACCTGCCACGTTTGTTTGAGATCTCTCTCGGTTCATTTGAAATTCAAGTTTCATAAGCCCTTAACCACTTAAGGAATTTATACATACCTTGGTATATCATCGGGGTTGATGTTTGATAATCCAACATTATGTCAAGAAGGGACCAAAATCAAAAGATTGCGTATCTTTTCTGCGAAGTATATATAAGCCTAATAAGTTCCACAATAGTTTCCAACCCCCTTTTTTGTTTGTCTTTAAGGTGACTTGATATCTGATTACTTTTGGCTTTTAAGCCTGTGTTAGTTTGTAGGAAACTGTGCTTTTGACATTCTTGCTTATTTTCCATGTGAAACGTCAGAAAACTAGGGATCTCTATTGACGACTTCGAGGGGTTTTAACCAAACACCAACTGTGTATCGAATCCGTGATCCCCTCAATACCCTGGAAAAGCTGATAGGTGGAGACTTTGAACATATAGGCACCACAAATAGTCAAGTAATTCTATTTTGCATTCCTTGTATAAGAAAATGATCTGGGAACATTTGGGAGAAGAAGGAAAAAGAGGAATGGCTGATGAAAAAAAGTTTCGCTGTACACATTTAATCAAAACCTGAAAAGACCAATTGGACTGCAGTCAAAATTTGGGACTACAATATGCATATAGGGACCATGCGAGACATCTTTCTTGTGGTCCAACTGCCCTGTTTTTCCCTTCAACTTAGTATTGTTTGACCCTTAATGGGTAAACCAATTCATTCTGTTCACAATTGGCAAGGAAGCGGGAAAAGTTTCAAAACAACAGCTAATATATTTGACCCCACCCAATTTTACTTCTGTGATGGACACAGCATAGTTTTAGATGGTTGAGAAGTTATGGTGATAATGCAGACATTGCATTTTCAGGAAGACCATGAACTGAACATTTAATACTTGGGGTCCTTAACACCTAATAATTCCAGTCACAGGCATTTAGTGATTTCTATTTAGAAGTAGAGTTCTTAAAGTCTACT
>JANZLD010000237.1:8290173-8306677 GCA_026413575.1 Erythroxylum carthagenense | reverse complement strand
AGGGATCCATGTTACATGTTATTATGGTGAGATGTTTCGGATGTTTTTCATATTGTTAATGAACCTTAATTATTTTAACCATAAGATTAGGCTATTCATGCATAATCTTAATGAAGCAATAACTTAGATGAGCATAAGCTAGCTTGTGTAAAATTAGTTTTAAAAGAAACGAAGCAGTTGAGTTGAGCTTTGGCCTTTGAGCAAGGAAAGATCAAAGCAGCCGTCAATTGAGAGAGACGTGATTACTGTACAGAGTTCCTAACCCCCTTTTGGGGTTTGGTAGAACCGCCGTTACTAATTAAGTCACGGCATTGCCAAGTCCAACCAACTTTATCTGCAAACAGAATAAATATATAAGTAGCAATATGTACAATGTATGATGGGGGCCTTTATAGTTTAATCAGTTGCACGCCGTGTCATCATAAACTAATACGGGTCGCATTCCCATATCACCTAACGTGTTCAGCAAATTATTAAAATGACAACCTCTAATTCCCTAACCAGTGGGGCCTATACTCAATGATATCCTTACCTTCACATGTACGGTCATTTTATGATTGGATATTAAGGCATCGACCCTGTACGCCAACTGGCCTCATCATCCTCCGATGTCTCCTGTTTTTGTAGTAAACAAACAATTAAAAATTCAGGCGTTTCGGTTACATAAATCTTAGATGTTATTTTACCTCACAAAATAATTATTTCATTGTATTTGGAGTTTGGACCTCTCAACCTTCTGCTTTTCTCGGGTACATTACGCTAGTCATTATCAAAATTATTGGAGAAAGATGAATATAAATTTAATTACTTAATGGGTTGGGAAAATCAAACTTTGACAAAAATTTTCAGTTATACGTTGCCGTTGTCAAATTCAAGTCGACGACGTTTTAAAAAAACCAAACGACATTAGAAAAACACAAAACTGCACGAAACTCCCAAGCAAATTTAAAAAGGGTGGAAACGGTAAGATAGATGCATGCGGCTTACGATGGCGGGAATCAAGGGATATTTTCCTCTGGGCGGTGTCACTATCAATCGCATCCTCCCTAGCGACCCACCAGGCATGCCCACATTACCAGATCCTGTCTCTTTCCCATTAAAAAAATAAAGAACAAAGGGCTGTTAGATTATTGCGTTATAGCTGGCAATGTTCCAAAAAGAAACACCAATCAAAATTTTCATTTTTTTAATAAAGCCAATAACCGAATTTTATGTGCCACGCATGGCGAAACACGACAAAAACTGGTTTGTTGGGATCCACGGCCTTTAGTTTCGGTCGGACTCTGATGACGTGGCGGAGGTAAGGTTCGGGTTGAGACTGGAGAGAGGGGAGGAACCGGACACGAGAGGTGATAACAGGGACGCGTGTGTCTGAGGTTGAACTATCAAAGTCTGGTGCCACCTGTTACAATCCAACATGTGTTTATTTGTTTTGCTTCTTGTAGTCCGTAACAACTGTCAGCTTTGTCCTTTACTTGACGCGGTTACCTGTTACTCACTCGTTTTCCACGTGCTTCCAAATCGGTGCGAATAAATAAATCATCAGAGAATGGTCCCCCCGATTTTGAGCGGTCTGGCTTTACGCCTCGCCTAATTATCATTTATTCCAATTTTTTATATGGTTTTATAATAAAAATATACAATACAAATTAGTTATACAATTGTTTTAAGAACTCACTCTGTCCGTTTGACACACTTGAATAAACTCCAAGAAGAAGAAAGGAACCTACAAATAATAATTTTTATATCAGTATGGATTGATGTCAATAGTTTAGTTAAAGTAAAGTGAGTAGACATATCAAATTACTATTAAATGCAAAACTAAGTCTTCAATGATATCAATAAACAAGATTGATGATGATACTATTTGATAGAATAGAACAAGTAAGACTGAGGCATGTGAAGTAATTGTGTGAAACCCTTCGACAAGATAATGACGAGAATCTAGTCAGCCCATATCATGTCTTTTCCGTATGGAAGCAAAAATCAGAAAATTAATGTAATAATACGCCAGGTGAAACGCAAGCGGTGAATAGACGGCAGGAACTGCTGAGCCAGAGAGGATGAAGCACGTGACAATGTCTCTAGCGCACATGTGATCACAGTGGACGGTGGAAAAAAAAAACTCCTCCTAGAAAACATTATCTACTGCAACCAAAGATTATAATCGTAAGTAAAGATGGTGAGGCCAGTCGGCAGTTGACAGCTGTCCCGTGTAACGATCAGAAAGATGAGAGCATGAGTTCTCGTCTCCCCTTGGGGGGGAAATGTAAACGACATCGCAGTGTATTTTGGGGTTCTTCGCAATAATATTCCAAATGAAATTTCCAGGGTTTAGTCTGTCTGTGTCTGGATCTGGATGCCTTGTCTGCTGTTCTCTTGCCGCATCTTATCCACTTTCATTTCATCTGAGTTCGCTTTTCCCAATACAATTGCTGTCTCCAATTACGTGTCACAAAGTGGAAGAAATGAAAATTTCCTTTGTACTTACTTGTGTACAAAATTCAGTCTCATACTAAACCCCGAATTGAATACGGATGGAACATGTAAAATACCGCTCTTTTCGGCAACCGCAGGAGGAATTATTCGAGATAGTATAGGTGCTTGGCTTGACGAATTTGTTCACTATATTAGCTGTTGCCTATCCAATTTTGCAGAAGTCTGGAGAATCTTGTCTGGCCTAAAAGCTTGCGTGAGATTTTGGTTACCATCGAATTGAATTCAAGATGGACTCTCTCGTAGTAGCTATTGTCTTGTCCTCCTATATTAAAAGGACAATGTGGCATAACCCCCTTATCATGGGGATTAACAACATGCTCGCTTCAAATTGAGTTGTTAAGATTCGACGTATATATAGATAAGATAATCGATGTGTAGATTGACTCGCTAATACAATCACCCATTTTGATATTGGGATTTTTCATTATTAATACTACATCTATAAGGTGCCTCCTATTTTTCTAAAAGATATGGGCGGAATTTGTTTTCCACGTTTAATCATGTAACTTGCTTTGTGTTCCCTTTCCTCTTTATAAAAAAATAAAAAATTCAGCCTCAGGCAATGAAATTCCTCATCTCTTTTTTTTTTTTGCAATATTAGAAGTGATTTATGTGGTTGATTTAGATTAATTTCACTAATCATACCCCTGTCATATAGAGTATTTCTTATGACATGGTTACAACGTACTTAAAAACAATTAGAATACGTTATTTATTTAAATGTAATGCTAATGTGCTTTCACTCAAACTACAAATATTTAATTTCTATTACATGAAATTAGGGTTTCTATTGTAACTACTGATTTGTGAAACTAGTAAGAAAAATATGATAAATAAAATTGTGAAATGATTAAATAATATTATATACTAGACCAAAATAAAAATAGTTAAATTAAATGAGTTCCAATTTTAACCCACTAATAAATATATAGATTAATCTAAAAAACTTCATTAGTTTAAGTTTCAATAAACAGGTAGACTTAATATTATATTTTATTAGACGGTTGGGATGATTAAAAAATTAAATCTATTTAAAAAATACAAATGTAAAAATTTTGAATTAATCAATTTTTTTAATTTTTAATTTAGTTTATTTTAATACCTTTTATTATTACTCTCATAAAAATAATACGTCTTTTATAAATTAAAATTAATTAACTAATTAATTTTTATTTGTTAGTTTGTTTATTTAATAAAACTTTAGTAGTTGTACAGGATTGGTCAAAGCTTGATATGAACCGAGACAAAACAATGAACCTTAAAGAAAGGGATATCTTAATCTTGAAGCAAGCTCCTCGGGTGTTATTAACTCAGGGGACTTGGATCTTTTGCTTCTATAACTTTCTCTGTCTTTTAACCAATTCACGTGACGGTAATCCAAAAGATCTTGTCGTACATCCTTCGTACATTACCGTACGATGGGCGTGACGATTTCAGTTGTAAAATTCATTGCATTTAGTGGTTAGAAATTAGAATCGTTACGATTTTGCGTCAGAGTCTAGATGATCTGATCCTTTTAATTCCATCTTTAATTTATAATCAAATACATTAAATAAAAGAAGGAAGAGAGGTGAGCACTAGCAGAGGTTCATAAAATAAAACTGCAGTCTCATCAACAAAGCAACAAGATGCCGAGGAGCATTAGGTAGCAGGTACGATGTACGAGTACCAGCAGCAGATTCGGATCTTTTGTTCATTTATTACACTCCCTATTCTCCCACCCCAACCCCTTATTTTATTAAAACGTCTTCCATTAGAAGGAAGGAAGGTCACCGGTTCCGTACAGGTAAGGGCTTCCGTTGAGGATTGAAATAGAAATTACTGGGGAGGAGAATTAACAAAAATAGTGTTAACTTATATTATATGATGAATCAAACGTTGATGAAAAGAAGGCCGTTAAAGGAGGAGGCGGTGTTGAATTGAACGGTGATAGTGGCGTGGTAGTAATGAGTGGCCATCCAATTCGGCGACCAAGCTTGTCGTTTTCTGCCATGTCAGCAATTTTGAATTAGAAAAATATAAAATAATAGTGCACAGCCTGGCGCGTCCTCAGTCAAAGGGAGCTGTTCCCCAACCGTTATCTTCAAAATAATAATTAAAAAAAAAAAGAAATTGTGGTCCTCTATTTCATTGAACAGAAGTTGTATTCCGGGATACGCTTACTAGAGGTCCCGTGTGTGTTTTGTCTATATAATGTAACTTCCAAGCTGATAAGCTTAACCAACAATTATGGCCAATTTTCTCTATGTAATAATAGTTTGGTTCCATCCACGTCGCGACAAAGAGCGTGTGTCCCATACTCTACATTTTTTGTACAAATATTATCATAAAAATGTATAAATATTCGTAGTTTAATCTTTTTTTAAGAAAAAAAATTTAAAAGTAAGTAATTTGATTGGGGGGGAAGCACACGTACTCACTGGACGCGAGTACAGTAATAAAGAAGAAACAAACAGTAGAAGAACAGAGAAATAGAGAGCCAGTGGGTAAATGAATGAGACAGAGAGTTGACACGTGTCCTATGACAGCTGTATCCCAATCCCAACCGCTTGCCTCGAACCATCGGTGCCCATAACTCCCCCAACCCACCACACTCTCTCTCTACTCTTCACCGACTCTTCCGGTAACCTACCTCTTCCTCTGGACATATATATATATACGCGCACACATACATGTGCAAAAACTGGTCTGTCTCGAGAGGAGAAGTCTAGAAGAAAAGGCAGTTAACTGGGAACGAATGGATCGGATCAAAGGACCGTGGAGCCCCGAAGAAGACGATGCCTTGCAAAGGCTGGTTCAAAAGCACGGGCCTAGAAACTGGTCGCTTATCAGTAAATCTATCCCTGGCCGCTCTGGCAAGTCCTGCCGCCTCCGATGGTGCAACCAGCTCTCGCCCCAAGTGGAGCACCGTGCCTTCACGCCGGAGGAGGACGAGACCATCATGCGCGCCCACGCGCGCTTCGGCAACAAGTGGGCCACCATCGCACGCCTGCTCAACGGCAGAACCGACAACGCCATTAAAAACCACTGGAACTCAACGCTCAAGCGTAAGTGCATGGCCGAGGACGACGGCGATTTTCAGCCGTTGAAGAGATCGGCGAGTGCCGGTGCTTGTATGAGTCCCGGGAGTCCGTCGGGATCTGACGTCAGCGACTCCAGTGTTGCTGTGTATAGGCCTGTAGCTAGAACTGGTGGTGTGATTCCCCCTCCTGTGGAAACAACGACGTCGACGTCCAATAACGATGATCCTCCGACGTCGCTTTGTTTATCGCTTCCTGGCTCCGACTCGTCGGAGGTGTCCAATCGAATTTTGGAGTCAACGCCTAGTCGCGCACAGGAGTCAACTCAAGTAGCAAATAACGTTTCGTTCTTATCTCCGATGAATCCGGTTGCCATTGCTCCTCTTCCTAATGCATTCCCGCCAGCAGCGGCTAAGCCTACGGTGCTGCCGGAGATGGCGCAGTTGCCTGTGAATGGCACGGGGGTTATGGGTTTTAGTGCAGAGTTTATGGCGGTGATGCAGGAGATGATAAGGAGGGAGGTGAGGAGCTATATGACGGAGCAAAGTGGTGGGGTGGGGATGTGTTATCAGGCGGCGGCCGGAGATGGGTTTAGGAATATTGCGGTGAACCGTATTGGGGTTGGTAAAATTGAGTAGTGAATGAAGAGCCGGCAAGAGGGAGAGTTGGTGAAATTGAACAGAGTAGAGAGAGGAGAGAAAAACTGTAACTTCTGTTTTCTTGTTTTTGCTCTTTTTGGGAATAATTTTGGTCATTGTACAGAGGGGATGGTGGTGGTGAACGTTGAAGTAAAATGAGATTGAGATGATTATGATGAAGGGGAAGTTATTCCAAGTTTTACTGGAAAATGGTAGCCAGTAAAGAATGTTTTAGGACAGAAACTTCTGATGCAAAGTCCTGGTGTATTATCAAGGATATCGAAAACCCTGTCTCAGCTTCTGGTTTCTTATCAGGAAATCATAAACTTCCAACAAAACTGTTACAAACAAAAAGAGAAAAGGAAAAATCTTTCAAATTTTATTCAAGTAACTCGAATCAATGCTCTTTCTATTTCGGATTTACTTTTCTTTAATTTCGATCATTTGGGAAGACAAAAAGTTTTACCAGGCAGAGGGTAAAGTCCTCATCCAACGAATGCAACCGTCACCATTTTAATTTACGCGTTAAGCTGGGAGTCTTATATTACAACTGTGATATTGAGTAGGGCTGGGCTTGACAGAGTCCTACAAGTTTGGATGAGAGCGACAGATCATAAGAGTCTTATTAACGTAAGGCATCAAGAGTAGTTAGCAGTTGGAGAACACCATAAGATAGATGTAAGGCTTATGGAAAAGTTAGCAGTTGGAGAACAACATAAGATAGACGTAACGCATACCGACAGTCCAGATCCAAGTAGCCACAAACAAGTTTTCTCCCACGGCCATGCCAACTTAGAGGGGGGCTACTTTTAATTTCATACGGGTACCAAAGTGCTACTGATCAAGTAAAATGGAAACCGCACATTTCATTAGGAGGCGAGACCAAGCATTATTTCCATTATTATTTTGTTGGATACACCCTGCAATTCTTTACAACTTGAAGAGAAGAACCTGGGACGGTGGTTCAATTAATTACATGCCTTGGTATCACGTACACACATTCCTGATACTCACTATAAGATTGATTACGAGGAACCGTGCAAAAAACAATTTTCTTTTCCTACAAGAGGGAAGGAGGAAAGAAGAAACGACAACCGAGTGTCAGGAAAATGCTGCCTGATTAGAACTCTCGTTTGTTACAGTTTTCTTCGTAATCATTAGTCTCAATTTTAGTTGCTTTACAACATGCGATAAATCTTCCCTCCAGGACCATGTTGGTTCATTCAGACCGCGAATAGAGTTGAGACAGACCAACAAGGTACCACCTTCATGTAACAGAACCTGCAAATTTGATAACGGAATTAGGGTATTTGAAAAGTGGAGTGAAGAAACAGAAATGCCTTAGTTGCTATACATAAGGAGCTTCTCAAACAAAAGAATGGACAGCAATGGCGCTCATAGTAAGATCATCAAGTGGATGGATTTCATACCGTGAGCCACAAAGGAAGAAATCCCAAAACAGATGGAAGAGAGGCAAGCATTATAGAAGTCAAAGCAAGAGCTACATTTTGTTTGACCTGCGTATGAATATGCACGAGTCAACAACTTGATGTCCAGAAAATAACGAATTGCTACCAAGAAACAACTAGCAAGTACCAGGGAAGTTGTCTGGCGAGACTTGGCTATACAGAATGGAACACCAGTTATATTGTCCCGTAACAATAGGACATCCGCAACGGCTATGGCAGTTGCACTAGCACGTTGAGCAAGTACAATTCCCACAGTTGCAGCAGCAAGGGCTGGTGCATCATTAATACCTTCACCTACCATGATCAGGCCTCCACCTGATGAAATACCCAAAATTTGTTCAATTAACTACTGCTAGCAGCAAAATCATACTATTTCCTAACAAGAGATTGACACCATATCATATAAAACAAAATAGGATGAACATGGCCTTAAGTTGACAACATTTTAGCCAAAAAGGAAGCGGAAAATTAAACCATGGTTTATATGTTTGCATGAAGACTGCATCCAGTGAGCACAGACCTGTAATTTGCCATCTTAATTATAGCTTCTTGAGTGTGATTTATTAAACCTTGTTCTTATTGTTTCTTTGTTTCAGTGTGTGCATAAATCCACGGATATTTACCTATTCCAAAATAGTTTACTGACATCTACACAGTAAAGTCTGAATGCTTATGACGAGCATCTCTTAGTTTCCACAAAAAATAAATAATGAAGCAAACTTGAAGAGTAGTAGCATTAGATTAACCAAATGAATTGAGCATTTCTATTCAATGCTTCAAAGGGATCCAACTGAGCTATGAGGACGATAATAAAGGTGAAAAAGGAATTCAACGTATGCAAAATGACAACTACAATCTTTTTCTCCTAAATAGAATCTACAAAATATAAATCCAATGAACAGACAACAGAGGTTCAAGAACTCACCCATATCCCTTGTGATGCTCTTCACATGATTGAGCTTGTCCTCAGGTTTTAAACTGCAGTGAACTTCACTGATGCCCACAGCTTTTGCAACTCTCCACGCACTTGATTCATGATCACCAGTTAGCATCATTATGCGGAGCTTTGCTTTATTTTTTAATTCTGCTATGACATCCAAAACACCAGGTCGAGGTCTATCCTCTAGGTGAATCAGAGATACCTATACAGATTCAGGAGGATACTCAAAACCATGAATTATTACTGTGCCGCAACAGGTCACACCCACTTCTACTTCAGTTATTTCATTAGGCAAATGACATCAAAAGTGGCAGAGTTAAAAGGATTTCAATTTGGGGAACTCCAGGAAAAACTACATCAACAACCCTTATACATCAAATTGGGAAACTGAATTCTCAAGATTAACGGGGTTTAAAGTACAAGGAACAGATGCCAACTTCTAAGCTTGATGTTGAAAATATAATTTTTTTCACACCTAGTTATATTTTATATTTGCAAAGGCATGTAATCCATTTGCATGCACATCCTTCTTTTAAGTCATGCAGTTATGATCAGGTCAAATTTCAGCCACATGTTCCTGGAAATTTAGCGTAAATTCATCTATTCTGACTTTGAGCTCCCTCTGTTTCCTTTGATCTTGAAATTACTAAATTTTCCTCTGTTTATTTTGGCATGAATTCATGTACAGTTGAACTCAAAAAGTTAGGGAATGCAATATCGCGTAATTGTAACCATGTTTAATTGATTCAACTGAATAAAATGAGATAGTGATTCAATAATGCATTTGATATTCTGTTACTAGTTGTTAAGAGTTTTTTAATCTAAGACAAAATAAACCAGCCTAATTTATCAATTCTCACCTTTTCATCCACAGATAGAGCAGCTTGAACAAAGTTATTTCCATAAGAGGATGTACTAACAGCTTCTTTGATCCTTCTTGATTTATCTTCTGATTTACATAAAGAAGTAATGAATTCGACAGATCCAAGTGACGCTTTCAACAGTTTTTCTCCTCCAGTTCCTAACTAAAGAAAGACAGCACCACGAAGTTACAGTTGGGGAGGAGAATCTTGTTTAGTTACTAGGAAAACTTTCTTCTTTAAGCTTAAGACGCAGTACCTCAACATTATTGACAGTTGCAGTAAGACCTCGGCCAGGAAAGTATTCAAAACTTTCAACAGAAACAGAAGGTAGGTCCTTGCCTATGCTGTGGTCCACAACAGCCCTACAACATTGCACAGTGAATGCTAACATAAGGCACTGAAAAAGATACTAAACTTTCCAATAGATAAAACAAAACCTTAAAAAAAAAAATCTAACTACAGCAATGTATAAACTAGAGTCTTAGGCTAGAAAAATCATTGACTGTCTCTGACCTCCCTCTTCCTCACAAACCTCTTCTTCAGAGGGTGCTAAAGGAGAACAAGATTCTTAATACAGGCCAAGTATGAGCCAAAAAATATAGTACAACACAAAGGAGCCTAGTAAGGTTAATCAAAACTGGACAGCATATGAGCAATGTCCAGTACATAGTTAAGCAGGTCTATCCCTAGCATCTAGCATCCTACTGTATCTCGCTAAAACCAGGTCTGATATTTAACACTTCCTTATAAATATTCATAATTCCTGCATTCTGTAACTAAAAACTAGCTTCCTCACTATCAGATAATGGATTTTCACTTATTCGCCATCAAGTGGGTTGAAATAGCTTTCTAATAAGGGTGGACAAGCAAAGCTATCAAAAATGCTACCTTCCAATGGGGTGAGTAGTACCCTTTTCCATAGCAGCTGCCACAGCAAGAGCTTGTTTCTCACAACTAGGAATGCAACATGAAGTGAAATTTGTCTTCTTGTTT
This sequence comes from Erythroxylum carthagenense, assembly GCA_026413575.1. Taxonomy (NCBI): domain Eukaryota; kingdom Viridiplantae; phylum Streptophyta; class Magnoliopsida; order Malpighiales; family Erythroxylaceae; genus Erythroxylum; species Erythroxylum carthagenense. Next base: position 8,296,255 of record JANZLD010000237.1, on the reverse strand, counting down.
CCAACCAAATGTCCATATATTGGCTCAATTGCTTTGAACATCAGTCCCCCAGTTGTCAGTGTTCCAGTTTTGTCAAATGCAATAGTGTGGCAGGAAGCTAGCGCATCTAGAACCTGGCCTCCTTTAAGCAGTATGCCCTTTTAAACACAAGATTATCAAATCATAGTAGTAAGAAAGATTTCAACAAGAAAACAAAACTTCAAACAGCAATACTGCAAAAATTGAGAACTTTGCAATTTCATTGAAATTTTCAAATTCCAACGGAAGAACAATATTTCGTCTTACACATTTTCCAATTAGAAATATTTGTAATATATACTGTTCACTAGATTGAAAATTATCGTATATAATTGAGTCACATACAGAAGCTTGTGCAAAAGATTATACCAACTTCAAACCACACTAATAGTGATATAAGTCCAGTCAAATAACATTAAAAAAAAATCCAAATAGAGCAGTAAATTAACATATATCAATGATCAGATTGAGGATTTTAGACATATAATCACAATTCTTACTAGTGCTTGAGATAATGAACTCCATCCCCAATAGTTATAAGCATCAAGATTTCAAGATTCAGTACTTGGAAACAAAATAAATAACTTTAAATCAAAAATACACGGGAACCAATATTCAATAGGATAGGATCTCTTCGCAATGGAAGTAATTTATAGACAATTACCTTTCTAGCACAGGAACTAATAGCAATGGCATATGCCAATGGAGCTACAGCCAAGGCACATGGAGATGCTGCCATCATCAGCCCAAGTGCACGGTACACTGATCCTCTACAGGCTGTTTTAGGAGCAAATTAGGTAGATGAAAGTTAGGGCAGATGAAAATGGAATGTGTAGGAGAGACATCACATATGTAAAACTAATGAACAGGATGGCTAAGAAAACCAGAATGTTGATTAGAGATTTAGAGTACATCAATAACGATAAAGTGAACAAATTGATTCAAATGTTAGTTGATTTAGAATTGACCTGAAACAATTTACAGTATTCAAGTTTGTTGGGACCAAAAAGTTGTTTTTCGATAGGTCCTAGTCAAAGCTAAATAGGATTAGTAGCAACAGTATTCTACTTTGGGTGAGAAATCAACCACAATATGTCTTATTCAAATAAGCTTGCCCTTTGTCAACTGAGGAGTTTAAAGACAAAAAGGATTTTACTTTTCCTAATTCTCAGATAATACTCTTGATAAATAAGATATTGCCTACTGCCAATAATAAGGTAGCTAGTTTATTCAAAGGAGAAACATCAGTTAAAGAAGAAAACTTGTTGGCCTATTCTTAAGTTCGACAACTAAGACTAAGTCATGCATTAGTCAACGTATTTTGGATTTTTAATGGACACCCTATTGGACCTCCTTGGCTTATCATTTTTATAAATATGCGTCCATTTTCAAACCAAGAATGTAAAGATTAAAGGGAGAAAGTGCCTATATCTTTGTGAAAAGTGAAAAGACGCACAGAAGTATGTGGACTGCCTAATGATAAGTTGAATTGCTTGAAAAGAAACCTAATCCAAATTTCTTGCTGCATAATGTATAGAATCCATGAAAGAAATTCAAGACAGAAAATCCTCTTCTTAAGGGGAGACAGGACTATTTTCTCTCCATATCAAGTGACTTGTGAATATATCAGAGGATCAATGCTCTAAACACCTCCTATCACTAATTTATACATGACAATTGGTTGCTATCAGTAAAATTGAAAAATGTCTGATATCAGAAAAGAAAAATTAGAATAGAAGGAAGAAAGTTTATTTGGGGTCAATGTGAAATTTACGAAAGTTCCCTTCTTCCAAGATACCTGATGTGCTCATGAATGGCCACTTGAAAAGAAATGGACCAAGCAGAGCAATAGCAACTGACAAAGCTACAACAACCTTGCTGTAACGTTCTCCAAATTCATCCAACCACCTTTGAAGCTTTGGCTTATTCGATTGTGCTTCTTCTGTCAATTGAACAATCCGGTTAAGAGTTGATTCTTTCCATGTCTTGGTGGCCTATATTAAATTGTAAAGAAAAAACAAGAAGTCAGATTGATAGTGTCGTTTGACAGAAGGATTTAACAAAAACTAGAACAAATTATCCTCCGAATTTGAAGAATATAGAGACAAAGACACACACCTTAACTATCATTCGGCCGTCCAAATTTCTCGCACCTCCAGGAATCCTGTCTCCAACTTTTGCCTCAATAGGTTTGACTTCTCCCGTCAAATGCTCAATAGTAATCGTTGCAGTCCCTTCAAAAACTTCACAATCTAAAGGAATGGCCTATAAAACCAACCTCTTGTTACAAAATTGTCAATTAAAACGTGAAATTAAATTCGTCTTCAGGTGAAAAAGAAAAACATTATAGTTATGACAGACCTCACCAGTTGCCACCAAAACGTAGGATCCCACACTAATGTCGTGGACCGGGACACTCGTGTAAGACAAATCAGAAAGATCAGGTAGCTTATCATTGTTCAGTTGCAAAACAAGTGCAGACTGAGGATGGTTCTCCTTTAGCTCCTTAACATCCACCACCGAACGACTCGTGAAGAACTCCTCAGCTATCAATGAATTAATTGAACATATGAAAACCATTCACAAACGCAAACACAATGACAAAAGTGAAGAAAAAAGACATTGACGAACACGAACCAATATGCGCCATATTGAACATGGCGAGAAGCAACCCTCCTTCTAAAGCATTACCCATAAACAAGGAAGCGAACGCCGCGAGAGCCATCAAGACATGAATGTTCACTTTCCCGCCAGCAACATCAGTAAGAGCATCAAGTGAAGCCGAGACCTAACTAGCACAATGTAAGGCAACATAACTACTTAATCATTGTGTAATTTAGGGAAAAAAATAAAAATATGGAGATTAATCACTTGTCAGGTACCCCGACGAGAGGGAAGGCAACGATCAGGAATGCGTTTTGAAGAGGCTTTACTACGGGCTTAGGTATCAAGTACGGGCTCACGCCAGCGGCCAGAAACAACGCCGTCGCGCAGCAGCAGAGCTGCAAATGCTCTCTCAGGAAGTTCGCGAGGTCTATCCATCCAACTGCTTTCGCAAATTTGAGCAAAGCTCTTTGAGGTCCGTTAACATCATGCTGGGAGGGGTGATGATGATGGTGATGGTGGTGGTCATGATGATGGTGATGGTGATGGTGGTGGGCCTGGTCGTGGTGATTGGAGACGGCGGCGACGGAAGGAAAGACGGGGCGGTGGAGAGAGACGGACTTTTGGAAGGAAAAATGGGAATAGGTGGAGTAGAAGAGCTTGAGCGAGTTGACTCGCAGTCGATTTGAGGAGGAGTAACGGAGTTGTGGGAACTCGGTCAGCCCAATAGCACGACGGAGTGTCGTTTCCATTGGAATATAATTTTCAGGTCATGATCGATAGATAGGCATAGGGAGTAGGGAGATGGGTGTGGAGTGGAATAGAGAGAGAAAGCAGCAGAGAAGAGAGAGAGCGTCTGGCAAGGAAAACGTCTGGCTAGTGCCGATCGGTAAGGCGGTAACTAAATTATTAATGGGCCCACGTACAGAGTGTTGTTAGGTAATCCACACTATGTCCTCATTCATAGCCCATGTTTAGTGGGTCCATTTCTTGAACTGTTTTTAGCTGATTATTTTTTAATGCTATATTATTAATTACAATTCATAACTAAAAATCGTCATAATTATATTTTAAATAAATTAAGAAATAAAAATTGCAATTTAATTTATATTTAAATAGTTAAGAATATATTAAGTACGAAAGTTCTGCTTAAGAATTTATAATTAAATAAAAGCAATTAAAAATTGGATGGGACTGCAGCTTTCTATCAAACTTGCCCTTTTAAATTATAATCATATGTGCTTTTATCAAATTCACTGGTGATGAACAGGAAGTTACATATTCATATTACTTATTTTTGCATACAATTAATGATCCTTTTGACACTCAGCAAAGCAGAGACTGTTTTTTCTGTCTAACCAACCATCTTTTTGCAATAGAAGTTTATTACTGCTAGTCCACTTGGAGGTGGGCATGCCTCTAAGAGCTCTCAATCTTAAATAAGAGTATTAATAACTACAGAGATTTTGTTTTGTGTAATTCATTATACGCATCTTCATCAAATTATGAGTTCAAAGGTCCGTAGCTCTCAACTTTTCTATTTTACTATTGTAAAGAATATGGTGGGAGAAGTAGGCCATGAAATAAGCAAATCCAACGTTGGAGATACACTAGGAGTTGGATGCAAGACCTCGTATTGTTGGGAATGTTCCTACCGCGACTCCAACATAGTTAACACAGAGCAGTACTGTAATAAGCGGATGCTCACTTCTTGTTAATCAAAGGTCTGCAAAATCTCTTAATAGGTAAACATCCGAAACCCCAACTTATTCGTGCAGGTTCGAGCTAGAATAGCTATAGTAACATTGCATGGATATTTAGGTTTACCTAAAATCCATGTTATGATGTTGCAATAAATGCTAACGTTTCAGGAGGTGTTGAAAGCTATCAATCAAGGAAAAAGAGTTGAAGAAGAAGGAGAAAGTAACAACCAAAGAGAGGGAGGAATTCAGAACAAAATTGGGGAGCTGGAATAGAAAATCAATTCATGAAGGTGATGTTCCCTAGCTTCAATGGCACAGACTTTATGACTTGGAGAAAGAAGGTAGAGCAATTCTTCGCGTATGAGGAAGTCCAAGAGAATAAAAAGGTGAAACTCTTTTTGCTACATTTAGAGGGGAAAACATTTTTCTAGCAACAATAATACCTCAAAAATTGAGATAATGTACTCCTTACCTAGTTGGAGTTAGTCACCAGTTTGGGCTGTAGATTTGAAGAGTCTCTATTGGATGACCTTGTTACTAAACTAATGCACCTAAAGCAACTTGGTAATATTGAAGAATACATGGAAACTTTTTATGAACTAAGTGCAAGAGTTAACTTAGATAGCTCCGTAGCATGGAGTTGTTTTTTGGGTAGATTAAAGGGGCATTTGGAAAAAATAGTACAAATTCACAAACCAAAAACAATCAATGAAGATGCTAAAGGAATCGCAAAAGTTGGGACTAAAAATCAAAACTATTAACATAACCCATCTTGATATCCAACGTGCGAGTCCATGGAGTGACAAGGAATCCCAGAAGTTATGGAGTGATAAGGATGATAATACTCACAGAAATATTAAAGAAAATATGGTTGGCGGCAAGGGCATCCAAAGAGCAATAAATTCCTATGTAATTGGTAGTTCAATATGTAAAAGAAACTCCAACCAACTGACAGATATATTTGATATTCTTATCAGTTCTTTATTGCTGAATTAGAGGAGATCATTATCTTTTAGTTCTATCTTGTACAACAGATGTTTATGTAATAGTCTACTTATAGCTTGCTCTATATGTACATATTATGATAGTAGGAGGAACCACCTTGTTTTTGAATAATAAAAGCCATTTTTTTTGCTACAATTCTATTTTTTATCTTGGTATTAGAGCCAAAATTGTTCTTTAGTTTAGTCTTTGTGGAATTTTTACAAACAAAGGGTGCATAATTTTTGAGTCTTTTTTTGCAAATACTTTGTGTGCAGAATACAACCATTTTTTTTTAAATATTTTTAGTCACAAACTACCGCCGTTGAGTCCACCTTCTTATTTAATCTCCAGTCAACAACCTAGAGAGCTTCTTTAAATTTGTCTTTTGAAATTCAAATCTAACACGACAACTACCTCATGCACTCTAAACCAACATAATTGTTAAAATCTTTTGTCATTAGTGCCACTGTTGCTCTCGTCTTGCTTAACGCTACACATAACTACTATTTCCTGTCGATTGCTAGATACTAGGTCAGATCTATCTACTTATCTTGTTGACAACGTTTCCTCCCTTCGTTGTCCTTTAATTGCATTTGCTCTTATTGCCGGCTAATGTAACATCCCATTATAATTTTTTTTGAAACATACACATATTTTATATATTATGCGGAAAACAATTTACATAAATAATCGTCAGTGAGTTCAATGACCACGGGGGCCCTTTTGTAAATACTATTTTATTCAGTTTGTTGACTATACAACATGACCTATTC
>JANZLD010000237.1:8259718-8275163 GCA_026413575.1 Erythroxylum carthagenense | reverse complement strand
ATAACTCTGCAAGTAATCAATGAATTACAAAAACAAAATAAAATTCAACAACAATTAATCCAAAATATAGAAACCACGCTAAAAATGGTATTTTGGAGATTTGAGGATGAACAAAAAAAAATCAATTTATAGTTAAAGAATAGGTATATGGAGACGCCTAGGAATGAGAATGAATAATTTAAAATGAAAGTTTGAGGAAGAAATAAAGAGAATGCAGAAATTGAATGTGCAGAAAAAATGAATGTGAGATAGTGCAGTAAAATGGTGATTCGCGATAATGAATTTTTCTATTTTAATGTTGTATTTTAATATAGATTTTGGAGTTGTTTGTGAATGATTTTAGTTGAATGGAAGCAAAAAAAGAGAGCAGAATCAAATTAGAAATGTGAGATAGAGAAAAAGAAAAGAAGAAGATGGACAAAATGTAAAAAATGAAGGAGAGTACACGAAAATGAAGAACATGTGTGGAGATTTTCTTGTTTTTGATATTCGGTGTTAGTTCTTAGTTTTTGATTTGTTTTTGAATGTTTTGGATTGAATGGAAGTCAAAAATAGGTTGATATGAGATCGAAAAGTTGGTTTAAAAGAAAAGAAAGAAGAAAAAAAATTCGGGGTTTCGAAAAAAGAAGAAGAAGCACGATCGTGACTTCTATGGTTGGAAACTGTTCAAACCTCCCTTAATTTTTTTGTCTATAACTTCTTCTCCTCACTTCAAAATGACATGGGACTTAAACCTACAGACTCAAAACACATTGTTTTACATCTTCACCAAAAATTATAGCCATCTAAAATCATTTGAGAGAGATTGAGTGACAAATTTGAGACGAAAATGATGAACGATTCTGGAAAATTAATGAATGGAGTATTTTTATTAAACATGCTTCCGTATTTTGACAATATCTTGTTCTGTAGTAATCCGAATGGAGTGATTTTTGATTTGAATTAAACAATAGACATACGGCTACAATTTTTAAGAGAAATTGAATTTGAATTCTATATTAAGGGTCTTGAAATTTAGCTTGAAGTTCAATTTTGGCTTAGGCTGCAGCACTACCTATGACACAAATCATATCCTGTTATTATTGAATTAACTGTATTGATGTAGGCCAAATCAAACAAAGTTGTCTTCATTCAATTGGTATAAAGTTTGTAATTTTGGATATTGGATTTGAGATATATGAGTTGTACATCTTTGAGTGCATGATCATGCACTAGTCAAAATGTTGAACGTGCTCAGTTCGAAGTATTTGGAGTTTAACTTTCAAAATATTAAACCAAATTGAATGATTTTAGTATCATTAGAAACTTAGGAGATAGGAGAACAATTTTCTCTAGAAGAAAGTATTACCAAATTACTTCATTTTCATTATCAGATTGATCATATACAGTAGACTTGAAGGTATGTTTCAGGAAAAATTTGAACTGACGAAATGAGTTATGAATTTCGATTTTAATGGTTTTATTAAGGTATAAACCATAAGTATAAATGATACTTATGTGAGTTTGGAAATATAAATGTTTACATCACGAAAATAATAGTGCGATACCCGAGATTATCATGAATATGCATACATGTGCATTAACAAACACTTATAATTGTGCAAAAGTGTGATATGTGTATATTGCTTGATATAAAGAAGCAATTAGAACGTCAACATCTAGACGTTGCTAGAACTTCGAGGCAATAACTTCTGGAGAAATCTGTAAGTAACCTAGACGGTTTCTCTCAATTACTTGTTTGCTTTATAATATGTTTTGAATGATGATATGAATTGATTTGATAATGTTGATGCCGGACAATGAAGGTCCGAGACTTAATGCATGAATATGATATTGAAGTATTACTTGTATGTGAATGTGACGAACTAAATGCTTCTTGACATGATTGATTGATTATGAGAGATGCATTCCATACATGAATGCATGATCAGATAATGAGAGTTGTGACCTGAGTAGCCACCGAAAACGAGCTTAAAGCTCCAAATGTGATTAAGAGCTAAAGGCTCACTATGAAAAATGATTTGTGTATCTCCAACGAATAAAGGACATTATAAATGAGCCCAGTATCCATAATAGATAGGGACAATTTAGGCATTTAGTCATAACAACGTAATAATTGGAAAAGAGTTACATGAGCATTTTATATACATTATAATAAGTACGTTTGATTGTTTGAAATGAAAAATTATCTTACCCTTAAGCGAGAATGTGATATATGATAATTTATGCAAAATGCAAAGATGTGAATTATATGTTATATGTGTGATGTGTTGCATGAATTGAGTGAATTATCGATGATGATTACCTCATTGAGTTCGCAAAACTCACCAAAACAACGTTGATTTTTTCAGGATTGAGAGACCACTTTAGCTACTAAGAAACGCTTCAAGAAGTATAGTCTCGTACTTTTGGGGAAAAAGAAGACATGACTCAAAGGTTGGTTAACTGAGATTGGAAGATTAGATAGATCTTTTTATGTATTTTCTTTTTCATGTACTGTATTTTGTATTAGGATATGATGATGTTCACATTTAGATGATATTGAAAAATGTCAATGTAAATATTTGGTTTTATGAAATGAAAGGAGAAATTTGGGTTTTAAATTATGGTGTTTTTCATTATGATGTCTTATAAGAAAATAAAGAATGATGATGCCATGTTAAGTGAATGTTGTGATTGAACATAGCGCACCATTATTATAGGTTATGTATTGGAATGCCCTCAAGGTATTCCGGTTTGTACTTTATGGTAATGGGGGTGTTACAATTTCACTTGATTTTGTTGTAGGATTGCCTCGTTCTAATAGGAAAAGCACTATTCTTGTTGTGGTTGATCAGTTCATGAAAAACGCTCATTTTATTTCTTTAAAGGGACCAATTATAGCGACTTTAGTTACTAAGAAATTTATAGATGTAGTGGTCCATATCCATGGTTGGCTCCTCACTATTGCCTCTGATTATGACCCGATCTTCATGTCTTTATTTTGGGATGAACTTTCTCGGTACAAGGTGTTAAACTCCTCAAATCCACTGCTTATCATCCGCAAACGAATGGCCAAATGAAGGCTATCAACAAAGTCTTAGGGTGTTTTTTAAGAAGTCCAACAGGGGAGACCCCTGGGAAGTGGGATAACTAGTTGTTTCTTACAGAATACTGGTACAATACTAAGTACCATTCAGCCATTGAGATGACGCCTTTCTTGGCTTTGTATGGTTACTCTCCTAACAGTGGTGACCCGTATTTGATAGGATCTTCTGTTATAGACTTGGTGGATAGGGAGCCTCGAACACGTGAGCAAATCTCAACCATATTAAGGAAAAGCTTAGCCAATGCTCAAGCTTGCATGAAGAAACAAGCTGATACAAATTGAGTAGAACGTACTTCTTAAGTTGGAGACTGTGTATACCTCAAGATGCAACCTTGTCACCAATCAACCATACCAAACTGAGCATTTCACAAATTTTCTGCCAATTCTGTTATAGACTTGGTGGATCGGGAGCTTCGAACACGTGAACAAATCTCAACCATATTAAGAAGAAACTTAGTCAATGCTTAAGCTCGCATGAAGAAACAAGCTGATACAAAATAGGTAGCATATACTTTTCAAGTTGGAGACTGTGTATACCTCAAGATGCAACCTTATCACCAATCAACCATACCAAATCAAGCATTTCACAAATTGTCTGCCAATTATTATGACCCTTTTGAAGTCATTAAACAAAATCAGAGATATCGCACACAAGTTAGGTTTACCTCCTGGATCCAAAATGCATGATATCTTTCATGTGTCGCTCCACAAATGACACCATGGCACAAAAAACACCGTCTTCTATTTTGCCTATCATGGATGAAGATGGATCAGTAGCCCTCCAACTAGAGGCTATCTTGGACGAGAAAATGGTTAAAAAGAAGGGACGTGTTGTTATAGAAGTGTAGGTTAGGTAAACTCATGCTTCTCCAAAGGATGCTTCATGGGTTGAAGAATAAAAGTTGCTCGGCAATTTTCAGATTTCATAGCCACCGTTGACACTGTAGGTCGTCCTTGAGGACAAGTACATTCTGAAAGGCAAGGTACTGTTGCAGTGTTCCAAACATAAAGTTTCATTAAAAACATTTTATTAAAGTTACACAAAGAATGTATCTTTAAGTCACATGTATTGTTTTTGTTATTTCCTTTACATATTGTTAGCATGGCTGACAAGTATATAAGCGCCACATGTCAAGTTTGTTAGGCTGTTAAACATCGTTGTCGAGTCTATTCAGTTGTGCCTTAGCAGACAGTATATATCTTGGGTAAGGATTATTGAAAGGTATCCTAATTCAGGGGTCTTCTTCTCTATAAAAAGGGATATATCTTTAATACAACCAGAATTTCCTAGGTTTACCCATTTTTACACTTTATGTTTCCAATGTTACATATGCCAAAACAAACCGGTGCTCGAAACTGGTTGAATGAGTATGCTAAATGCGAGTGCACAACCATTATGCTCCCACGAAAAAAGGAATACGCCACAAACTTGATGCAATAGTCTTTGACGGTTCTAAACTTCTAAGAGGAAAGCAATATGTATAACTTCCATAACAATTACAACTTCAATGTGACTAATGCACATCTAATCCAATCATGTGAGGTTAGGAGTAACAGGTTTCAACAACTAATCCTTGAAAGTGTGAAAGAATACTAATGGTACAACAAGAAGCCCGAAACCTAGCCAAGTCATGAGTAGGGCAGGGAATTCATGAAACTGCTTACTCATCTTTCACTTTGCCTTTATCTTCAGGAACTTTAGGCCCGTCATATGCAGAAAGGAAGAAAGTACTTTGATTCTTCTGCAAAAATCTGCAAGATGAAGAAAACAATGTTCTCTTAGAATAAAATGTTGCGTTGACACAAAATTAAGTACAGAGTTGTTACGATAATGCTGGAAAAAGATGAGATTTCTGATAAAAAATTAGAGTAGAAAACAATATTTTATTGTCTCAAAGGCAACTTTGAATGTGACCAGCCTCTACTTGATAATGGTTGCAACGCCAATAAAATTGCTTTCTGCTCAGTTGAAACAGCAGCAGCAGACTGTTTCTAATTATGTTTACCAGACCATTGCACATACGAATCTCAAACATCATTAAGTTAACAAACATTAAAGCATGTAGTGACTGCATTTAAAACGAACTCAGCCAAATAACTGCTAGGACAGAGACAGCCTCATCAACTGCTAAATGCTTCTGATTTATGAAGCAACCCAAAAGGAAGTGATAAAAAATCTGGTTTTGAAAAGTTGTTCAGTCAGGATAGGCAAAAGTTCCCCAAACTCGTTCATGGAATCATGACTTCAAGGCGCAGGGAAGCAAAAAAGACTATTACTTTGTTTCCTTCCATAGTTAACTCATCCTTTGCATTTGAATTCTGATGATTAAGGAGACAATGAATAGATGAAGGCACGTACAATCTGCTTAATCTTTCAACAAGAATTTGTGATCTCAAATTTCTATAAAAAAACAAGAGATTGGTAAGTGAGTATGCAGGGATTGAGTCGATACTTGAGAAAGTCAAGAAACATCTGCTGCATGCAGGTCAATGTGTCTTCTTCAATGCGCACATGTTTCAATAGCTCAGGCAATTTAACTGCAAAGAAACAAAGTAATCATAAAGAGTAGATTAGGAACCTACATGCATTATGATTGATATACATAAAAGAAAAGGCAATGACCTTAGATTCCCTATAGTGGTAACATAGATAAAACACTAGGTTGTAAACATACCAAAGAGGCGAAGTAAATGTTCTGCACCATATACAGTTGAAGGGGATTCATCATTTTTGACAGAGTCATGGAACTGTTGGCGCTCTTTGCTATATAGAAGCATCACTGCTAAAGCCTTATCAAAATAGCATCGTATGCCTTTCAAAATTTCTCCAACTGAATCAGTCATCCTATAACACACAAAACAACTATTTATTAACCTATTATCAGCGGAGCAATGATATTTGCTGTACGTCGATGTTATTAACATGTACGCACAACCAACTTTCTAACTTTCTAATGTTTATCTTAAATTAATGAAAAGTCTGATCTTTGTAATGCTTTCTGGACATAAATTTTAATATTTCAAAGTTTGCATCATGAAGGACTCTCATTCAAACCTAGTAAGATATCTGCATTTCCTATCTCAATACCCAGAGACCAACTTCCCAACCCAAACTAATTATTAGTTTTCAGATATTCTTAACTATGACCAAGCAGGTCGTATCTTTACCTGCTATTGGTTCTAACCTAATACATATTGGTTCATATAGTAGAAACCATCCAATGCAGAATGATCAGTATTCTGAACACATATTTTCATCAGTTGGGCATTGCATTTTGTCATATTCCATCAATTCTTGGGCTTTATTAGAAGTAAGGTTGTGCACAACTAATTCTGATATCACTTATATCCATTATTAAAACTATATGTTAATGCGCCCAGCATTGACCGCTGAAACAAATAGGAGTCTTCAGATAAGATTCCACATCACGAGAAGCACTGGGACAAAAAGATGTGCTTCAAAATTGATTAATCCAATTTGAGCATGAAATGAATCTAAAACTTACATGCCATCCTTCTTTGATCTGAAATCTAAGTACCTCTTCAGAACATCATCCGCATTAGGTGATCGAGGAAGTTTTACAAGCTGCATAAAGAAAATTTTCACACCACATCAGGATTCTACATTATCACATATGGCAGTAAACTTGCCTAAAATTACATACAAAACTTGCAAAAGCAGATTTGGTCAAACTTTTTTTAACATTTGGTAATTGCCAGCATCTTTAGGGATCATATATTATAAAGTTGTCACTAGATTGCAATACTGAAAAATCCTAGATTCATGGCTTCTCCTCTTGCTAATGTAACTACATTAATATGTTTCAAACAAAGTGATTCCAAGAAGATTAAAAAAAGAAAAGAAAAAGATGATCTGCCATTCATTATGGTTGCTTGCCTTATCCTGCTGGTTGACAAATTCCCAATCATCAACAAGTTGCTTCTTCAAAGTTGACGGAATTTGCATCTTGATACGCTTTTCAGTCACATCCTTCTGACAATTTGACAGGAGAAATAAAGCATAAAGGTTCTAGAAGATTCCAGAGAAGCATTTAAAAGAATGCAGATATGTGCCTAAAGGCATCTGTGATTCTTATTCATTAGACTTTGTAAAGTTTGCTATTATACATCAGGTGTACTAGACAAACGGGCTTATAATTAATGGAAATAAATTGTGCACCAAGAGATACAACAGGTTAACACCCCTGCATTCAATTAATACTTCAGATTTGAAAACAAGCATGTTAAAGCGTCACATAAATCAGGTTCAAACCAGACCTCAATGCTCGAGTCACCCTTGCGCTTCTTCCCTTTTGTCACTATAAAGAAATATTGTTAAACTATGATACTAATGTAATTCATCCTGACAAGAGTATTGTTGAAAACATGAATGGAGATAAACCACAAAAGAAAGGAACACCTGGGACTTTTAAGAGCATGAAGTTAAGGTTACTCATAGAAAAGTTAGAAGTCATCAATGAGTGCCCTAATGCTTTGACCATCAAAAAAGTAGGAGCCACATGATACTTCACGAAACAAATTAGCATATAAAACCAAATGCATTTAGATAATATGAGATTTGGTGTAAGAGGTTATCAAATAACCACACTGAAACACTGAACTCCATCAGAGTCAATATGTTATTGGTTAAAGGAAAATGCTAGATGACAGAACTTCTGTTAACTATGAAAAGTAAGAACATAATTTTATTTGCTCCCCGGAAGAAAACTGAATTTAATTCACTTTCAACAGGATCTATGTCTAACCAATAATGATAAAAGTGAACAAGGAAGGGCAATAATGAGGATAAAATGCCTAACGAAATGCAGATATTATCTAAAGTAACAAAATAAAGAGAATATGAACACCAGTAAAGCATGGAAAGGATTTGTAAAGATAGCAAACCATTGGGTTTGGAATCTTCCTTCTCCATTTTAACGTCTGCAAAAATAAAACAAGTAGTATTATCGCAAATGAAAGAGCTAAAAAATTAATTGCATTTTGCATATCTTTGCAGACTAAATTCTCCAATTAAGATAATATATTTTTGATGATGATTGGATAACAATCATCAAAATTGAAGAAACTTGCGTGCAACCAGGCAGTTCTATGGGATATGGAAGAAACAAGCAACTTGTAAATAGCCAATTACCAGTTAACAGATTTGGATACTTTCCAGATACCATATGGAATCCCAGAAAGGTATGCTCACAACAGAAAATAACCAGGCAGAAAGCAAAATGAAAAGCACCCCAACCATTGTTTTAATAACTAACTTAAACAATGTGGTGGATAAATATATGTGTGAATTACTGATACTTCCAGACAACGACTTAGCATGACTTCAGGCCATTATCCAGAGCAATTAGCTAAGCAAAACCCAATAGATTCAACTTTTAAAGTAAACCCGAGGTGACCGCTTCAAGCAGTGATAAGCATGTTTGTCACAATTATCCCTTTAAATCTGGTTTATATCTACCGGTATCTTCAGAATTGCAAAAGACATCAAGATAAAAAATAAAAGTGCTTCTGAACGGTACAATCCCTATACTGATTTCTTGGTAAAAGTGTCTCCACAATGCCATTGTTGATTTGAGGTAGATTTTTTCAAAACGAAATGTTAAATACAAATCTAGACATATATTTATCTAAATGGCAGTGTCCATATCAATTTGACAGATGGCTAATCAAAAAGATGATTTACAGTTATGATGAAATACATCAAAAAAGCTTTGACCACAAGGATCCATCCAGTAGAACAACTGTCACTGTCACTTCACTATATCAATGATTTATTATAAGAGACAATCCCCAGGGGTGAGGTAAGAGACAATCTCTATGCTGACTGTCCTGGACTAGAGAATTACTCATCTACTTCCAATCTAGTAAAAGCAAAAATTTTTAAAAAGATTATGATATTCACAATTTTCATGAAGATACCCAAATATGAGATGAACAAAACTAGCATAAGAACTTGAATTTTAACATTTAAGCCTTAAGTAGCCAGTTATATTAATTCAAATATCATATACACACAGATATAAAGTAACTTACCAGTAGAAATCTTTGGCTTAGTTTGAGCAGCACGTCCAAACTTTGATGTCTTGTCTACACCTAGATTATTCACAAGGGCCTGCTGTTTCTTCACGTTCTCTTCAGTATGTTTCAATAGCCTGTCTGTGGCTACCCATTCGTCCCAACTGTTGGCAATATGTCCAAGCCATAGTAATGATTTCTGTATTCCTTTTTTAAACAAGGGCATACTTATTAATGAAAGAATGCTCCCAGTATGAAACACAAAATTTCTAGGAAACCTTCAGACTGCTCTTTGATTGGCAGTTAATTCCTAAAAGCAACAAGAAGTGGAGCACTTCCACCAAACAAAAAATAGCTAATTCATAAAGAGATCCCAACAAATCTCATAAAGTTGAAAGGGTTTATCTTTAGTAGTAGTTTCATTCCCCAACTTCTTCTCAAAGGTCCAGATATAAAATCTTCGGATTAAGTTTAAAGGCTTAGCTATCCAAATAGGGATATCAAGGAACCCAAGTATATAACTATAGCTATATTTACTTGTAAAACAAAGAACAGTAAAAAAAATTCACGAGTATTCTTTTGTCTAGTGACTAACTATTTCAGTAGTAAGCACTGAACTTTTATCACCTCAGCAGTTTCCGTATTCTTGTTATAATCTTGGTCACTTAAACTGCCAATTTAATTCTTCTACCACCAACCTTCAACTTTTAGATTTATAGTTTTCTTTAATGCTTTTCAACTTTAGACTTATTGTAATTTGATATGGCCAGTAAAAGCCCCAAAGATCAACTGACATTACAAAACTAAAGCTGTCAAAATATTGAAACTAGAAATTAGTCACACTAAAATACCCTTTGGTCAACCTTAAGAATAATACACAAAAGGGACTCATCTTTGCTGTGGTTTGGAACATGCAAAAAGCACAACCACCTTAAAGGCCTATATCACAAAAGGCAGGACTCTGTGATTCTAGTTACAGTTCTTGTAAAAGCATTGGTGGTGAACAAGATGTGCTTGCGTCTCAAACTTTTAATGTTCTTCTAACTTTCCAGATAGATAGTAGCAGTAAGACACTTTTGTATTGTTCCACAACAAAATATCTAATATTACATAGTGCAGCCTGTATTGAAAAGTACTGGAGCTTGAGCTTCTAATTACTTGGACGCATTATAGAAAATCAAATTCCAAATCCTGCATTCTGTGATTCACAAAGTGATGACTCTAGGAAGGATCATATAGAAGTTAACAGAGTAAAAGATATTCATCTGAAAAGAAAAACTTAAGTGCATAGAATATACAGGTACTTACTTTTTATTCCAACCCTGCAAAACACGAAATTGCACATCAGTTGACAGCATAAGAATAACATTAATTGATAAATCAATAGGTTATTAGTAGATCAGTAGCAATTCAAAATAGAAACTCAATAAGATAGTTCAGACTAAAATCTAGAGAAAGAGCTCACAAGATAGTGAACAAAATATCTCCATTCCTTCTTCCGGCATTCAACTTTTTGAACCTGAAAAGTACAAGCACACAAGGAAACTTAACATGCAATACTGCAAAAATCCAAGCTAGACTTAGTCACAGACACTCAATTACCGAATAAGTTAAATTGTAACACTGAAATTCACTGCAAACTCTTCACAACTAACCTTCAACAATCGCTATCTACAACCTAACTTGGCTGCTACATAATTCAATCTACGGATGAAGTTCCAACCAATATCATATATTTCAAGCAATTGAACCTTGAAACTTAAACTATCACAGATTCCAAGCAATTGAACCTTGAAACTCAAGTTAAACACATAAAAGCCAAAATAACAAACTCGATTATTCTCAACAATCACTACCCACAACCTTGAACTTGCCTGCAACTGAACCCAATCTATAACCATTCCCATCAATATCATATATTTTCAAAGCAATTGAAGTTTGAAAGTCAAATTAAACGGCGAAAAACCCAGAATATCAAACAGAATAATCATAATACTCGTTGACCACAACCTTGAGCTCGCCTGCAAAATAACTCAATTTAAACTAACATTTCAGTTTAGTATCACAGATCTCAAAGCTATTGAAGTTATAAAATGAATTTAACCGGTAAAAATACAAAAATGTCAAACACGATAATCTAATACTCACTATCCTGCAACAGACCTCAATCTACAGTAACCGCTCCGATAAACATCACAGATTCCAGAGCAATTGAACTTTGAAACGCAAATTAATCGAAAATCCAAAATATCACAAAAAAGAGAAAGGCACAATCCACATAAAATATTGTAAATGCGTTTGGAGCGCGACAGACATTGGCTACTTAGATGGCTGGTGTGACTGAGAGAGGAAGTTAGACATACATACGTAAATATAAGTAAATATATAATATATACGTGCCTTGGCTTCGTAGATGCGGGGACCGTGATAAGCGAGGACGCGTTCGCCCTCAGTGAAGAGGCCAGTGACGGAAGGGGCAGCGTCGCCGCTGGAGGTTTCTGCGTCGCTTCCAGACTCTTCCTTCGATGAACTTCCCATTCCTTCTAACCGACACTGATTCAGAGAGAGTATGTCAGAGATAAGAGCGAAGATATTATTCTCCGGCGTGTCGGGAGAGTTTGTCGAGTTTTGAAATGAAATCAAGTGGGAATGTGGTCTTCTGCAACACCAACCCACACTTATGCTATCCTGTTTTTGAAAAAACTAAGGGAGTGCTGTTTTTTTAGTTTATTGGCTAAAAATTAGCCTTTTAAAAAGTTATTAATATGTTTTATTGGATAACTTATTTAATTTTAATAAGTTAATTTTTAAAAATTTCAAAAAAGGAGTTTTTAGAGTTAGTTGTTTGTCTAATGATAATATTGTCCCTACTTTACTCTCTACTTTTATTGCGTGTGTTTTTAAATTTGACTTTTTTTATCGTATAATTATATCGTGAAGTTTTGAATAATATAATAAATAAGTTAATTAAATTTTTTAATTTTTATTTAATTTTATAATATTAATTTACATTTAAAAATATTATAATATTTAGTTTTTGAACAAAGAATTACATCAAATTAATATTTCTAGTTTATAATTTCTATATATCATATTTGTGTCATACTATAATTATATATATATATTTAATTTATTAACTAGTAAAATTCATACATATTATATGAAAAATAATAATATGATATAGCTCGCTACATTATTTATATTAATTGAGAATTTAGTGTTGAATTATTATTATTATTGTTGTTGTTGTTGTTGTTGTTATGTTTTTTATTAAAGTTATAAACTTAATTTTGTAAAATTAAATATTTAAATCTAAATTCTCATAAGAATATTTAAATAAATATTAAAAAATATAATATCCATATCTTTATAATTTTTTAAATTATGCTCTCATAAGTTATTACACATCAACAACTAATACTAAATAGCTAATTTAACCTAATATCTTTAATAAAGAGTTGATGTTATCCGTTGGTCAAATCAGCTGATAGAATCAGCTATTAGCTAACTACTGATATAATCAGCTAACAATTAATGCAATCCGATGTTTGTCAAACATGACTCAAGCTTGCAACATTTAATTTAATTTAATGGCATTTGAATTTGCACCGATCATGTTTAATATAATAAATTAAGGAAAATAATTTACTCCTAAAAACTATGATCATTTAAATATTTTAAAATAATAACAAATGTATCGTACCATATTCTAAAATGATGGGCTTTTAGATAAATATTTTCATTAGTAAAATAATTGCGTGAATATATAAATTGTAATCCTTTCTCATTATTATGATATAATTTTATAAATACATTAAATAAATTATTTCATACACCTAATAATTTATAAATTACATATTTAACAGATTTTATGATTCTATCTATCATCTTTTAAATTATTAAAGTAAAAATAATGCTTATCTTAATTTAAATTATTAAAATAAAAATATCTTAAACAAAAATTCAAACTTTTTAAATTAATAAGTATTGGGAAATTGAGACGAAATCAGATCCCTATTGCAGCGAAATAATTAAATTTTTTTGTATTTTGATTTTTAGAAATATTACTTTAATTTTATAAAATAAATAACATATAAAGCATGAATCTTAATTCAAACTTTATTCTGAAACTCGATCTTTTTCTTGTTGTTTCCAAAACTGGTCAATTTGAATCATCGTAGCCACACAAATGTTTGAAAAATCAAGATTACTTTAATTTTATAAAATAAATAACATATCAATCATAATATAGCATGAATCTTGATTCAAACCTTATTCTGAAGCTCGATCCTTTTTTTATCTCATCCTGTAAGTCAATCTCAACTATCATAGCCGCACAAGTGTCTGACCTTTAACAATATTCACAGAACAAGTTAAGAGAACTATGTAACTCTTATAGAGAATGTTAAGCAAGAAGTGCTAGCTTCATTAAAGCTTAAATTTATTTACAATAAAATTTGGACATTTTAACAATTTAATTGAAATTAAATTATAATTTCAATTAAACTTTAATTAGAATTACAAATAATTCTAATTAAATACTAATTATGCTCAAATAAGATTTAATATCTCATATTGATTCTTATTTATTAAATATCTTATATTTAATTATAAAGTTTTTCAGATTTTACAATCAAATCCAACTAAGTATTTGATGTCCTTAACTTAAGGACTTTTGTTTTATATGCTATTCTGAGATGTTTTAGAGGTACATCTATTCAGTTGTTGTTGATTTGTGCTATTACTATCTTCTTTTATGTTTATTGTTACAAAAAACACAAAAGAAAAAAAGAAAAAAGATCAAACAGTAGCATTAGATAGTGATGAGTAGTTATAATCCCATGTTTCTATTTGCACACCTCAGAATTTTTTTAATTGTCCCACGTTACTTAGTGCTTTGTGAATGTTTATGAGTAGCGTTTACCCTTTTTACTTTACCTTAACCTAAGCCCCATTATAACCCTTAGTAAAAGCCCTTTTGATCCATGATGACATATATTCTATGTAGTAGAAAATAGGTGAATTTGCAAACCTATGGTAGTGTAATCTCTTAGAGGAAGCTTTAAGTGAAACACAACCCTTATACACTTGAGTGACATGAGTGAATATTGTGAGAAAATTCCATTTTAATTTTATGCTTGCTTTTGATCAAAGATATCTACCTTTGATTTTGTTTGTGTGTATTAATGAAAAGATTATGACATATGTAGTAGCTTGATACTTGAGTTTGTCGAAATTTAAGGGATTGCAAATACTTGATTTTCGCAGAAAATGAAATGACAGAATATGTTAGTTATGATCTAAGTAAGTTGCTTGAGGACAAACAACAATTCAAGTGTGAGGGTGTTGTTAATAGGCGTTTTATATTGATTTTAGATACATAATTTGCTAAATTCTTGTCCATTTAATGTTTAAATTGCACTAATTAGGAGTTATTTGTTTTAATTTTAGGCACATATTAGATTTGGAACATCTAAAAGCATAAATCAAGAAAAGCTATCAAAGGAAGCAAGGATAAAAAGTGTTAACATTTTGGCCACTTAAAAAAAGTTAACATTTTGGAAGACAAGAAAAAGGAGGGGGTTTTTGCGTGAATGATAGGTTAAAAGGTGAATAAGAAGAGTGGGACTAGGGAGAGACCTGTGGAGATATTGAATGGGAGAAATGAATAGAAGCAGTTAGCGGTGGCAGTGAGAGGAATGAAGAGTGTGAGTGTGTATGAATATGGGTGGACCAAAAACCCTTATTAAAATATTCAATAAATAGAAACAAGAGAAGAAGTTGGTGGAGACAGAGAAAGGAACAAAGACAGTGAGTGTGTGTGCGTGAATAAAGGTGGACCAAAAACCTTTATTAAAACATCAATACACAGGATAGAAGAAGAGGAAGCTGGCGGCGACAAAGATAAGAACCAAGAATGAGGAGTGCATGAATAAGGTGGCCCAAAAATTAATTGTAGAAAGAAGGGACAAAGCTGGCGGCGGTAGTGAGAGAGGAGATAAAACAACATTGGCCAAGAAGATAGTGTGAGCAGTTGCGCGTGAATAGTAGGAGATAACGTGAGCAGCTACAGCAGTAGGAGAAGACTAAGGGGCCATTTGGTTCCACTTCTGTTTTCTGTTGTTGTTTTTGATTTCTGTTTTTTCCTAAAAAAATGAAAACCTGTCTGGTTGAGATTTATAATATAAAAATTGAAAACAAAAACCTATTTGGTTGAGATTCTTAATAAAAATTGAAAAAAAACATGTTTGGTTTTATTATCATGCTTCTATTCTTTTGTAATTATACTATTATGTGTAATAATTATAATATAATACATTA
>JANZLD010000237.1:8248468-8259618 GCA_026413575.1 Erythroxylum carthagenense | reverse complement strand
TGTTGTGTGGCTCATTACTCGATGGCTATAAACGTGTTAGCCACTGAGCCGTGTTTGCTCACCCCATTCTCCCTCCTTAGGTGCAATTTCAAGTTGAGATCTGAACCTTGCAAGGCATCGGGCATAACTCCAAGATTTATACATTTTTGTATTAAGTTAGTAACTAGCTTTCGGAATGGCTTTATAAGCATATTAAGCATTGAGCATCTCGTATGTTGTATTTTGGTACATGATTCATGATGAATATGCTGATATGTAATTAAAGCTATGATTGAACTCTTAAATGATTGATAAAGAAATGAGAGCTCTAGTACTCTCTTCTTCATGTGAAATTGTTGATTTGCAATCTGTGCTTGACCTTGAAAAGGGTATATGTATGAGTCTTTTGATCATTGAGTTGTTGTTGGGTTTTGTCTTGGGATAGCTTGCTGGTATTTGCAAAGGTTTACGAGTTGTGGTTAGGAAAGATTTAGAGATAAGATTGGTAGTGATCTGAAAAATGTTCACTGGACATGCTTCAGTCTTTTAGCCACAACGTTTACTTTAGTAATCCAAACGAGATGATTCTTAATTTGGATTAAACTAGAGACATATGGCTACATTTTGTAAGAAGACATCGAATTTCAATTCTGTGTCTAAGAGTCTTAAATATTGTCCTGAAGTTAAGAATTGGGTGCAGTGTTAGTGCAGGAATGAAAGTCTTATATTCTGACTTTAGGGGCAATGTTGGGATTGATAAAGATAGATTTTGGCAAAATTCCCTTCTGTAAAGTTGTATATTTTTCTTTTATCTTTCCAACGGCATAAAGTTTGTAAATTTTGGACATCTGAGTGAAAAGTTATGCATCTTATAAGTGGAGACGTTCTGGAGAGAAAGTCAGACGAAGTTACTCTTCATCTTCGTCTGTGATGACGTCATCTTCGTCTGTGATGACGTCATCTTCGTCTGTGCTGACATCATCTTTGTCTTAGTTTTGCTGACATCATCGTCTGCTTTTGGTTTTGACCGTTCTTCCTTCTTTTGGCCATAACTTTTTGCATAGACCTCCGATTTAGCTGATTTTCGAAGCGTTGGATTTCTAAAAAAAATTTCTACCTTTTTATACCTGATTTATCAGTATTGCTTTTGAATTGAAAAAGGTGATTTGAAATAAAATATGATGATCGGTTGATAAAGTTTGAATATACTTCACTTATTTTAAAATATCTTGAGCTATAGAGCTCCGATTGAGGCGATTCTTATTTTAAATTAAACTAGAGACCTAAACCTACAAGTTTTATGAAGGTTCCGACCTGAAATCTAGCCTCTAAGGTTTTCAAATTCTGACATGAAGTAAGTAGAGTGTCAGTTTTGACTGTTTTCTTTAGATAGTATTTTGAGCGTAACTTTTTCATTTCTAATCCAAATTGAGCGTTTTCAGTGGCGCTAGAATCGTTAGGTCTTGAGGAACAAATGTCCTTAAGAAGTCGATCTGAGTTTCCTTTTGGAGGTTTTCCCAAATTGTGGTCAGTGTGTAGTCGGTTTTGGGTCTGCTATGTTCATGTGTTTCCGAATGTTGGGCCTCGGAGACGGGGTCCAGCAGAATGTGTTTGATATTTAAGGTTAAAAAGCACAGAAATTATCTTATAAAAAAAAATATTAGCCATATAATCCTTCAACATAGTGGGATTAGGAGTCTTTGGAACCAAAAATAAATTATTTTTATTCCAATCTGACTATAACCTTAAGCTGGAGAACAACTTCAAAACTACAGCACAAGCATGAGATTTAATGTAGTCCTAAAATTTATAATAAAAAATGCAATGAATCCATTAGAACCTAAGGCCTTATTAAGATTGAATACAAACTTTTTAATATCATCCAAGGCGAAAAGCCTGTGAGAAATTCAGATTGTTTCTTTGTCAAAAGCCTAAGAACAATGGAGCTAATAAAAAAGTTAATGGAAGCAATCTAGTTGGAGATCACAAAATGCTTTGTAATATATGCTAGTACGGAAAAGAAGGTCCTTATACCTAGTTAAGACCATCTACTCATTATTTCTTAAGTATGAGATTCTATTGTAATTCCTTTTAGTTAAAAGAGATTTATGAAAGAATTTTGTGTTACATTCCTTTTCTTTAAGCCATAATACCTTATAAGCTACCAATGATGTAAGAGCTGCTAAAGCCTTATAGTGATCAGAAAAGGTTAGACTTTCCTTAAGTTTAATAGATAAATCAGTAGGACAATCATAAAGATCCCTCTACATTTTCATAAGTCTCCCTAGCTGATTCAAATTCCATTTTAGGGTGAGTTTACATTTTCAACTTTAGCTTTTTAATCCCTTTCTTGATTCTCATAAATTTCCTATTGAATTTCTAGGATGGATAGCCTTTACATCTAAGCTTAAGCCTTCATTTAATGGCTTATGGAAACTGTTAACATTACACAAAAAGTTAAAGAATCAAAATGAGAAGATCTTCTATGAGCCCCAAAGAGATCTAAATTCTCTATTGGAGAGTGTTGGAACTTAGAGAGTAATAAAGTGAACACTGTTGCACTAAGACTTCAAAATCCATTTATAATTAACCAATGCATTGTCTAGTGTCTTCCTCGTAAACCAAATGCCTTTTTCCTATTATTCCATGTGAAAAATAATCATTAGATTTAGTATATTACCACTAGGTTTATGAGATAAGATCACAACTCCTTGTATGGTTTATTAGTGCATCTAGCTTCCTTATATTCTAATGAAAATATAGTGCTATTAAAATCATATAAAAGGATCCATGGTTTCGTGATATACCTCATAAACACCATATGCTCACTCTATAAGGATGTTCCTTTAAAAGAAAATTTTAAAGTTTATATAAATACAAACTAGGGTTTCCCTACTCCCAGGATGTCCACGAGTTTATGAATACATTGAGAGGAAGACAATTATCAAGTGACAATGATACTATTGGGATTAAAAGCCACTACTATTCTCTAAAGATTATGCTTTTCATGATTAGTTATGAGTTTGTACTTCTTCTTTAACAACCATATGTTAACACATTTATCATTTTTCAACTTAGTCTCCAAAATGCAAAACAAGATTTTCTTTATTTAATTAATATAATCTGAAACTATTTTATATTTTTTGGGGATATTAAGCCCCTTCATATTTTAAGAAAAGGTATGTATTAGTTAACTAAAGGAGTTGACAAGCTTACTCTTGTATTTCTGACTCAACTTTCTTCTTCTAATAGTTTTAAAGCCCTTCAAGGACCAATAGTTTGTATCTTTTTACTTAACATTCTCCTTTTAATCAATTCATCACTTTCTCTAGCAGATTATAAGCCAATATTTTCTAAAATAAATTTAGTAGAAGGTTGTTAAAATCACTGATCATAGTTAGGTTTGTAATTGGAGATGCAAAAGCTTTTTATAGATTAGAGATATAAGGAGTAGCATTCTGTATAGGTAGCAAATTCTTATTGATAACTTTAGGAGGAATAACAGGTTAAGGAACAATTGAAACTTCCATAGTAAGAGCCTTAAGAGTCAATTCCTACTGGACTAATACCTCATCATAAAGCGAATCCATAACTGAAGCAGCTAGTAAGACCTAAGTAAGAGCAAATTAGATCTCTAAGCTCATCAACTCCTTAAAGTCACCCTTTTTAAAACCTTCTACTAATAGACATCCAAGCTTTCCCTTGTTGTAAAAATAAAGGTCTCCATTAAATAAGATGCTCTAATAGTGTCCTCCACTAAGTAATCATCCTCCCTAACCCTAGTAAAGGAATCTCTAATAAAAAGGACCTAGTTCACCCATAAAGGATTAGGCCTTTAATAGACCAATACTTAAGAGGAATTTTATAAAAGTTAACCCATAAAGACAGTTTCTTTTATTTAATATCCTCAAGTTTAGTAGTATGTTTTCACAAATTGCAACAAAGTGGCATACTATTATAATGACAGGGTCTAGCTTTTATAACTTCTTTATCTTTATCTTTGACAACAAATTTGAATATAGATATATGGCATTTACTTATTAGCACTTCCACCTATTAATAGGCATTTTATTTTGAGTTTAGATACATAATTTGCTCAACACTTATCTATTTAATATTTAAATTGCACTAATTAAGAGTTATTTGTTTTAATTTTAGGTACATATTAGATTTGGAACGCTTAAAAGCATAAAGGAAGAAAAGCTCTCAAAGGAAGCAAGGATAAGAAATGATGATGTAGCAACCCATGTCACCTAAAAAATGTAAACGCTTTGGCTAAGACAAAAGAGTGGGGTTGTGGGTGAATAAGAAGGGTTTTGCATGAATAAGAAGAGGTGGACTGAAAACTTAATTGTCACATCAATATATAAGAGAGAAGCAAAAAAGCTGGCAGCGACAGAGAGAGGAGAACCAAGACAGCATGAGCATTAGCTGTGTGTGAATAGGAGGGTGGGCCACAAAGTTTATTTGTCACGTCAATGAATAGGAACGAAGGAGAGAGCTACAACTGGGAGAGAGAGGTATGAATAGGAGTTGGACCAACATCTTATTTGTCACATCAACTATAGTAGCAAGGAGGGAAGAGAGAAAATAGAACAGCATGACAGACGTTTACGGTAGAGAAAATAAAGTAGTGCTAGAAGAGAATTTCTTAGACAGCAACAATTATTTCTCCCCAAAACTATATATTGGGTGTTTTTAATTTTTTCCTTATTTTTTTTATTTTTTTTGGATTTGATCAATGTAAATATATATTATGACCATAATTTATATTACATTGATGAATATGTATAAGTAAGTTTTTTTGGTTGAGGTTAGGATTGATATTAGATTATGTCAATTTTTGCGGCATTGTTTTTTGCTTGATTGAATACATATTTAGTCCTAATTTAGCTTGATCACCTAGATTAAGGCCGTAGATGATTGAATGCCACAACCAATGGAATTTAATTTGTTGAAAAATTAATCAAGTAAAATACTTGAGACTAAAGTGTAGACTAACTTTAGGATCTTGTGTGGGATACCTAGGATTAACGAACTTAACTTTAGGCTTCTTGTATTGAATGCCTTTTATTCCAAATTATCTATGAACTAAGTACGCAAATCAGATTTAGAAGAGAAGGGAATTCTTATAAAAAATGGGTTGAACTTCTTTAAGTGAAGTAAATCTTAAATAAAAACACCGTTAGAAGTTTTAATGTCTAATCCAATTGAAATCTGATACCTTAGCCAATTTCTGTCACTTGATTAAGTCTATTCGTTTTTAATTCATACTTTGCATGTTGCATATTTCCTTGATTCACTTACTTTATTTTATTTTTAAGTCAATCGATTATTAATCATCTGAGTAATTTTGCATTGTTTAATTTAATTGTCTTGCGTGTTGGAATCTCCGGTTATTACCATTTTATATTACTTATTGATGGGCTATGCTTGCATGTAGTTGGTCTAAATAGAATTTAATTTATATTGTTTTGTTTATAATGCAACAAATTTTTTGGCACTGTTTCCAGGGAATTTCCTTATTATGAGTCATTAGGTTAGATGGTATTCATTGTCTCAGATTTAATTTTTTCTTTGTTGTTTATTTGCATTTTTTAGTTATTTTCTTGATTGTTTTACTTTGGTGTGTTTCATTTTCCATTCTTAGCTCTATTATTATTTTCTTTTTATTTGTTCCATTTTGTTTATACTCACTCGTGGTCAAAAGCTCGAGAATTTGCTACTAGATACTAAGATTGAAAAAATTGCTTGTAGGTTGCGTAAGGAAACCAGATTAGCCTAGAATAGTAACATAGAAGAAGGGATTAGAGAAGAGTAGTTTTTAGAGATGGAATAGCACGAGGAGGGGTTGATGCCACCTTCTGAAGAGAGAAGGGAGTTGACTATGATGGATTTGACTATAGGGCACAATAATAGACCCATGCCTCCTATTTAAGGCCAACAATCATAACTACAAGTTTTGAAATTCCTCATAGCATTACTTCCATAGCAAGAGCATCTCAGTTTGAAGGATTTCTTTTGGAGGATCCAAACACCCATTTGGAGACCTTTCTAGATATTTGTGATTTGTTCAAGCATAATGGAGTGTCGGATGATATGGTGAGATTAAGGTTATTCCTATTTTCTTTAAAGGATAAGACTAAAGCATGGTTAGCTAGTTTTCAGTCAAGATCGATTACTACATGGGATGAGATGATGAGATTATTTCTAGCTAAATTTTTCCCTTCTGCCAAGGATGCAAAGATGAAGAATGAGATCACTTCCTTCACCCAATATGAAATTAAAAGTCTATATGAAGCGTGGGAGCAATTTTGAGATAAGTTGACACAGTGTCCTAGTTATGGGTTCTCCACATAGCAACAGGTTAATTCTTTTTATATATGGTCACTAGTAGCTTTCAGTATCATATAGATAGGCATTCCAAATGACCTACAAGATCTCATGTAATAGACAACACAGTGGCTTTATAAGCTCAAATGGATGTTTTGACGAAGAAGCTGCATAATCTAATGTGCAGTATAAGAGGAGGAGCTAGTTCTTCATTGAGGAGTTGTGCTATATGCTAGCATTATGGTGGAGATTCCCATGCATATTCTGAGTATCAAGTTGGGAATCCTTTTGTTCAAGAGACAGAAGAGGTCCATTATGTGGGCAATTATAACAAACAGAGAGGGGATCCATATTCTAACACCTACAACCCATAGTGGAGGAATCATTCAAACTTTTCTTGGTGGAACGATTAGATGGTACAATCACATTCATCCAATGGTCAAAGACAACCACCTCCAGGCTTTAAGCCTCCTAATCCTTTGCCACCAGAGAAATCTAATCTTGAAGAGCTACTCTCAAAATAAATCTCTACTATTGAGGTTAGGATGCAGAATCAAGAATCTTCTATCAAAAATTTGGAGAATCAAATGAGCCAAATTACAAGTTTGTTGAAAAAAAAGACCTTCGAGTTCATTGCCTAGCACTATTGAGGCTAACCTGACAGAACATGCAAAGGCAATCTTATTGAGTAGTGTTAGACAAATTAAGGAAGTAATGGAGAAACTGAAGGATAAAAAAGTGGAAATGAGTAAAGAAGAAGAGAGTCGGGAGAGTAGCAAGGACGCCAAGGAAGCACCAGCTGCAAAGCAGGATCATCCAAAGTTATTTGCTGACCTCATCACACATCCAGTAAGACCTTGGATTCCTTATCCTTAAAGGTTGAAAGGTACACAATTAGATAAGTAGTTTGGTCGTTTCCTTGAGATATTTAAAAATTTGCATATAAACATCCCTTTTGTTGAGGCCATAGCACAGATGCCTTCTTATGCTAAGTATTTGAAAGAAATTTTGTGTAATAAGAGAAGGCTTGAAGAATATGCCACGGTGAAGCTAAATGTGGATTGTTTGGCCATATTATCAAAACATTTGCCACCAAAGCTTAAAGATCCAGGGAGTTTTACTATTCCTTGTGTTATTGGTGAATTGCATATAGATAGGGCTTTAATGGATATAGGTGTGAGCATTAACTTAATGCCTCTTTCTTTTTTAGGAAGTTAGGATTAGCAGAGCCCAAACCCACTACTATTTTACTTTGACTGACAGATAGGTCCATCACTTATCTAAGAGGAGTCATAAAGGATGAATTGGTCAAGGTCAAAAAGTTCACCTTCTCGGTGGATTTCTTAGTCCTTGACATAAAAGAAGATAAAGATATCCCCATCATTCTTGAGAGATCTTTCACGTCCACTGCACGGACCATCATCGATGTGTAGTGTGGAAAGCTCATTTTGAGACTTCAACATGAATAACTAGTGTTTGATGTATTCAATGCTATGAAGCATCCTTCTACTCTTAACTCTTACCATTTTATTGATGCTTATTCTTCTAGAAGCATTGGAGGATATTGGAGTTGAGTTGGAGCAGGTATGTTGGACAAATTATAGAGCATACAGGCCTCTCCAACGTCCAACCAAGCTATTTCTGAAGCCTTCAATTAAAGAGCCTCCTTCTCTTGACCTTAAACGTCTTTTGAGTCATTTGAAGCACGTTAGTCTTAACCCACTTGAGCACTTACTAGTTATCATTTCTTGTTTGTTAGGTGCCATAGATGAGCAGTTGTTAAGGGTAATGCGGGACCATAAGAAGGACGTTGGGTGGTCCATTATAGATATCAAGTGTGTAAACCCTTCCTTTTGCTCGCACTGCATTTTTATGGAGGATGGAAGTAAGGCAATAATGCAAACCCTGAGGAGACTTAAACCACACATGAAGGAGTTTGTGAAAGATGAGGTTGTAAAGCTTCTAGATGTAGGTATTTTCTACCCCATTTCTAATTCTAGTTAGGTTAGTCCTGTGCAGGTGGTGCCTAAGAAAGGAGGCACTGCTGTGGTTAAAAATGAGAAAATGAATTAATAGCCACTTAGAAGGTAACTGGGTAAAGAATGTGCATAGATTATAGGAAGTTGAATGATGCCACTAGGAAAGATCATTTTCCTTTACCTTTCATTGACCAGATGATAGAGAAATTAGCTAGACATGACTTTTATTGTGCCTTAGATAGATATAATGGATATTTGCATATTCCAGTCGCCCCGGAAGATCAGGAGAAAACAACTTTTACATGCCCATATGGTACATTTGCATATAGACGCATGTCATTTGGGCTATGCAATGCTTCAGCTACATTTCAAAGATGCATGATGGCTATTTTTCTGACATGCTTGAATCCTGAATTGAAATTTTCATGGATCACTTCTCTGTGTTTGGTACTTCATTTGATACTTTCTTAGATAACTTCGAGAAAGTCTTGATTAGGTGTGAAGAGACACATTTAGTGCTTAATTGAAAAAATTGTCATTTCATGGTCCAGGAGTGCATTGTTTTAATTCACAAGATTTCTAGCAAGGGTATAGAGATAGACCCAGCAAAAATTGATCTTGTTAAGAAACTTCCACCACTAAACAATGTTAGATCCATTAGAAGATTCTTAGGCCATGCTGGTTTTTATAGCAGGTTCTTTAAGGATTTTCTAAGAATGCAAGACCTTTGACTGAGTTGCGTGAAAAAGATGTTGTGTTTGCTTTTAACGGTAAATGTTTGAAATCTTTTTAATTATTAAAGGACATGCTTATGACTGGACCTATTCTTATATCTCCTAACTGGTCTCTTCCTTTTGAATTAATGTGTGATGCAAGTGATTATGCAGTGGGTGTTGTTTTAGGCCAAAGATGAGGTAAGACCTTTTATCCCATTTTTTATGCAAGTAGGACACTGAAAAGCGCACAATGCCATTACACCACCATGGAGAAAGAGATGTTAGCGATTGTGTTTTCTTTTGACAAGTTTTGCTTATGTTTGGTTTTGTCTAAAGTAATTGTGCATACTAACCATATAGCCTTGAAATACTTGAAGACAAAACCTGACGTTAAACCAAGACTAATTCGTTGGATGTTACTTTTGAAAGATTTTGACACTAGGTTGAGGGATAAGAAGGGGGTCAAGAATTTTGTAGCTGATCACTTGTCAAGGTTAGATGAAGCTGCTATGGAGAGTGCAACAAAGAATGACATTGAGGAGACTTTTCCTAGTGAGCATCTAATGGTTATGATAGTCACTCCTTGGTTTGCAAACTATGTAAACTACCTTACTGGTAATATCTATCCCCTTAATTTTTCTTATGCTCAAAAGAAAAAAAAATCTAATGTAAGATACTATCTTTAGGATGATCCTTTGCTTTATAAGATTTATGTGGACGGTATTATTAGATATTGTATTCTTGAAGAGGAAATGTCCTCTGTGTTATATCATTTTCATTCTAGAGAGGCTGAGGGACATTATAGTGCATTTAGGATAGCTCATAAGGTTTTAGAGTATGGTTTCTATTGGCCCACCTTATTTAGGGATGCATTTGCATTTGTCAAATCTTGTAATAGGTGTTAAAGGGTCAAGAGCATTAGTAGGAGTCATGACATGCCATTGACTAACATTCTTATTTGCGAGGTTTTTGATGTTTAGGGCATAGTCTTCATTGGACCATTCCCTAGGTCTTTCTCCAATCAATATATACTGGTTGCTATTGATTATGTTAGCAAGTGGGTAGAAGTAGAGGCATTGCCCACAAATGAGTCTAGAGGTGTTGTTAAGTTTTTGAAGAAGAATATTTTTACAAATTTTGGCACACCTAGGGCCATCATTAATGATGGGGGTCGCATTTTTGCAAATAAAGTTTTGATTCATTATTAGCTACGTATGGGGTGACCCATAACGTTGCTACTCTATACCACCCCCAAACAAGTGGGCAAGTTAAAGTCTCAAATAGAGAATTAGAGAAAATTGTTAATGTTTCTAGGCAGGAATGGTATTCAAAGCTAGATGATGCACTTTGGGCATATAGGACTGCATTTAAGACACCCATAGGCATGTCACTGTTCAAAATAGTGTATGGCAAGTCTTGTCATTTTCTAGTTGAGTTAGAGCATCGTGCATACTGGGCTACCAAATTTTTTAACTTTGATTTGTCTTCTGCAGGTGCTAAGAGACTTATGTAGCTTCACGAGCTTAAAGAGTTCTATTTGGATGCTTATAACAATTCGAAGTTGTATAAGGAGCGTGTGAAAAAGTGGCATGACAAGAAGATCCTCCACCAAGACTTTAAGTTAGGCGACGAGGTATTGATCTACAACTCTCATCTTTGTCTTTTTTCAAGGAAGCTTGAGTCAAGGTGGTATGGTCCATTCAAAGTGATCCAACTCTTTCCTTTTGGGGTCCTTGAGGTAAAACGAGAAAATGAAAACCCCTTCAAGGTAAATGGAAAATGAGCTAAATTGTATATGCCCAGGTTTGTGGATAATTTTGAGGAGCAATTGTCTCTTCATAAAACTTCGCCTCCTTAATTACAATGCATGCCTTTTAGTAGGATTATAGTTTTCTTTCTTTTCTTTTCTCATTGTTTCCTTTATGTTTCTTTCTATCTTAATGTATTTCTTTGAGTTTTTTTAGTTTTCTTTAAGGTTTACGTGGTTGGTGGCAAAGAGTTTTTGGCCGATTCTTTTTCAAGGAAGTTTCTTTTTCCTTTTTCCCCTCTTTGTGTTTGATTATTGACTACTTGAACATTAGAGACAATGTTTATATTAAGTGTGGGGGTAACTGGGGGGGGGGGGGGGGGGGGTGAGGTTTGG
>JANZLD010000237.1:8183368-8212243 GCA_026413575.1 Erythroxylum carthagenense | reverse complement strand
CTTAACTAATTCTATATATTTTATTATTATCAAAACATAAAGGGATTTAATTTGTTAACCACCATTGGTCCAACATTGATCACTCAACTACCTCCATATAGTTCATGTTACATCCAACGACTACCGAATGAGCTATCCATGATTAGAATAAATCATAAATAGTATCAAAATATAGCAATCCCTATACAAGATAACTTTATAAATCTCACGTCAAAGAATCACTTATACAATCATCACAATTAGAATTTCTAAAAACATACAAGTAATGTTTCAAATGAATTTCTTATATCAGGTCAGTTTAGTGAACTTATTTTCTAACAAGCACTTACATGTTTGTTTAAGTATCTCCATACTTTAACTTATGAGATCGACTACTTCATTCATAAGAAAAAACATATGTAATGTCTTTTTATATTTTATTATTGTCTAGTCTTAATAGAATAATGACTGGGAACAATTTCGGTATAATACATAAATGTAAAATGAATTTCATAATTATAATCTCATCATAATTTTATTTGCAATATATAATTATCTTATGAACTTTATCATATACATCAAAACATGTACAAGATAAAGAATGATTTTTAAATTATTTTGTCACTAAACTACAATCAATCGATTAGCCGTAAGACATAAATTAGCAGTCTCTCACTTGCACTAAGCCAGTCGTTTAGTATCTTATACTATATCACCATATAACGATTAGTACTGGGACAGTGGCTTAATGAGAGAATTCTACAAGATTATTTATAGTGAGCATTTGATTAAATCTTACAACTTTCACCTTAATTATCACCATAATTAAGAAATTTTTGCCTAACTACATCCTTGGATATTTGATGAGACCTTAGCTCCTTTTACATATTCCACAATACATTGCTGTCTTGAACAATGTAAGGAACTATATTAAGTTCACTATATAATTTATTGAGCCAATTAATCATTTTTACTAAATGAAAAATGTATTATGACTTAATTAGCAACCATTGTTGTATTAGAACCTTTCTAATATTGAATGATATTGTTCTTAAATAAAATAAACCTTAATTGGGATTTACTTCTAAAGTAATATGTTTATCTTCTTAAACTCAAATATCAACTCTTACTTAGGATAATGGATATCTTTAATACTTTATCAGTATCAACTATCTCAAATACTAAACATTTGTAGTACATTATCTATATTCTTGGATTTATAATAGGTAAACAACTTCCAATCTATCTCAATAGATCTAATTCTTAGAATTAAATTATCACCTTTTCATCCAACAAGAGTCATTCTTAGACAATTACATTTTCAAAAATTGCAAATTAGAATTGTTGTTCTCTATGACCAATATGTCTTTATATACTCCCACTTGAGAGGACAACTATACTCCCACTAAACTTCTTGTAGACACAATAAATTTACAATCATCTTCAAAACAAACTTTTTGAATATATCATAAAAGTGAATCTTTCAACATCTTATAGCCTTTCAACTATGCATCAAATGTATCATCAAAAGCACTAGTTCTAGTTGGATGTATTGACATGAGATTTGAACCTTTCAATTTTCATCTTACTCCCACTACTTATCTTAAAACTATTCTTCTATAAGTATATATTGAAACAAATAATTTGTTCAATAGCTCTTTAATATTATATCCAATGTATTGGATATGTCATAACCTTTTATTACCTATTTTAGCTCTAAACTTAATGGATAATACATACTTCAACTAATCATTACATCCTTAAATCATTAACTTCGACTCTTTCAAAAAATTAATGTTGCATATCTAATATGAAATCTTATTAATTGATTCAGTTGGAGCTATTGAAGGTATGTCAATGTACTAGGTATAGCTATAGAATAAATAAATATTACATTATATAATATCTCATATTGTATTTTACTCCTTACATAAATTCATACTCTTGTGAAATTTTGTTACAAAGGAATTCACCAGAGAATTTCATTTACTATAAATAACTGAAAATTTAAAACTCACCAAATAGATATCATCTAAGTGTTTTAGCATTCTCAATGCTTAATTTCTATTTACATTTAAAAATTTAAACTTTTCAAAATTTTAAATCATTATTTTATTTAATGCATATGATTATATCACATAAAGTTTTTAGCAATATAATAAAATATAAGTATTATACTTTTATGTTATTCCATCCAATACATGACTTGTATAAATTTAATAATTCAATACTATCATCATCCTTTCACCAAAGGTTAATTTGGTTATTCTTCAACTCAACAAGTTTTACAAGTTTCATACGATTCATAATTAAAAGTATACATAATCCTTGTATGTAACTTTATGATTCTCATCATGTTGATTTAACCAACATGACATAAAAGAAGAAAATGATTGCATAACTTTTCTTACCTATACTCGATATTCTATAGCAAATGCCTTTAACTGTAGTCCATAATTATTCTTTTAGTAGGCCAAATTGAATGAAATAATTTCATCAAGGTACTATACCTTTCTGCTCTACTTCATTACAACCTCTTGCATCTTGCTATCATGGTATTGACATACATCTTACATGTTGTCATGAAAATTTATAAAACATTAGTTATCATTAAATTTTGTCATTTATATGATTTTGATATATCTCTATAAATTTATCACTGAATTCTTAAAAATGATTATAGCAAAATTACATAATAGACATATTATTTTCTATCTAACTTTGACAACTCTTCTTAAACATAACCTATGTCTAATAAATTAGGTTCATTAACTTAGTTTCAATTATACTAAACAAGGTAAATTCTAATCAGAACATAACATAAATGTAAAAAAGCAAGTAATTAGTTATATGTTATGGCTACTAAATAAGATTAGGACTTTAATAATGTATTTGGTTACTCCCACTATTTTATTTGAAATAATAACCCTCACTATTATTCATAAAGATTACTATAATGTCTTTAGTGGGTTAGGATCTCATTCAAATTTAGTTGATCTTGAGTTTGCTTAACAAATCAACTAAACTTATATTAGATAGATAACAACTTTATCAATCACATCTAACGTGACTCTTGGATTCCTTATATGACAACCCCTGTTAAAACATATCTTATATATTATTCTTAACCCTGCTTTTAAATTTATGTGATTACAAGTTTGCTCATTCAAATCACACAAATTTAGTTAAGTAAAACCTACTGTCATAAAACCAAACATAATTAGGTTAAAGCAGCCTTGAGTTTACTTAACAAGCGTAACAATAAACAGAACTTTGGCTTTATTCTTATAATATTGAAAGACAACAATTATATTCAAAACACGTACTTAATATTTTAACAAGGAATTTAGTCTGTTTGTCTCATTAAACAAAAAATTGCGTGTAAAATATCATACATACAAAGCATACAATTCAACGTGCATAATATATCAAACATATATTCAAACATGCAACTTATGCACTCATAATAAAGTTATTTGCATAAAATCTCAAGTTTCATTTGATTCTAGTTATTAATCTTCATAATCTAAAATAATATTTATAACTCTTTGAAAAACTAAATTAGATCAAACTCATTGATTCCTTAATGAATTAAAATTTTATTCCAAATGGAATTTTAATTTGATTTGAAAATATTTTTCAAATCCAACTGAAAATTATTTCCAATCATCTTAACTACTTTAACAAAATTTTATTGAAAATAATTTTCAATAAATTATTCTTTTTACTTATTATAATTTGGAAAACCTCTTTTTTCAAAATTATATAAGTAATTCATTCTAATCTGATTAAAACTATTCATAATTTAATTAGAAATTCCTTTTCGTTAATTAGAAAACTGTTTCTAATCTAATTAGAAATTCTTTTTTGTTAATTAGAAAACTATTTTCTAACATTAAAAGGAAACTACTTTTAAAATTAAATAAAACATTTTATTTGATTAATAAAGACATTTTTATTATTAAAAAGCTCATTTTCTCAATTAATAAATAAAAATACTTTTCAAATTTTAATCAAGAAAATATCTTTTCTAATAAATCAAGGAACTTATTATTCATAAATAAAGAAATTTTTTTAAATAAATAGAATAATTATTCTCCAAAGAGATAAAATCATATTTTTAATTTATCTTAATTAAATTGAAATAAATAAATTTAATTACGAAACACCATTCTTAATTATTAGAAAAACACTTTTCTTAATTTTAAGAGTCTAATTGATTAATTTCAATCTATTTGAAACTAATCAATTCTAATTTAGAAACTACTTTTCTAAAATTAATTAAGAATCAATAAATTATTAATCTTAATTATATTAAGAAAAATAATTACTCTAATTTTGAAATTGATTTTTAGATTTAAAAATTTATGTTTGGAAAAGGTTTTGGAATACTTTATTCCAAACTAAAGATTGGATTACTTTAATCCAAGCAAACCTTATTCTAGGATTAGAATATTCTTATCCTTGTACCCAAACACAGCTTATTTTAGCCTTAGAATACACTATCCTTGTTGCCAAACAACCAGTACTAGAATATTCTTAACTTTATGTCCAAACATTAGCTATTCTAACCCTGTAATAGTTATATCCTTATATCCTAACACCTTGCTTCTTCTCTTTAAGAAACCCTAAATTCAAAGAAGCCAAACCTTAGCAGCCATCTGTAGCCTTTGTTGATGTTGACTTCTTGCTCCACTTTTAGTCTTGTTCACGCTTCACTTTGACGCAACCATCACAAGAATCTTCCTTTCTAGAGGTGCCACCACGTAGTCTAGCTCTAATGAGCCAATAGTCACAAATCTGTTAGAGAAGTGCTCTAAAGGCAATCACCTTTAGCACTTATTGTATAAATCTTTATGATTAATAAAAAATGCATTTTTGTTAATTTGATGTTCATGTTCTTAATAAATTGACAGTGATTTTAAATCAAATTAATAAAGTCCTTGATACATTACATAACATGAAGGAAATCATGATAATGAGATTCCTATCATGTGTAATTATGTTAGTGTCTAAATTATCCCTAGTTATAGTATTAATAAGACAAGACATTATTATTCAAGACAAACTAGCACATGTTATACTCCTTGATTAGATCAAGCAGTGGATCTCATTAGTTGTAAGCATGAGTTGTTTAGAGTTAATATATGGATGCTTGCTTAGAGTAGTAAGTACATTGAATGACCTGTCATGAGACAATCATATAGATAATCTATTCTAGTTTTAGCGATAGTCTGATAATAGGAATGGTGCAAATATCCTTAAACTTGAGGTGCTCAAGAATATCTTGGATACTGATCATGTACTTTGACTCTATTCCTCGTTGCCTCTCAGAGTTGCTTATAGGGTGGTGATTGGGTACAGCTTGAGGTATTCGAAGGTAATTGAGTAGCCAATAAAGGATTCACCACTCCTAATAGGAGGAGATGATACCCACGGCCTCTTGTCACGGTTATTACTTGGAAATCTCTGACTGTAGTGGAAATGTCATTAAGATATTCTTTAGTGACATATCCAATTGAGTAATGAGCCTTAGGAGGAAGAACTAACATCCCTTAGGCTAGATGTGATATAGTCAGTCTAATGGGAGTTGACCCTTTAACCATAATTTGAACCAAGTGAGGTATAGAATGGTAAAAAGATGAATTACACGGGAACATTATCTATAGAAGGGTTTGTAGTCAAACCACTAACTTTCTGGTCAATTGGGGTCATGATGTGTTGCTAGATACTGCTTATGACTTACTTGAATTAAGTATTAATTCAAGTGGCCAGCATAACTGGAAACCTAATGGGTCATGCATATTGGAGATGTGAAGAATGAGTAAAATAGTTTTGGATGAGGATCTAAGATATGAGAGATGCATGACTAAACTACAAAAGTGTGGTAATTTAGGGTCATTTGATCATGAATCATATGACACATATGAATCTTACGTATTAGATAAGATGACAAAATTACCCTTTAAAGAAAGAGTGAATGGTTTCATCCTAATTTAAGTGGGATTAAAAGCCACTTAATTCCCACTAACTATCTATTGATTTTGGTAGTCAGAGGAAGGCCAAAGAGTGTCAAAGACACCTCGTTTTTTTGCAAAAGTTGTTTGAAAACAAAGTTTCTTTTTGGTGAATTGTTCACCATCTTCTAAATACTCTGTCAAAAAGAACACATCACAAAGCTAGCAATTTGTGTATGTTTTGACCATTCTTTCTAAGAGATTTCAGTCTTCGCTCTTCATGTGGATATCATTAGAGACGTCCTCCTCTGGTCATTATGATTTACGACAACCTAAAGAGGTGAAGATAACAAAGGACGAAGAAGATTGTAAGGCACACATATTAAGTTTATGTTTACTTTACGACATCTAATGGCATATGTTTGATTTTGTATTTTCTAATTTCGTTTTATTTTCTGCTACAAATTTTGATAGTTGATGCATATGATGTATGATCGAAACCCAACAAAATCTCCATCGTTGACCAGCTTCAGATGATGCCTTTTGCAGCTGCTACTAGAGACGCGTCATTCTTACAGCTAGAAAACACCAACTCCAACAGAAGATGTACGGGTTGTGATGCTAGCCACTCGTCTGTCAAGAGTAGCAGCAGCTGCTGCTTTCATATGATGTTGTTTGAGTGGGTACTACCTCACCTTATTCTATTTTCCAGTCGCAATCTCCAGCCCAAAATATAAAACACATCCAATGTTTTCCAACCACCATAACTTCAACATCTTATTCATTTTATTTTCCAGATTCTCATTCTACTCATATCTTATTGTCAACTTCTAATCTCAAACCCCACAACACCAAAGCATCATATGCATTGGCTTCAAAAGCTAGTCATTAAAGTCGAGGTTCTTGGGACTTCTAAGTTTCTAATGTTTTAGGTTCAAAGCTTATTGAAAATTCCATATTGTATGAGCATATTCCCATTAATTTAATGAATTTTTAAAATTTTAAATATCTAGAATTAATGTAAACTTTTCATATTGTTAATTTTTAGGTTTCATTTAAATCTAATTTTAGGTTTGCAACTCACTATAGAAAATAACACAATTTGTGATGTTTTATTGCACTAAATATGAAGACTTTTCGGGGCGTTTAAGAAACAACACGAAAAGTTTGAATTTTTCATGATGTTTTATAAAAACGTCGTTGATTTGTAACACTTTCTGCGACATTTTTTAATTAAAATGTCACAAAATAAAAACTGCAAAATTTTGTTGAATAAAACGTTGATGTTGGCATTTGCCTTTTTTTAATTAAAACATTTTCTTCTCGCGCATTCATTTCCCACTATTTTGATGGTTTCTTCTCTGACGTTTCTTCTTCTCTAGTTTCTTCTCTTTGCAGCAAGTGAAACACAATGCAAGGTTTATGCCACCAGGGCTCTGTATTTAACTTTGTTGGTGGTCACCATATTTCACCGTCATCATTAGAGCCCTTGATTCTCAGGTTTTCGTTTGCAAGGTATTGTTCCCTTTGTTGAGTAGTTTTTTTTTAATTTCTTTATTTTGTATCTTATCTTTCTACTTGTGCTTGCGTGTTCTTATCTTAGAACGATTATGTAACTTAGGGATTCATATCAATCTGTTTGGTTTTAAAATTTTCAAATAAAATTTTGGGTTTTATTTTATTGTATCACAGTAACGATGAGATTAGAGAAGTGTTCGTTTTATTCCTCAACTGTATTGTCAATTCTACCACTGCACTACCCAGTGCTTCTTGAGCTTAGACTTTCCTCGATCCACAATGACGGAGCTTAAGAGTTCTGATCAAACGTGGCATTAGAAATAGAAGAAAAGACTGCAACTTTGGTGCTCTACAATTACCCATCTTTCTTGGGAGCTTTCTCTGCCCTCTTTGTTCATCTCTATCACATACGATGTCGTATTCCTTCTTTTATTCTACCTTTCTCTTTTGTTAAACCTCTCAATTTTTGGTTGCCATACCCGTTCTTTCTCTAGCTTTTTTGGGTTATCAAAGATGTTTTAAAGCTATTTACTTCAAACTTGAAAACATAAAAAGATGTTAACTTTATTGTGGGTTGTTATCAGGATTGAGGATTTCCAAATGGAAGGGTTGGAAAGCTGTTATCTCCTTAATTTTCTTAGCCCGCCTAGGTTTCCTTTGACAATTTCGTGGCAATATAAGTGCGAGTGATCTAAATTCTTTGGCTTAAATATGTTGTGATCAGTTTCCAACAAGGCAATGTAGCTTATGTAGTGTTGTGGTTTGTTCGGTCTATAAGGTGATAGGCTTTAATCATAGAAAGTCCGCCTTAAAGATGGTTTCTTCTATTGAAGATTTACCAGAGAAAGTCAAATTCTTTGTTGATGTTGAGAGAAGTAGCTCTAACGTCATGTATGAGCATTTCCCTAGCAAGCTTGTTAATCTGAAATCTAGTTCTGTAAGTTACCTGTTGTGATTTTAGTTTGATATCAGTGGCTTTGAGGTGTGGTGTTAAATATTGAGATTTAATCTTTTTGTTTTGCTTATGATAAGGGGAAAGTAGATGAATTGTTTCACTTAAAAAATAGGGATAGTGTTAAGATGGTTCTTAAGTACATTGAAGATGTAGACCTTCGAAGATGGAGTTTGCCTAATATTAGAGCATTTAATGTAGGACTTAATGAAAAGCGCATTACGGTGAATTGCATCACTAACCCGCATTTTTATAGAGAGGTTGATTTGGATTGAACTCATCTATTGTTTTGTTATTCTTTAAGAATCTAAAGAAGTTTCAAGCATTTTGGAATTTAGATTTTCCTTTCACATCCTTATCATCATTTCAGACGACTTCTGAGTGCTGATATTTCTGTAATTTTTCCTTGTTGTAGTTACTTATGATGAATGCTATAAATCTAATTTCCAAGGGAAAGTCTTACATATCCTCCAGGGAAGATGCTACTAGTAAATTGTTGGACAAAGTTTTCAAAGTTCGGCTTGGTAGAGGATTTTATGGCGAGTGCCTGGTAATCAGAAATTATTTTATGTGGTTGTCCTTGTTTTATCCTTAATAGGTCTTATAATATCTCTCTTTTTGGAAAATATCAAATTCTGGAATTTCCCTTTTGATTCAGGGAGTTAAAGCAGATGGCCACTCCTACTTAAGTGATGAAATTGGAAAACAACTTAGCATAAAGAGCTCTACTGCTAGTCTTATGTATTTGAGGCATTGCATCAGTGTGGTCCTCTTTTTTAGTACTTTAAGTTAGATCGAGTTTACTAATCAACCAAACTATATGTCACTTTATTCGGATTAAATACTTGCAACTTTTTGTCTTTTCCCTTCAGTCTTACAGTGGTTGCTTAAATTATGCCAGGCACATCGGAGCTATTGTCTATTGGCAGAGAAATAATCTTAAGATTTGCTTAAGGATTATTGATAGTGCCACTGATACATATGCACTTGCAAAGGTATGCATCCTATTTAAATGTTTAATGTTATATTTACTAATCCAAAAGCAATTCTTGAGTTCATTTTTTACTATCTGAAAATGAAGGCATGTGGTGGAGGTGGCTCCTCCAGTTCCAACTCCTTTATAATCAGGATGGATGAGTATAATCAGTGGCTTTCAGTTTAAAGGCCCGTCAACATCAAGGTATGGGCCTCTATGATTGACAGAATGCTCAAATCATATCCTTATACACAAATCTAAGGATAGATCATATAATTACTTTTAACCTATGTAGCACGGACACGGCAAAATGGAGCCGTGTCCGTGTCAGACACCCATTGACACGCAGTGGACACAACTCGGACACGTCTAAAGACCGCTCGGACATTGTTTAATGGAATATATGCTCTATAAAATATATGCTCCATGTTTTTTGAGAGGGATTTATAAAGTACCAAATATTTGTGAACTATTAAAGTGTTGCAAGTCTTGAAACACATCAATCAATCTATATTATATTATGAATTCTGAATTTTTTTCTTAATTTTAAATTTTATAATATATATATGTCATGTCTGTGTCCACCAAATTTTAAAAGTTGGTGTGTCCCCGTGTCCGTGTCCGTGCTTCTTAGCTTTTAACATTTTATGTACATTTTTCAATCCTGTTGCATATCTATTCTATCTCTACATTTTTGTTCAAGTGATCTAATATTCCCTAGTTGTAGGCACAACATTATGTTTAGAATATGGGAATCTTGAGTATTTCTCAACAATATATGTTGTTTTTATCATGGCTTAAAGTTGTGGTAATAACTAATAATAGTAATACCATTGGTGAGGAGAAATTTTTTTTAATTAAAAAATCATATTCCTTACTCATTGAAGTACTTGAAAAGATGTCGTTGTGCTCTTAAAGGAGAATGTGAATATATGTTAAACACTCCTTCCCAATCATTCTAAAGATTTTCTATATTAGGGATGCAAATATAACATATTTCACATATACCAATGAAACAATTACTTACCACCATTTCTCCAAGTGTATGAACCAGAGTGGATCTTGCATTTTTATAACCAGCTAATCATTGGTATAAAACATTTTGTTGTAATAGACATATTTAATATAAGGATAAGAGCGTCAGTTAATCGGACAACCATCCACCGCTATTCCTTTGGCTGTTGGACAAACTGCTAGATCACAGTGTTCACCATTTGAACCCCACCAAGTCAAGCTTATATTTTCCAAGCCTATTGAGAAGTACAGCAACACTACCATGAAAGCTACTATAGCATCAAATGCTGCTGAAAGAATGTAGTTATACCTTTGCCACCATCGCTTTTTGTAACGGAAGATGAAGAAATTGAAATTTGTCCAAACTATTATCTAGGAATTGTAATTTACAGTTGTTGCCAGTGACATCATTCCCGTGGATCCTAGGAGAACCGAGAGGTTAATCAGGGGAATCTAAGATTGCTTGGGGAATGCCTTATGCAGCATCCATACTATAACTGATCTTATTACCCCTCCAGGAAGAAGCAATTCACGGCTTGATAGTTTCCAAGAGATCCAAAGATCCTTTTAGGTCCCTCCAAAAAGCTCTTGGAAATTTTATGTTCTACACATAATATTGGTTTAGGTTAGATATATGTACTCATATTGATATATTATGTACTTCTGACTATTTACTATACACTTATGACACACTTTTGATATTAATTAGTGTATTATGACATGTTTATAAATTGCAATTAAATAATACATTGTCTGCAGGTATGAAATTCTTGTGATACATGAATAATTATTAAAATTAATGATATATTAAAAATTGAAGAATTATTAAATAAATAAAATTCATAAATAATATTGAATAGTTATTAAACAAATAAAATTTAAAAAATTTGTATTTTAAAAATAATTATTAAAATTAAAAATTATTAAATTAAAATGATTTCCAAAAAATGAAAAAAAATAATTATTAAAAAAATAATATCTGCGACGTTATTGTATAAATGTCACAGAAAGCAACATTTTGCGATGTCTTAAAAACATCACGAAGTGTGACTTTATGTGACGCTTCCAAAATGTCGCGAAATGTGACTTTCTGTGACGTTTAAAAAAAATCACAAAATGTGACTTTTTGTGACGTTTCCACAAAACGTCGTAGAAAGACCAATCTTTCAGTGACGTTAATGAAAACGTTGTAGAATGTTCGTATTTTTTGTGATGTTTTATAGGAAATGTTGTAAAAACCTTTTGTCTATACCACATTTGGCGACGTTATTTGTGACGTTTTATAAAACGTCACAAATTATATTCTGTAATGTTTTTTGAGATTTTGTGACATTTTTTAAACATCACAAAATGTGCTATTTTCTTTTAGTAACTATTGCAATTTCAATTCCAAAATTTAATATCAATAACAATAAAAAATTTAATCAAATTATATAATTAACATTTACTTTGATACCACTATTGGAAAATCGAGATGGGATTAGATCTCGATTGTAGTGGAATAATTAGAAAACTTTTTTATATTTTAATTTCCCAAAAATCAAGATCACTTTAATTCTATAAAATGATTAACACATAAATCATAATAAAGCATTAATCTTAATTCATACCTTATTTTAAAGCTTGATTATTTTCTTGTCGTATCCTTTGAATTGTTTCTGAA
Source organism: Erythroxylum carthagenense (assembly GCA_026413575.1). Classification (NCBI taxonomy): domain Eukaryota; kingdom Viridiplantae; phylum Streptophyta; class Magnoliopsida; order Malpighiales; family Erythroxylaceae; genus Erythroxylum; species Erythroxylum carthagenense. The sequence goes on along the minus strand of JANZLD010000237.1, from coordinate 8,200,184 downwards.
ATTGGTCAATCTTAACCACCGTAGCCTCATAGGTGTCCGACCTCTAATAGTATTAATAGAATAAGTTAAGAAAACTTTGTAACTTTTACTAAGAGGGTTAAGCGAGAAGTGTTAGCTTCATTAAAGCTTAGACATATTTATAATAAGTTTTGGACATTATAGTAATTTAATTAAAATTAAATTATACTTTCAATTAAACTTTAATCAGAATTACAAATAATTCTAATTAAATACTAATTATGCCTAAATAAGATCCAATATCTCATACTGATTCTTATTTATTAAATACCTCATATTTAATCATAAAGTTTATTAAACTTTACAATCAAGTATAGTTTTATTAAAATATCTTTGTTCTCTTAAACTTGTTCTTTACGTGGGACCGATTATATTTTCATATATGTTGGTAATGATTATATATAAATTATAATTCATAATTCATAATTAGAATTATATCAATTGAAACTTCTTTTATTTATCTTTAATTATCCAATTAAAAAATTTATAATTGAAAAACGGAAGGGGTAGTAGTTTCATAAACTTTCCGATTTGTTTCTAGCAAAAAAGTAGAAAAATTAAGAGAACCAAAAATAAATCAACACTGAAAATTTGGTAATAAAGTTCGGTATACCTTGTCTACGTCTGCAAGGCCCTCTCCTAACTTAATACTTTCACCAAAGTATAACAAATTTATCCAAGGCTTTATTAAGTTGACACCACTCAACCCTTAATATTATCTCTCAACCTCACTTCCCTTGAAAAAATTTCACACCCAATAACACGATCGATTAGTGCTAACCTCGTTAGAAGATTTTTCTAAACAGTAAATAATAATAAAGATATGAAATAAACAACTCAAGTGATCAATCAACTAAGAACAAAACAATGATACACTTGAGATACTTTTTCTTGTATCCACAAAAACAATAATGCTAACCATCACACTGCAGCCTTCCATAAAAATCCTTCAATGAAAATCAACGTGATTTTTTGATATACACCTAATCAAGATAGACTTCTATTTCACTTCAAGTCCTATCTTAGAATCCACTTCAAATAAAAAGTATTACTTATTTACATCATATCTTGATTGGGATTTTTAAACATCATCCTGAAGACCCAATAATAAAAAATGTCAAAATTAAATAATTGAAGATTTATCTTAACAATCTCCTCATTTTTGGCATTTTTGCCACATAAAATAATAACTTCCCTTGAATCACATAATAGAATATATATATAAGTATTGAAGTCACAATACTCCCCCTCAATCCAACATCAAATTTCAAAGAACATCATGATTATCTAACCATCCAAATTTCTCCCCCTTGGGATAAAAAGATGCCAAAAATACGACGAATAATCACTCATATACCTTAAAATCTCCCTTTGAATGGAGCATTCACCATAAACAATCTGATGTCTCCCCGTTAGGACAAAACAATATCAAAATGTATAATCATAATAATCAACAATAGGTGCAGCATAAGAATCACAAGCATGCCAAGAAAACAAATTATCACCATTTAAAACATTGAGAGATATGCTCGAAAGAGAGAGAGATGCCCGAGAGAGATCCATACTGATGAGAGAGCTAAAAAGCCTTCGGTAGAGCTAAATAGAAGTCACAATGCAAACTACTTAAAAAGATGGAATAATAATGGCAACATAAAAACTAAAAAACTAAAGAAGACAATTTTTTTAACGTATCGCCTTTTTAAAAAGAAAAACTTAAAAAATGTAAAGTACACAATCCCTGCACCTCTCGAAGAAATTCAAGCATGGTCTTTTTCTTCGTCATATTATCTTTGTCATCGATTTCTTCTTCTAAATTAACTGACTTGCCCTCTATCTAACCAGTTTTTTTTTACAAACAGTAACTAACTTTGAATCTAGACAACTTTTTTTTTTCCTTCACAATGTCTTTCTGTCTGTAATTGACCCTTTCTAATCCAAGTATTCATTGGTAACATGGGTTACTGCTGGAAATTTAATGGACAATGTCCAAATTTTTGGTTATGACCCCTTTGAAATATCATTTGTAACATCTTGTAGCATCTCGGCCTTTTGTGCCTGATAACTCTACAAAAATGACAAGTCGGTACAAATTTTTGATTCTTTCTCGATGTTTCTTCTTCTCAGACAGATATGGACATATTGTTTTTTTCCTCATTCACTTTAAAGCACTCACCCTTATAATCAATGCCTTAAGGATCCCCTTTAACCTTACCAATTTCCATTTACTCTTTTAGTTTTTCTGTGCCTCCATTCAACATTCTCAATCCCTTTTCGGTACTTACTAATTTCATTCTAGCTTTATCAAGCTCATCTGGCATCAACATCAATTTCTTTTCTAACTTTTGGATGGTGTTCTTCATAGAGAGATTATCTTCCTTCAATCTTTCATTCTTTCTACATATTTTTACCCATTTTTTATACATTAATTCGTAAGCCTCATAAATGTTCCCCCTTTTATCATCTAGGTCACTTCCATCACTGTCATAATCTAATATTAGGTCTTGAGATGAGTTGTTTTCAAAAATTTTCGATTTTCCCTCTTTTTCGACTCCAGTTACTTCCTTCTCAGTTATTGTTAAGCAAGCAACTGGATTTTTGCTATGTAAGGTAACCAACACAACACCATTAACTATTTTTCTTTGCTACCATATTGACTCTCATAATCATTCTCACTCTAGGTGCTTGTGAAGGACTTTCCTTTTCTCTTCTTCAAAGCATTAACACATTCAGATTGAATGTGTCTGAAACCTTGACATTCATGACATTGGATTCTCTTTGCTTTCCTTTCTCCCTTTTGGGTTTTGACTTGTTTAAAGTTGTTGTTTGATAAGCTTCTACCTTTTTGCCTAAACTCGGGTCTGTCCTTTTTCACTTTCTTCAGCCACTTACTGAACTCTCATGTTAATAGCTCAATATCCTCATTCTCATTGGATTCATCTTTTAAGTCATTCACGACTTTACCAATCTCGGCTTGCAATGCTAATTCTTTCTTCTTCTCTCGGTTGTCCCTCAATAAATTCATTTCAAAATTGATAAGAATTCCAATTACCTTCTCCAATGACAAGTCATTGATGTCATGAGCCTCCTCGATTACTACAATTTTTGGAATAAATCTTAGAGGTAGTGATCTCAACGTTTTCTTGACTAGTTTCAGATTGGAATATTTATTCCCCAATTGATGTGCCTGATTCGCTATATTTCGCAATCTTTCATGAAAGTCTCCAATAGTCTCATTTTCATCCATCCTCAATTCTTCAAACCTTACAGCTATCCATCCTCAGTTCTTCAAACCTCACAGCTAACATCTGTAGTTTCAGCGCTATCATATATTTGGACCCTTCATGAATAGTTTGCAAAGCATCCCACGCTTTTTAGTTGATTTGTAGGCTGATATCATTAAGAAACGCCCCTTATTAATAGCACTGAATATTGCATGCACTGTTTGTGAATTTCCAAGTGCACTTACTTCTTTAGCTCTTGTCTATTTAGATGGATCTTTTTGAACTGCCTCTCCTTTATTATCAATGAACATCGGATGTGTCCACCCATACACTACCGAATGCCAAGCTTTCGTGCTCTGAGCTTGGATGAAGACTTTCATCTGTGTTTTCCATACATTAGATCCATCCATTAGTGGTGGTCTGGTGATTGAAGCACCCTCTCTTGTAGCCAAGTTCGCGAAACTAGGATCTGCACTAACTTGCTAACAAGTTCTAAAATGGTGACGTTACTTTGAAGTCAATTGAAAAACCGAAGGGGTAGTAGTTTCGCAAACTTTTCGATTCGTTTCTAGTAAACAAAAAAATTAGAAAAATTAAGAGAACCAAAAATAAATCAATACTGAAAATTTGGTAACGCAGTTCAACATACCTTGCCAACATCTGCGGGGCTCTCACCTAGCTTAATACTTTCACCGAAGTATAATATATTTACTCAAGGCTTTATTGAGCCGACACCACTCAATCTTTGACATTATCTCTCAATCTCACTTCATGTGAAAGAATTTCACACCCAATAACACTACCGACTCATGTTAACCTCGTTAGAGGAATTTTTCTAAACAGTTTATGATAATAAGGATGTGAAATGAACAACTCAAGTGATCAATCAACTAAGAACAAAACAATAATACACTTAAGATTAAAAAAAAAAGAAACTTCCCAATAGTTTCAGCTTCCTGAAATACATCTGAAAAATCTGTCTACCAGTTGAACTAGTTCATCCCAGCTTCAACAACTCCAATTAAACCATACGGGACACCAGAACACATGCACACATTCAGTTGTGTTTGTCCAATATTCAATTAATGCCTACTGCACGATTTTATGACGCATACATTCAGCTGTATATTTTTCCATCACTCAAAGAGCAAAAACAATAAATCAACCACATAAGGAGTCCATCAGCAATTTACGCACACAATACATTGCAGCCCACTCAACCTACTCTCCAAAGACGTCTTCCTCACAAATTCTGAATTTATATGACAATCACTCCCTGAATGTGAATTTGCTTAACTAACAGGATTGCGCTGCTGCCTAAAATATCTTAAGAGCTCCATCTGGCGATAATTAGTATGTGGGAGGCGTGCACGTAAAAGCTCTACAAGCATTTCATATTTCATTGCTCCACATATCTCTAAATCTATATCTTTGGTGCTACATGTGGTCTTTTTAACTTTTTCTTGTATCCACAAAAATAATAATGCCAACCACCACACCACAACCTTCTATTAAAATCCTTCAATGAAAATCAAAGTAACATTTGATACACACCTAATCAAGATAGACTTCTATTTCACTTCAAGTAAAATCTTAGAATCCACTTCAAATAAGAAGTGTTACTTCTTTACACCATATCTTTATTTGGATTTTTAAACATTATCTTGAAGACCTAATAATCAAAAATGCCAAAATTAAATAATAAAAGATATAATAAATATCTTAACAATAATTATAGATCAAGATTAGCTTCGAGCAATACATCATGAGCATTCAAATATTTAGGAATGTCAAAGTGGTTTAGATTAACATTTTCGTATATGATTTGTCTATATAATTTAATATTTTCATTATACAATATTCCAATTAAATATAGAGCATATGATTAATATCTACGTTATTATGAGTCAAATCATATTAGTTCTAGCCATTAGCTACTGATTCAATTAATGACATTTGTAAACTATTTACTTGAATCAATACTAATCGAGAATAGCAGGATATTCTACTTAATTACTTTAGGGTGATAATTATATCTTGATCACTTAACTATATCTATATAGTTCATGTTATATCCAATGACTACCGAATGGCTATGCATGATTAGATTGCCATAAGTATTATCAAAATATAGCAATCTCTATATGAGATAACTTTAACGATCTAAGTCAAAAAATCACTTATATATACAATCATCAATGAGAATTTCTATAGATATACAAGTAATATTTCAAATGGATTTCTTCTATCTTGTCAGTTCAGTAAACTTGTTCTCTAACAAGCACCCACACATTTATTTAAGTATCTTTATACTTTAGTTTATAAGATCGACTGCTTCTTCCATAAGAAAAAACATAACATGTATTAGTCTTTTATATTTTATTAATGTCAAATCTTAACAAAATAATGACTATAAACAATTTAGGGATAATACATAAATGAAATATGAATTTCATAATTATAATCTCATCATAATTTTATTTGCAATGCATAATTATCTCATAGTTTTAATCATATACATCCAAATATGTTCCAGATATAAAATGTTTTTAATTTTTTTTATTATATCCAAATATGTTCAAGATATAAAATGTTTTGAAATTATTTTTGTCACTAAATTACAACTAATCGATTGATTGTAGAACATAATTAACAATAAGCACAATAGACACAAGCTCAAATGTAATTTTTTTATTGTAATTTTTTTGAAAAAAACATAAGATCCATATATATAGTACAAGCTCCATACCAAATTAACGAGAAACAAAATCATAGTAAATGTGTTCGTAAATATAGGCCCTTGAGGGTAGAACCATGTAAAATATTTGTACTGTTTAGCTTCCATATTTCCTTCTAGTTCAGATAAAAATAACAACAATAACAATTCAGAAAGATTTTGCTGAATGCAAGTCTGGGAGAGGTTTCACTTTAGACACCCAGACACAAGAACAAGAAGCTGGTACAAGTGAACAATTATATTAAAGCCTATTTTAGACTCACTTTCTGTCCTAATGACCAATTGGATTACCCGTACGGGCGATTATATTAGAGCCTATCTAAAGCAACGGAACAAAGACATGGGCCAACCTAATAAGGAACATCGTGTATGAAAGCTATAACATGAAATATCTATTTTATTTAATGTTCATCCGAAGGTATAGCGGCATGTTTCTCGCTTAAAAGCAATTGATACCAAAACAAATTTTAGCATAAAAAAGATTATTAAATAAAACTGCTAAAAAAATAAAATATATAGATTCAATTTATCCAAAAAAAATCACTATTAATTATATAATTAATAATATTAGCTATATAAGTAATAGTGCTGACATGATAAGTCAAGATTTATGTAATAAACAAGATTATTATACGTCAATAAAATAATCCTAAATTTTACTCAAAATCAAATTAAGAGGTGTAATATTATTTGGATTTATTTTTATTTTTAAAATGCTAACATATAATATTATTTGATATGTAAATACTAATTTGTTAAGGACTAAATTGTATAATGTACTTCTTATATGGATTTGATTCATCCAAGCTGTCAAAATCGACCATAGAAGTCAAATGAATAAGTAGCGCAGTTTGGAGGAAAATATTCGGTTGAATTCTGCAGTATATACTAATACTAATTCAAAGTGTGACTGCCCGTTTTTTCCGCATTAGAAATCAGTTTACACGTGTAACCAAACAACGAATTGCGTTTCAAAGTAAGCTTCGTGCTTCTCTCCACGAGTGTGCATGTTATTCAAGACGTGGTGAACACGTTCGAGAGCGACGGAGAAATCTCGTGCGTTGACTTTACGACCTGAGGGAAGCACTTAAAGTCAAAGAGTCGCAGGTCAAACTTTGTGTTAGCAGGATTTTGTGCAAGACTCATCGCTTAGTGAGTCAGCCGAAGAATTCGATCGTAGAATTACATGAATAATAATAATAATTTTAAAAAATATTTCTCTTAAACTTCTTCTAATGAAAATAACGATAAAATACGTGACATAAGTATTACACATATACTAATCAATACAATTCATTTTAATTTTTAAATTTAAACCGAATTAATTAAATATGTCTCAAATTAACAATTTCATGTAATTATATTAAATTATTAATTTTAAAAAGAATTTATTTGGTTCAAGTCAAATTTAATAATTGACTTATCTTAAGATATTAATAGCATTTTATTATAGTTCACCTCTGAAATTTATATTATATGTGTTTTGTTAATAATTTTATGACAAAGAATTTTTCAAGAAACCAATAAATTAAAAGAATTTAAAAAATTAAAGGCTAAACACCTTTTATAAAATTTTTGAAATGATAGAAGAGATTTATTTCTTTTACCCTGAAAATATTTTCCTAAATATTAAAAATTAAAAAGCGTATTTTGTTTTTAGTTTTAAGTTGCCCCATAATTTTTGTTATGTTTAATAATTTTTTATCATAAGCAAATTTATTAAATGTTATTGAACAATAACTAAATAACACACATGTTAAAATAATTAATATTATAATTAAAAATAATGGACATCTTTTTTTGCTAGCACAAAATTTTTAGAAAATTTTATAATTTAAGTTTAAGAATTATTAAAACACTTACAAATCCTTCTAAAACGCACTCCGTGAATATTACTATTATATTTCATCTACTTTCTAAAGAAAAATGATACGTTTGTATCTCTGATTTCCTGTCAAAATTTAACTTTGATTTCATTGTGTTAAATTGTTTTAATCAATTTTTATATAATAAAAATGTACTAATTTTAATTAAAATTTTTAAACTTAAATTTATGCTATACTTAAACTTATGCGATAATTTATTTTAGTCTAAGGGTCCATCTCTTCTCATTGCCGCGACTAAATTAACCTGTAACCTGTGCATGCTTCCATCAAGCAAGAAAGCATAGATGGGCTGAAGTGAGCAACTTAATTGTAAAAAGAATATACATTAAAGAGACATAAATGAAAAAAATTAATATCTAAAGATCAAATAAAATGATATAAAATTTGTCATATTAAGATTATTTTTAGAATTTGATTATGATTTTCTTACTTTCAAAATAGACAACACGTTTTTTGTAAAATTATTAAACATTTTGTTAAACACCGCCTAACTTTTGAGACCTTAAAAAAGTGTTAGATTTTGAATTGGTATTTGATTATTTTCGTGGTTTTAATAATTGATTCAAGTAACAATATTCAACTGCAAAGAGTCTTAGTTTGACACTTAGGCCGAAAATCTTAACCATTCTCGGGAGCAAGCCGTACACTTCTTAAAAGACCAGGGCGCCGTCTCAATCCAATTTCCGTAGCCCCCAAGCGGTCTACTTTGAAATTCTTGTCAAAACCTATACTGAGGCGTGAAGCACCTCTCTAGTCTATATGCTTATTTTTATGTGTCTCGTTTTTATATGTGTCGCGTGACAAGGAAGCAAAACCTGGTTTCAGATGGAGCATTAAATTATTTTATATGCAAGCTTCACCGGATGATATCTCAGATTAATTCATAAAGCTTTATTAATTATATTAACAATCATCAATTAATCTCATTACAATCGTCATTCTCACGTAAAAGCAAGTGCGGTTTATCTATGGTACATTGAATACCGGAATGTTTTAGTAGTAAGGAAAGATTTGGCTATAAATGGAATTCAATATTACACAAAAACACAACACTTCATATATATATATATATAAACATAATCCTCTTTGTTTATCTAAAAGATGATGGTACATGAATAAAGCAATGCATATCTGCAAAAATTAAAGGAAAAAAAAACTTTGAAAAAGGTCCCTTTACTTGCAACTATTTTCTGCAAGATACGTGATTAAATCTACAAGCGTATAAGGTGTATGAATGTAATTGAAAGAATGGAAAGGAGACTATGACGAATGAGCTGATGTTGTGAAGCAGAAGACGAGCAGAGGTGGTAAAAGGAGTCAGTGGTGCGTGCCAGTAGTAAACTTGTGTCCCTCACCAGGACTAGGACCTGCCTTAATTCCTCCAAGAGTTTGGCGGTCGGTGAATTTGTGGCCAACCCCAGGACTCGGACCAGACTCCTTGATTGCTCCCAGAGACAACCCTTCGAAGAAATTTTCAATCACCCTGCTAGCGGAGTTTCTGGCCTTGACCATGTTAAAGGGTCGCGCTTGGACCTCCATGAAAGCTGAGATTACGAGCATGAATACGACCAAGAAGCTCAGAGATCTTCGCACGGCTGCCATATGTTACAAGAAAAAAAAAACACAGAACTGAAAAGGCTTGATTTGAGGGCCGATACAAAGGAAGTTGACAGGATGCAGTGGTGTATGTTTGAAGTGCGATGTGGAGCATTGTGAAGAGCTTGGTGTGCTATTTATAGGGTAGGTGGGCTAACCTTGGTTTGAGTAAGACAAGCAGGCACGAAGAACCTATTCAAATTTCAAACAAATTTGTGTGATTTCCATTTGGATACTCTCTCATTCAAACAAACGTGTGAAATACAGTCAGCACGAAACAACAGCGGAGTTTCTCGAGTCTTAAGAAAAACCGAAAACAAAACAAGAATCCTCAGTCTGTACGAGATAAAAATAACAAGTGGAATTGCAAGTCTAAATTGGGGGGATAGAAAAAACAGAAACTAACGAAAGCAACCAGTATTTGTTTAGTGTCTTGCAAGGAAACCCGCTTCAGACGAAAATTCACGTATTAGCTTAGACAGCAGACCAGGGACCATAGATGTGTGCCTTATTTACTTGAATCCCATTAGATTGGGGACTGAATGTGGTCTGACGTAATTGGTTGGAATGATACAATTGACTGGCCGTGTTGGCTAAAAGGTCCCTAGTTGTCTAATCTCATATTGGACATCGTACAGCCCAAGAAAATGGCAGTTTCGTAAAATTAGTGCAAGCTGTTGGCTATGAAAATTGAAAAAAATGAAGAATTTGACGCTTTGGTTTAAATAAGCTGTCCCTAAACATAACCGAAGCTGCGAAAGTGTTATGATAAAATTTTGACCGTCTGATCCTAGCCATTGTTTTTTGGTTCGTTGAAAAAATGGCTGAGCAGCCACTCTTGTTGAAATCACAGGTCCACTAGTTAAGCCTGACTTTCGCAACATATAGCTGAAGTTCGTATTTTTTATTTTAATATTTTTTATTAAAATACAAGTCATATTTATATCCTTTTAAAATTTTTAAATAAAGTTTAATATTTATTTTAATATAATAAAATTATTTAGAGAGTTATATCATTGTTTATTATATGTTATAATAGTACTCACATAATATAAATTTATTAATGTTGGTGATAGTCTTGGTTATGAGTTTAATGGCCTTCAAGATCTAATTCCGTTTTGGTACACAATGTCCATTTTGAGCTTTTAGTTGAGTCGTACCTATGTCACTACAATCAAATATAAAGAACAAATTCGAATTAATTGCAAATATAACATATATTTTAATAAAATTATTAAAATTAAAATACACTGTTTTTCCTTATTTGGAGTAATAACCCAGTCTTACCAAATATCACAGGTTGATAAAACGACTTACGTTTGTCTGAATGCATATTGGACCAGAATGGGCCACTAATTGGACTAAATGGTTAATGTTTCTTCCTTTGTTTCAACACGGAGACATGCCTTTCCAACTAAAGTTTGACGAAGACAAATCACGTAATATTTGACGATACTTTCTCATTTCATAGTAATCAAAATTCAAGAATGGCATGTTTTGATGTTACAGTTCATAACAAAAACCTCAAATACATTTTTTTGTAAACAACTGATCCACAGTAATGAAGAATTCTGTTATTTAAAGTGAATTATGTTAATATAATTTTTATATAACTCAAGTAGATGATTATTATTTTATTGATTCATGTAATCCTTATGTTTCATATTAGAGCTGCACATAAATTGAATTAGATTCAATTTTTAAAATTACTTAAAATTTGAATACAAAATAGATAATAATTTGTCAAATAAAAATAATCATAAGTTCGTTTTAAGATAAAATGGATTTTTATAAAATCTATACTAAAATTGAAATTAATTATTAATTAATATGTTAAATTTTAAATAATGAATGTTTATTTGAACATTATGATATTTATATTCAAATTGAGTTTTTTTAATTCAAATGTTAAATCCACATTCAATTTAAATTTCAATTTTTGAATTTAACCATCGAACTAAATAAATTGAATCAATCTGTGCACGTCTATTTCATATTAATTGACTTATTTTTACATATCTTAAATCATTTATTAGTATATAAAAGTATTTTAATGAATGAAAACTATAAGAAACCAACAAGTTAGCAGTTTTCATGTTATTATGGTTTTTATAAAGTAAAGAGGTACCCCCATAAATTATAAAAGTCATTTATTGATAGATAAAAATAATTTAATTTATATTACTCATGATGATTATAAACGTGATCACATAATTATTGCTTTCAATTAATATTGATCATAATATAATTGTCAAGGATTATCAAAATAACTCTCAAATATTTTAAATTTTTTTTTTGTATTTGGCCATTAATATCCAATGGTCGCTAACGTATTGGTCGTATTTATACAATTATACCTTCAAATGCATAATCACATACGAAAAACTGGAAAATCGCACCTTACTCGCTAGACGTCGTATATGGTTTGGTGGACGCAACGAGTTCCTTGGATGGTGTCAGGCTTGCGGTTAGCCTTCCATTTCTGCGTACAAGGCCCTAAATAATGAATCAAAATTTTCTGTTAAATTTTATGATATCTTATTTTATCTTATAAATTTTAGCTATTTTTTTTTGCAAGATTTACGTTTATTTATGTTAAATTTACATAAAATTTATATAAATAAATAGTTAAAATTTATTAGACACAATAAGATATTATAAAATTAAAAAGAAAACATAAACTCTTAAATAGTAAGAGACTCAAAAGCTGAGATGTAAAACATGACATGAAATCCAGGGAACGCGACCAACTGGGCAAGCTGAATTCAACAAAATCGAAAGTAGGAACAAAGGGTCAATAAAGTCCAACATTCATGTCTGGTGCTTCACACCTGTTTCTTTTTTTTTTGTTCATTTTCTATAATTGGGTGATACAACAACCCCGTTTTCATACTAATTACATCTGTTAATATTTTTTTATGAGTACATTCAGATTATTTCACATAAGGATTAGTATCCAAATCGACTTCCCTAACTGCGGCTGTAGTTTGAAAGTGATGTGCCTCTGCCATCAGTTTCCTAATTCCATCTTCCATAAGTTTGATTGGTTTTGGTTAGTTGACTACTTGTGGGTACTAACTCTCATTGCCACTAAAAGGGTATCAAGAATAATCCAACTCCACCTTCCATTTCCAATCAAAAGCTGTATTCAACGTTCAGCAAGCTACAAGAATGGAGAATCATGTTAGCTCTTTTTAACTATCAAACTAGCTTCGTCCCAATAAAGTATTATGTTATACTGAAGCCGAGGAATAAATATATGATAATAGTTCACGGTTAACAAATGAAGAATCATGTCAATCTGACCCAAAAAAAAAAAAAGAAGAAGCGGCAAGTCATAGAGTTTCTTTGGAGGAACATCAATTCCACAACTAAATTTTGGTCCAAGTTATTGAAGTTTGTAGGCGAATTAGATGAAAAGAAAATTAATATAACAACAAACATGGAGCACTAAAGAGAAATGAAATCGTTAGGTGAATTTGATCAAAGTGTTGTGATCCAGCATTTCCAAAATTGACAAACCGATTTATGTGGAACAGGCCGAATATGAAAGTATTGACCTCTGCTGTGAGACCATGACCAGGGAACTAGTAAAGCGGCAGAGAAAAAGTCCATAGTCAAAAGGTTCCATTCCGAAAGGTCCCACTTTCGAAAAGCTCTTCTCCGTCCTTTGCCACCCAAAGCCATCCACGAAACAAAAAGAACGATCTTAATAAAGGCCAATGGTTCCTTATAGAATGGAGATTCCAAAGCAATTCTCTTCCACCTCCAAACCTTTGGCTCTTGCCAAAAGAGATATCACACGAAAGGAGCTCCACTCTTTTTGTTCCCTAGAGAATATTTCAAAGTGTTTTTTAGTCTGTGTTTGAGCAGAGACAACGATCATGCAAGCTCCAAAATCAGGGATGAGACGTATCATGTCTCTACCTCTATTGTTCCTGGTCATAACGCTACTATTTACAGAACCAAATCTTGTAGCCTGTAGAGCCCTTCGATCGTCAGAAAACACGGATCCAGAAGCCCTTTTTGGGAGAACTTCTGTGCCCTTCAATGAAGGCCCAGTTTCCAAGTTCGGAGAGGTCGATGTAGTAAGAAGTCAGGTTTCAGCTTCAACGACGGCGGTGTTTACTTTGGCTTCTTCTGGACCCAGTAGGAAAGGCTCCGGACACTAGATGGTCATTTATCTGTTATGAGTCTATTGGTTATGATGTTTCTCCACATGTAGTTGATGTAGCTATGGAGCTAGAAGATAGCAGCTACTGATTAATCAGGCTTTGCATGTTTCATAGAAATTCCTTGATTTTGTAGATGACGTGTAAATTAAGTTATGAATGTTTGGGGACAAGTAATTTGACGTCCAAAAGCTAAAAAGACAACGAAAAAATCCATTTCTGAACAAATTCCGTGTTCATTTATGAATTTGATGTTTAGTAATTAAAAAAGAAATTTAAAATTTTATGTTTATGATTTTTTAGCTGTTGTAATTTTTTATTTTAATTTTTAATCCCAAATTTATTTATAAAGAATAGACTTAATTATACCAATATTTATAATTGATTTCTTATGTATAATACTAACAGGTTTTATTAATAAGCGCTACAAGATCTCATATATTAGAACTCATGATTATGGAGTTGAATTTACTAGCAAGGAACAATTTCATTTCTAAGGAAAATCTCCTAATATAAGAAAGAGTGAAAAAAATATTTTTGTTGTTGAGAAATAAGAAATATTTGTATCTTAATGCATGTCTTTAAAATAAATATTATTATTTAGAACTCAATATTCAATTTTATTTAGCAAATAACTTTTTTATTTTAATATATATACTTTGAGATATTTTAACTTTAAACAATTTTTTCATAAATTTAATCGAAAGTAATAATTTTTTGAGATTTTTTAATTCATTACTCAAAAATTTAAAATTTTCGATTGATTGATTAATAGTTTAAAAACTTAACAGAAAAATAAAAAGCAGCCAACTAAGCCTAACTCGTAACCCAACCTAAATGACCCAAATACCCATTGCCCGTGTACCAAAACACCAATCACGAAATACCCAAATGCCCTACGTGATTCAAGTCTTCCAGAATTAATATTCCCTTCTTGTAAGTCTCTACTTTGCAAACCTTTTTTTTTTTTTTTTCTTATCATCCCTTTTTTTCGTTTTGTGTGCTTCTTTCTTATGGAAACCAAATTGAATGGCGTGGGGTATTTCGGGATTGCTATTTGAGTATTTGGGTATACCGGTAACAAGCATTTGGGTATATGGATCATTCAGATTAGGTTATGTTATGGGTTATCTTTAGTTGGTCACTATTTTTTTACTAGAACATTTAGATAAATTATGTTAGCTAAATCAAAAAATTATTGGTTACTCAATTGAAAAATTTAAAAACTTAAGTATTGGATTGAAAAATTTTCAAAAGGTACAATATTTTAGGATTAGTTGTCCCTAAATTTTCTTAATAATTAATAAAAATTATTTATTAAACTAGTAATAAAATCAGATTATAGCTAAAAGTAAAAACAAAAATTAAAATTAAAATTAATTTTTATAAGTTATAAAAGTACACAGAAATCAACACCAAAAAATAGAAATTAAGAAATTAACCAAATAATTTTTAAATTTAAAACTAAAAATAAAAATCAACTAAAATGATATAATATAAAAATTACCTTGTAAATTTACACTTAACTTTATGTTCACTTCATTGCTAAAAACATTCATAATCAAAATATTTGTTTTGGTTAACCATTTGTTTACTTTGTAATATAAAACAATGGAAAGTAGACGTTGAACTTCAACTTACGAAGTGAAGAAGGAAATGAAGATGATCTGAAAGGTTCAGATTTTTAAAGAAGACAATGAGTAATTGAAAGTAATGACTTCGAATAGTAAGTAGTACTACACAAGTTCAGATAAGGTTCAAGGGCTTTCCTTGAAGGTAGGCAAATTGGAGATAATGTTTTGCTAGCGCGAGAGTTACAATGAAAATAGACTTCAACGAAGCATATGATTCTATATGCTGGAGCAGCTAATAATGTTTGGCTTCTCAGATGGGTTTAAAGAGTGAGTTATGACTACATCCTATTCTAGTCTTACTTTTGGGAAATTACCAATATCTTCAGAGGTGGAAAAGGACTCGACAAGGGGAATCATTTTCCCTTTATTTGTTTTTGTTATATACGGAAGCTTGAATGAGAGTGATCAAGTTTAATTTGACCAGGAACAATAAATTCAAATTTCATAACAAATGTAAGAAGCTTGATCTAACTAGTATGGCTTTTAGAGATGATCTACTGCTGATGTCTAGGGCACACGAAGAATTTATAGGTAGTTTGATGAACTCCCTACACACTTTCAAGGTCTTACTGGGTTGGAGTTAAATAGGGAGAAAAGCCACATGAGATAGTTTCGATTAGTGCAAAACACTTGGCACAGAGACTATCAAACTTGTCAGGACTACATATTAAATCTCTTCCGACCGACTATCTTGGCCTTCCTTTATCCTTTAAAAGACTCAATTTTAATGAAAGCAAGCCTCTCATTAAGAGGATACATAAGAGGATCAATTCCTGACAGAATTAATTATCTCTTATATGATGGCAGATTTCAGTTAGCTAAATTGGTGCTTTGCTCCTGTCATATATATTAGGCATCTCAATTTTTGCTAGAAAAAGCGGTGATAAGGTCTATAGAAAAGGAATTAGGAGATTTATTCGGTGTTGAGGGAAAGAGGGCCATTTCAAGGCCGGAATCAGCTAGTTGGAGATATATATGTAAGCCTGTTAAAGAAAGGGGACTGGGGCTTTCTACACTAAGCTTGGCAAGTAAAAACCTAGTAGCAAAGAAGAGAGCAGATCACCTGTCCAATTTAACTCTGTCTTATTCAATTTCAAATTAATTCTGCTCAGCAAAAAACAGAGAGGCACCTATGGATCCCATCCACAAGCGTCGTTTTTTCGCCAGCGCCTAGCGCCAGCCAGCCATTAGTAATGTTTGTAATTTTAACAATAACGTTATAATAAGACAGAATTGGATTTGTACTTCTCAACTTTTGCAGCATTGGATTTTTATTAACACATGCTTATTATCATTTACAAACATCATTAATTGTGTTATTATTATTAGGTGTATATATTTATTTATTTACTTATTAAATTTTATTTTATTATTTTTATCATTATCATTATTATTATGTTATTATTATTATTATTTAAATTTGTTTCCGTTATTATAATAACTATTAAATATTAATCTGAACATATACTTATTGCTATTATTATTATGATTATTTAAATTTAATAATAATTATAATAACTTTTAAATTACTTATTGTTATTATTTAATTTAT
>JANZLD010000237.1:7871521-7883616 GCA_026413575.1 Erythroxylum carthagenense | reverse complement strand
TAAATTTTTTGGTTTATTCTTCAAATGGCTCTATGTTTTTGAAATCTATTGATGCATCTGGCCTTATTAGAAATGCTATGACTTTGTTTGGAATATTTGATGAAGTTATGAATGAAGTAGGGCTGGAAAACATTGTTCAGGTTATTACTGAAAATGATTCCACTTATAAAACAGTAGGGAAAAGGTTGTAAAATACCTATAATTCATTTTTTAGACTCCTTGTATTGCATATTGCATTGACTTAATGCTGGAAAATATAGGAGATCCTAGGTATTTTTTTGATCAAACTATGCAGAAGGCTAAAAAGATAACAAAATTCATTTATAATCGTGCATGAGTTTTGAATTTGATGAGAAGGAAATTTAAAAATGGTAGAAATTTGTGTCGCTCTGCTGTGACAAGATTTGCAACAAATTTCTTATCACTTTAGTCTTTTGTTTCGATGAAGAAGGTGTTAAGGCAAATATTTACAAGTGATAAGTAGGTTGCATCTCAGTATGCTAGGTCTAATGTTGGATTGAAGGTTTGTAGTATTATACTGGAAGACAGAGAATTTTGGTTATAATGCCAATTTGTTATTCGAGTTTGTGAGCCTTTGGTAGGGGTGCTTCGGTTAGCTGATAGTGAAAAAAAGCCAACAATGGGTTATATTTTTTATGTTATGGAAAAAGCGATGGAAGCAATCCAGGCCAATCTGAAAAATAGGCCTTCTTTATACACACCATATCTCTCAATCATTAATGAGAGAAGGGAAAAACAACTTTTTTCTCCATTGTTTGTAGTTGGGGCATTTTTTAATCCTAGTGTATATTTTGGATTGGATCTTATAAAGCAAGCTGAAGTTAACAGAGGAATGCTTTTCATAATTACAACAATTGTTCCTCATAACCCGATGCAAGATCTTCTAAGCTTAGAAATGGAGCTTTACAAGTTATCTTATGGGGATTTTGGAATGTCGATTGCTATTCGACAAAGAGGAAAACTTTCTCCAGGTATCAGTTATTTCCTATTTCTTATTTGTTGAAAATTAATTATCAATTTATTTTGTTTATAACATTACTTTTGTTATCTTATAACTTGCAATTTCTTGGTGGTATCAATTCGGAAATAGTGTTCTAGAATTGAAAAAGTTTGCAATTCGAATTTTAAGTCAATATGTGAGTGCAACTAGGTGTGAACAAAACTGGAGCTTGTTTGAATTTATCCACTAAAAAAAGGAATAGATTGGAGCAAAAGAGGTTGAATAACTTAGTTTTTGTTCATTACAATTTAAAGCTTCGGGAAAGATATGTTATTTTTATTATTATCATTATTAATTTTGATATAATTTCTTATAATTTTCTAATAATTAAATTTAATTGTTTACTAGAAGTCTTAATAGCACATGTAGTTCAATTGATCCAATTGACATTGATAATATTGATGTTTTGGCGGATTGAGTTTCTGAAGAATCCAATTTGGTTGATGTGAATGATTTGAACTTGGATGATAATCTTGGATGGGAAAGCATTGACATGTCATTTGATGCATTAAATTTGAATAATAATGATGATGAAGCTCCTCTCAATGATAAAGATTTTGTATCAAATAATTAATGAGGTCAGTGTAATTCTAGCAGGTTTCCTCCTATTAACGATTGAATTTCAGATTTTCTTTTTTCCTCTTTTTTAATTTTACTTGTATTTGATGTTTATGTTAAATTCTATATATGTAATGTAACTGTATTGCTTTTGTTTCAGGTTTAACTTATACTTTATAGTTCCTTCGTCGTCAACTCTTTTTGTAAATTGTTTAAGGATATTTATTGTTCTTTTTATTAGATATTTTGAATCTTTTGATGTAATATTATTTATTAAAATAATAAAATTGTATTATTGTAATATTTTGAATACTTTATATTATTTTTAATTTTATAATTGTATGATGATAATTGTCTTTGTTTATATTAATTTTAGTTATTATTTATATGTGAAATATTTAAAAATTATTGTTATTTCATATTAATTGTCATTATTATTTATTATTAAGATTTTTGAAAATATAGTTGATGTAAATAGTAAATTGGTAAAGTATACAGTACGACTGTACAATATACCAATAGACTATTTTGTAAAATTTAAAAATTTTAGAGATTATTTCATAAATTTAAAAAATTACTCGAAACGGTACTCGGTACTGATCAGTACCGGTACAGTTCCGTTCCAGAACTTAATCCGGTATCGAGCCTGGTATGGTATTCATAACTTTGGGTCGTTCTAAAGCCAACAACATTAGTTTTATAAAGGAAAGATTTGTAAAATGCATTAATTCTTGGATAAACAGATGGTTAACTTTTGGTGGGTGTGAATAGTTGATAAAAATCATGGTGCAATCACTAACATATTCTCTGAACATCTTGCGACTTTCAAAGTTTCGTGTTATTAAGTAAATCAGATTATTATAACTCCAAATTCACAGGAGGTCTATGGTTTTAAGGATTTACAAACCTTCCATGAGGCTTTCTTGGCGAGATAAGCTTGGCATTTGAAACCCTTCTTCCTTGTGTTCAAAAGTGTTAGTGCTAGAGTCGCAAACGAGTCTGCCTATTTCAGGCTTCTGAATTTGAAACAATACGGAAGAAAATTAGAAAAATATTATTTCATATAAGGTAAATAAGATTGTTTTATTATATGAACAACGTTTATCATATAAGGTGATTTATGACGTGATGAGATATTTAATAAAGAAATGGCGTTATTCTGTTGCATAAACAAAACAACATTACATATACAAATCGTAAAAATTAAAATTGAATTTATTCTAAAATTTAAAAGTTTAAAGAATTTGAACTCAAACTAAAATTAAATCAAAATTAAATTGTACCTATTGACTTTAAATTAAACCAAACTGAGCTCAAACTCTTTTACCATCATACTGAGAGTTAAGTATTTTCCGAACGGTGATTCGTTAAACGCTTCCTTTACTTTGGGCAAATTCACAGTGAATGGTTTAAGAGTCTTGCGAAGGTTTTTTCGGATGGTGATCTCAAATTATTCATTTTATGACTTGATTATTATAGAAATAACATTTTTCATGGAGATAAGACGATGAATTCGAAGTCTATTATGTCTCTAGTGGTTTGCTTGGTGAAGGAATGGAAGTTCTATGAAATCAAAGTCGTTGAATAAGTAGCAACAAGCTGTAGTTTCCCTAGAGAACATGGTTGCTGTCACAGGAAATTTGTTCTAAAAAATTGATGCTTCGTGGATTGCTTAGACGCGTTTAACAGGCTGCAAACTCCTAATGATTTGTGATGCAGATTTCGACCCCCTTTACGGTTTTTATGAAGAGCCTTTTTTCCCCCCTTGTTCTCCAATAATCGTAGGACCTGACAACATCCTCAAAACTTTAATTGAATTTAGAAACGAAAATCAAAATAAAAATAGACATGTCCTAAAGATAGAGTTGAATATAGGACATCCTGATTATGGTACAAGACCCACCTGACCTTAGCTTGGGGTCAAAACCCGGGTGGCCAATTCAGTTGCTTTGCACTGAGCAACTAACGGCTGGGCCTTGGGCATGGTGAGACCTTCACCTTCCGTCATATCAATTAGCTCTTCACCAACTCTTTCCCATTCGAAACACTGTATCAATGACCCCAATACACATCCCAACACACGGTTGGCTAAGCCTGAACCAGGACAAGCCCTCCTACCCAACCCAAATGGCAACAACTTGTACGATTCGTTCTCTCCACTCTCAAATCTTTCAGGTTTAAAACTTGTAGGGTCTTCCCATAACTCAGGATCTTTGTGAATGGCCCATGCATTGACCAACACCATTGTGTCAGGAGGGACGACGTAACCTCCGACTGTGCACTTGTCGGAGGACATGTGTGGGAGTAGGAGAGGTGTCGGTGGGTACAATCGGAGGGTCTCCGAGATGATGTTTTGAAGGTAGTGTAGTTTTGGAAGGTCTGACTCATTTACTAATCGGTGTTGACCAACTTCACGGTCTACCTCTGCTCTGGCTTTCTTTAGTACCTCCGGATGGTTTAGTAAATTCGACATTGCCCATTCTAACGTTGTGGCTGTTGTGTCGGTTCCAGCAGTTGCAATCACCTTCATAGCCATTTTTGATCTCAGGAAAAAGATGGAACAAGTGGAAACATTCATGTTTCAAGAAACCATAACTTCATATCGAATGTCATTTATAGCAACATAAGATATTAGAATGGAATTATTGAGATCCCTTTGTTTTCGACTCCAAATGCCAAAGAGACAATAGAACAGGGAGATGTGGACAAATAGAATACATTGACAATCGAATTATGATAGCGTTATAAAATATACTTTCCAGCAAAGCCATTATCGTGTGCAGCTAGAGAACTCCGCCACCTTCCATTGTGCCGTGTATTTAGACCAAAAGTATGCCTTTCGTGGCTTACCTATCTTGTACTTATCTAGCACATCTATAAAATATTAATTAAAAAAATGAATCTTTATGATCATCACGTCATTATACACCTATATAACATAAAAGTCATATATATATATAAATAATTTAATCCATAATGATTATGAAAGTCACTAAATTGATAACTGTATAATTAATTCCTTGGAATACATGAGTCAATAATTCTAAAAAATTTCATTCATTTGTAATGCTACTTTTAACACCTACACCTACACCTATCCCAACTCCTTTAGATAATTTCCCTTTCCAAAACCAAAGAAAGAAAATGTCTACAGTAGATCGTAAGGAAACCTTCATTCTTTCCATGTTACCCAGGTAATTAAGGTGGATGAGACAAGTCAATCAATCAGTAACGTCATAAATAAGTTGGAAATTTAAAAACAAGGTAAGTTGGTTACCAGAATCAGTCCTTTTATAATTTCGTCGGTGTAATATTCTGGTTGCGAACCTTGCAAAGTAATGAGATGATTAATCATGCTGTTTCTATTCCCCAAATCGTCCCTGCCGTCGCTTCTTTGCTCATCAATCAAACTTTGCAAAAGCTTGTCCGTGTCTCTGCTAAGTCTCTTCAATCTCTTCATATATCCTTTGTAGTCAAACCACCGCAAAAACGGCAAGAAATCAACTGGGTTGGACGCACTGGCATGTCTCAGAATTTCTTCGATAATATCCCTGAAATTTCTTGCCTCCTCAGCCCCTTCAATGTCCGCACCATAATACCTCTTCCCTGCAACCATTCTGAGGAGTATATTATATGTCAACTCTATGAAATTTGGCCTCAACTCCACCTTAACAAAACCATGGCTTGAACTTGAAACACGGAAAAGCTTGTTTAGCAAAATCATGATTTCATCTTGACGAGAGCTCATGAACATACTCAGGCGACTCTGAGAGAATATATCGAGAGTACATATGCGACGAAGATTCCGCCAGTGGTCACCGTACTGAGCTCCGACGAGGGTGCTATATTCGTAACCCAAGTACTTGCCAATAAGCAACCTTGGACGGTTGGCTAAACAAATATCGTTGGTCTTGAAACACTCCTCAGCGGCGGAGGACGATGAGACCAGGACCACGAGTCGGGACCCAAATCGGAGAAAGGCGACGGGACCATATTTTTGTGAGATTCTTTGAAGGCTGCGGTGAACTGGTTGTTTTAGGAGATGGAGATGACCAAGTATTGGAAGAGACGGCGGCGAAGGGGGTACGTTTTTGCGTTGACTTCTAGCTGCGGACAAAATTTTGACGGCAAGGAACACGAAGATAATAGAAAGAGAAACCGAATAAAACAAACTATCCTCCATTAATTCGACAGCAGCTTAATAATGGAGAATAGTTTTGAAAATACGAACCAGATGGAGTCGGTCCGACTAATTTAAAGAACTACAGCCAGGTAACAAGGCATCGCTATTCCTAGTTCTACCATCTACGGCATTTGGAAGCATCGTAAGTCGCGAAACTGGAGTTTATCTGATTGCGGGAACATAATTAATTAATTGGATTCGATTATTTTTAATTAAAAAAATCTGCACATTATTGGATGATAACGTGAAGTATAGTTGGCACTTTTAACTTAATTATATAAATAACTTGTGTTAGATTTACTTTCTATAGTTTTGAATTATATTTTTTATTTTAAAAAAACAAAATATCACTATTGGACTCTCTGGCTTCAGAAGAAAAATATCTTTTATATTTTTGTCTTGTTTGGAGACTTGGGAGTTGGAAGGACGAAATACTAAAAAATCAATAAGGGATAGTATTGGTGAAGGCCACTTCCCGAAAGTACTGATCTCTAATTGTGGTTTTGTACAGGAATAATCGTCTATTGATTTTTACTTGTTATCAGAAGTCTCTTTTTAGCCATTCTCCTCTTTGGTTGATTTTATTCTAGTTAATCTTTCTTCCGAGCTTCAGTTTTCTTCACGTATAAAATATTTGTTGCTCAGTTTCTTTTTGAACATATCGATAGATTCCTCTCACCAAGACCACTCCAAAACTGGTAGTCGAGCCTTCATCGGAACCTCTATACACTCACACATGCCGCTTGAAGTTGCTACCTTCTGGATCACTTGCTCGTATGTCACATGCACCATGTTAATGTCTTGCATCATATCATGAAGCCCCATGTCAATCATTCCTCTCCTAGGGCAGTCCATATAGGTTTAACCAACCAGTTTAATCTTTTTTTGTTCCAAGTTTTCTTGCAATTCAAACCAATTCCTAAGGTTTTTGGCCTAATTTCTTAAATTTTACTTTTATCTCTCATTTTCAAGTTTGGATATCTTATTTTTCACAATATATTTTTTAGTTTTGATTAATGTTTCGGATAATTATCACTCTGCCGCCCATCCTATTACTATGATTTTTATGGTTTGAATTATAATTTATGGGCTCTAAGAAATGTGTAATTTTCTGAAAGGAAGACTTCTTTGACGATTTGTTGGTAAGGTTGCCAAATAAATCAAATATGATGACGAGACATAAACTAAGTTCATTAAGAGGCTCAATCAATAAGATAGTAAAATCATTAGATTTTACTTATCAACCTAATATTAACAAGAATTTGGTCGTTTTGACTATGATAAAGATGTTTGAGATTTCTTATCAACATGTTATGCAGTTTCAGACGATGTTCATTAATTTCAGCTTTATCGTCACCTTCATTATATGAGTCAATAACCTGACCAGACCATTCACAATTATGTTTTGGAGTTGCAAACTTGATGGGATCATCTATCATCTCGTGATCCAGTTTGGCCTGATATAGCCTCTATAAAAAATCAGCATATCACTAGTGTGTTTGGCATTTACTTATTAACTCTCATATTAAGTTTGAGTCAGTTATTGCTACTCTTCTTGTTCGCACTCTGTTACCTAAACTTAACACAACTATTCAATATGTACTCTCTGAGAAAACTTGACCTCATACTTTTTGTGCCGAGTGATCTTTCTTCTGCAGAAGCCACCTCTACCTTTTCTTAGGGATTTTACAAATATTGCAAAAAAAATTTAGGCACTATATTTCTAATTGTCCTAAACTTAAAGTTAACAACAAGAATCTAGCCAAATTAATCTAACTAAATCTCATAATAAGTCTCGATCCTTGGGTACTTTTGTTGTTACTTTTGCCACCGAAGGTTTACTTCTGAGGGTACTTCTCCCCATTTTTTACTTAAAAGAAATCCAGGGTATTCTTCAATAGGTACAACTTAATTCAGGTACTACTACTTCCTTTGTCATGTCAGTCACTTGAGGTAAAATTACTTATTCCCTTTTTGATTTCGCCTCTTGTAATTATATGTCCTTTGAGTCTAAGTTGTGTAGTCTGTTTCTAATCCCTCTTATATATCAGTTACTCACACTATTAATAATTTAAATTTACCCATTCAACATGTAAACAATATTTTTGAATCTCACTTACTCTATTTGATACCTTTTATGTGGCCAAACTATCTCTCAGTCTTATTTATATTAGTCAATTATTAGATTTTGATGCTAAAGGAACATTTTTTAGTCATGGTTGTACTTTGTGGGATACACAAACGGGTAAAGTTCTTAGGACATAATATGAGGTTGATCATATATTTAAGCATATAGTTACCATCCAAAGTTGTTGTTACTATCACTTCTTCCAAAATTTGGAACTTTATCTTGGTCATGTTTCCTTTTCTAAATTATGATCTTTAATTTCCAATGGATGTCTAGGATTTGTTAAACACAAACAATTTGGATGTCTTTCATAATAACTTTCAAAACATCACACTTTGCCTTTTTAATAACTTTCTTCTGTATCATTTGATCTTATTCATTTTGATATTTAAGGTCCTACTCTTAATATTATCATGGTTGTTCTTTATATTTTATTATATTTGTTAATGCTTATTTTTTGGTATACATAGATTTACCTTATGAAAAATTGTTCGGAGTTGCTTTTAATTTTTATGAAATTACTAATATGATCAAAACTCAATTTTCTTGTAATATTAAAATTTTCACATAGATAAATGTGTAGAATACTAAGACACTACTTTTTGTCCTTTTTTCACCACTTATGGAACTATTGTTCAATGTTATTATCTTAGGACCTCTCGATAGAATGGTAATGTAAAATGTACATACAAACACATTCTGTAAAATTCTTAATCCCTTCTTGTGTCATCTTTTAATCTTGACTTTTTATGGGTTAAATCGCCCTTATAGTTGTTTATTCTATTATGTTATCAATAATAATCATTGTCCTCATTATCACAATCTCAAGTTGTTGGTTTTTCTTGTTTTGTCCATCTTCGGTTACATAAATACATTAAATTAGAGTCTCAAGCCCAATTGTGTTTTTTATATGACATTGAATATAAGGGTTATCAGGATTAAGATCCTCTTTCTTACCATCATTTTATTTTCCATCATATCACTTTTTAGGAATGTAAGATATTTTCTTCCTTATCTTCCTTCTTTGTTGATCCTACTATTATGCTATATCATAATAACTTTTCTCTATAGGTCCAGATTGCTCAAACATTTTCTTTCCACCTTTACTCTCACCTGATAATCTTCCTCCTATAGATCCTCAACCTTCTTTTTCTACTATTCAGCCATCTTTTGATCCTCACCTTTTCATTCTTCATATATAAGTCAACCTAATGTCAATCTTCGTGATTATGATTATTATTATGCTCTTTGCCATTATTACTATTAAGAATTAAACTTTATTTTATATGGATACGAAGAATGCCTTATTAAATAGAGATCTCTCTAAAGAGGTCTATGTACAATCTCCTCTTGACTATGATCATCTTCCAGATAAAGTCTACTATTCTTAGAAAGGCTTTGAACTTAAACAAGCTTACTGCATTTAGTTTGCTAAATGTAGTTCCACTATTTGTTAGTTTTGTTCCTAGTTCAATCCTTATGATTGTGTATTATTCCCTTATAAGACAAAGCAAGACATTATTCTATTACTATTATGTACTGATGACGTGATCATTATTGGTAATGATAAACACAAGGTACTCATATTCTCAAAAATGTTCTTAACTACCAATTTGAGATAAAAGTGTTAAAAAAATACGACGATAATTTTATTAATAAACCGACGCAAGTACAAGACTCAAAATACTAAAAGATTTGTACAAAACAAGAGTAGAAGAAAGAGACTTGGACACACACCACACACCCTCCACACTTCTCTCTCTTAACTTCTCTCTCTTAACCCACTTCTCTCTTTTTCTTTGTGTCGTTAAACAACAAATGGTGCTATTACCTATTTATAGACAAGCACCACCAACCTAGAAGACTCTAGACTTGCCACTTGCCAACTTGCATTGTCAACTTGCCAACTTGCCTCGCCAACTTGCCAACTTGCATCGCCAACTTGCCAACTTGTATCGCCAACTTGCCAACTTGCATCGCCAACTTGCAAGAAAATTCTAGATTTGCAAGTTGCCCACTTGCAAGATTTTTCTAGATTTTTCTTTTTCTTCTTTTATTTTTTATTTTTTATTATTTTTTACATATCTAGAGTTTTCTACAAGTCTCTAAAATTAGTTGGTGATTTCTAACACTCCCCCTCACCAACTAATTTCTCTTCAAAGTTTTTCTTGAGATTATCCCAAGCCTCATTTTGCTTTAATGCTTGAATTTCCTCATCCATTGCCTGTTGCCATTCCTTGCTTTGTGACGCTTCTTTATAACTTGTCGGCTCTTTCAGACCAATTTCCTCTATTATTGCTGCATTTGCATACTTTGGATTTGGCTTTCTTTGTCTAGTTGACCTTCGTGGTTGAGGCGATGGCTGTTGAACATCTTCTTCAATGTCCTCTATCTGACTTGGCCTTATTTCTTCTGGAGTTGCATGATGGATTCCTGTTTGCCATGGGCTTTTCTCTTCTGACAACCTCATCTCCATGGATTCTTCCTCACTTGGTTGCATAGTATCAATTCTAGACTCTTTAATTGGTTGAGTCCTATCAACCTCTGTAGATTCTTCTAATCGTTGTTGTAGCTGCTCCTCTATTTCTTTTGAGTCTGGTAATAATACGGCTTGTGGTGACCACCAAGAAGATGCCTCATCAAAGACAACATTCCTGCTCACGTAGCATCGTCCTGTAGTCGGGTCACAACACTTCCATCCTTTACGACGGCTGTCATATCCAACAAATATGCAACGTATTGCCTTTTTATCGAATTTGCTACGTAGGTGATCTGGCACAAATACGTAGCACACACATCCAAACACTTTAAAGTACCCTACTGAGGGTTTTACCTTTCGAAGCTTTTCATAAGGTGAGGTCCCCAATTTTGCTTGAGGTAATCTGTTAATCACGTACGCTGCTGTCTTCATACCTTCGGCCCAAAACCTTGCTGGTACATTCTTTGCATGTAGCATACTTCTGCAGATCTCTGCCAGGTGACGATTCTTTCTTTCTGCTACTCCATTCTGTTGTGGAGTACCTGGACAAGTCAGCTGCCTCCTGATCTTATGTTGATGCAAATATTGTTCGAACTCTTTTGAAGTGTACTCTCCACCATTATCTGTGCGAAGGCATTGTATCCTTCTTCCTATCTCCTCTTCTACTTTCACTTTAAACTCAACAAACTTACTCAATGTCTCTGACTTTTCTCTCATAAAATCGACCCACACATACCTAGAAAAATCATCAATAAAGGTAATCATGTACCTGAATTGGCTGACGGATGGCTGTTTGACTGGCCCGAACACATCAGAGTGTATTAGCTCCAGGGGTGCTTTAGCTCGATACTCTGACTCTTTGTATGGTAATTGATGTGCTTTGCCATATTGACATCCTGCACATACAATGTCATCTCGAACATCTAGATTCGGAAGCCCTCTGACCATTGATCTTTTCATTATCTCCTTTAGCTTCCCATAACTTACATGTCCTAATCTTGCATGCCATAAATCAGCCGTCTCATTTTTCCTTGTCTTGTCTATGTATGCTGTTTCTGCTGACATTACATAGACAGACTCCACTCTTTTTCCTTCCATTATGGGTCGACCGATAATTTTTAACTCCTTATATATCTTGACATCATTTGGTCCGAACAACACAAAATTTCCTGTTGATGTCATTTGAGATACAGATAGAAGATTCTTTGACATACCTTCCACGTGGTAGACATTTTGCAGTTGTACTGGCCGCTGACTATAATGAGGAACAACGATGGTACTACCAATATGTGTTATTGGTAGTTTTGAATTATTGGCAGTTACCACTACTCGCTCTCCTTTATACTCTGATGTCCCCATCAATTTCTTTTTGTCACCTGTCATATGATTGGAGCAGCCGGAATCAACAATCCAATCATCTTTATAGTTGATTTGATTTTCTCCGATAGCTGTGAGTGCCATCTCCACCTTTGATATTTCACCACTTTTCTTGCTTATTTCTTTAGGATTTTCTACTACTGCAAATGATGCGTGGAAATCCCATTCTTCTTCGCTATCTTGCTGCGTTGATGTGGCAGCATTTCCTTCCATGCGTTTTGGCCTCCAGCAGTCTCGGGCGAAATGACCCTTCCTTCCACAATTATAGCACTTATCTTCTTTCTGATTGTTTTGTTTATTGTTACGACTTATATCTTGACCTTGACGAGCTCCCCCTTGCTTGAAGCTC
>JANZLD010000237.1:7708337-7721451 GCA_026413575.1 Erythroxylum carthagenense | reverse complement strand
AATTGAACAGTACCGTCCTTGAACAAGTCGACTTACCTAATATACAAGTCGACTTATTGGTACTTTTCACGTGTAAGTCGACTTACACTTACATCCTCTAATACCTATTAATCACAGATCATTTCCGTGTGTGATGGGATAATAATAGCTATGTTTTTGTCCGAAGCGGTGGGTTGAATTTGGATTTAGAGAGCAACTCCTAGGCTTGGGATCGTGATAGGACTAACTCAAGAGCTTTTGCCTCTGAGTAAACTTTTGGGGCTCCCTCGTGGGCCCTTTGGCCCTTTCCTTACATTTGGGCTGGGCCCATTAGCTTTGAAAATTATCCATGAGGGGTGGGCTTGGTGGGTCCAATAATGTCTGTTAATGGGAGTCTTTAGCTTGCTCCCAATAAAGAGTTGTGTGGAGCGCTTGTAGCAGATGAATCCTCCATCTCTACCATTCCTGTAGCTGTCAGAGCTGCGAATCGAGAACCGATCCTTTGAGGGGACTCGGTGCTTCTTCCTAAGTTCAATTGAAGTTATTTGAATGGGAGAGTGGGTTGTTGTAGTCATTGTTGTGGATGTCTCAGTTTGTGCTGAACGTAAACCCAAGGCCCGTAGCTATTGCCGACCGGTTTCTGGACAGCTTCGTGACTAAGTCCACCGCTTCATCCTTTAGACACTGCTGTTGATGTCTCTATAGTTAGCCCGCCTTCGTCCGGAGTTGGGTGTTGTGTAGTAGCTCGTTGGCGTTAAAGACAAGTAGCTGTGGAGTGCCCGACCTTCCCACATAAATAATAGAGTTGAGGGAGTCCCTCATACGTAACTTGGAGTAACTCCCCATCCAATTCCACACTGGTTTTCAACGGTTGAGTCAGATCAATATCCACGACAATTCGAGCATATCTTCCTCTGTGGGCTTGTAAAGTAACCTTATCAATTTTTACCATGTGACTGACTAAGTTTCCTATGGCCGTGAGGATTCCCGAGTGATAACGAGCTATAGGTAACTCTGGTATTCTGATCCAGGTGACTGCGTTCGTGATCTTCCCCTTCTTTGGTCTAAAAGACGATGTCCATCATTAGACAGCCAATGCTTGTCCATATATTAACCAAGGGTCATCGGTTAAAGCATGGTAAAAGTCAGAATCCTCCAAGAATCGAACAAGGTAACATTCTTGCTCCAGATCGACAATTTTAATGGGACCGATTGGTTTCCATAAAGCCCTCAGGCGAGAGCTCAACACTTGGTATCCGACCCGACACCCCTGTAGTTGTACTACGACTTCCTTCGTCCATTGCGTGCCTAATTTTTCCTTGAACGTTTGAGAGAGTTAGATGTCGTCCCCCTAGTCGCCGATGATGGGCACGATGTCTCCCTCCTCGATCACTATCATAGCTTCATTTGGCCAAAGTAATTCTTACACCTCGTCTGGTTCATCCCGAGTCCCTACAACTGCTGCTTTATACGACAGTGTTGGGCGGGCCTGCGTTTTGTCATCACGTTTCCTTATTCTGCTTCTTTTCGACTGGGATCTCTCGGGGTCGAGGGTTGCCATGGGTGCTTCAATTATGAGGAGAGCTGATAGCAAAATCTACTGAAAACTATTGCTACTGAAGAGATTGGATTGTAGCTAGAAGAAAGTTAAGGAAAACGAAAACTCACCACCTTGTCTCTCACTCCAACTTTCTTTCACTTAAATTTCAAGTGTGTTGTGCAGTCCTTTTTAACTAAATTGAATTTAAATCCAAAATTTAATCAAACTAAATACTGATGGATTGCTCCAACCTAAATCAAGACGACTGACCCTATTAAATATCAATTGTTCGATTATAAAATTTTTATTTATTATAATCATTCTTGTTTTCACTTTAATATTTGTATGTATTTTCTTATAAAGTAAGAAGATTCATGTCACATGGAGATTAACTCCCTCCTACTGATATAATTAAAAAAATTAAATTGAAGTGGGTCTTATTCATTAAATACCTAATCCAAACACCTCATCTAATTTGAAAACAAATTTACGGCACTTAAGATCTTAATCATACCTCCCATATTTGGTCCAGGTAAATTTAGCTTACGTGGATTGTAGGTAATAATTGATGTGATAAAAAATGAATACCTATTATATTAGATCCCAGTAAATACATTGAGTTATCATTTATGTTTTAATGTGAATAAAATACAATTCAAAGTTGTTCATTTTACATACAGATAAATAAGTAGAACCTAAATCCTTACATCGTATAAATAACAATAATTAGTAGATCTTTTATTTTTCTTCACTTATCATTAGAACTCATCTTTCTACTTTCCTCCTTGAACTCTTTCTTAAATATGTGGACTTTCAGTGATGTTGATTGACAGTTGTAACGCTATTTAAAATAAAATAACTATACTACTACTATAACAGTGATGAGTCTAGATCGATCCCACGGAGACTGTGTGTAAAGTTGTTGAAATGAAATTAATCGGTGTTTAAGAAAAAAGGAAGGGGGTTTGGGGTGGATTTGGATTTTGAAGTAAGAAAATAAAATAAATCTAGCATAATGAAAATAAATTAAAGAAAACATACAAAAAACGATAAAAGCAGGAAATTCGGTAAGGACCCAATTTTTTGGTTCAATCTCAACCTACAACCTAATTAAGCATATTTTGTTACTTTGCTATTCTCAAACCTCTCCTAGAAACTATTAATCATGGGTTAATGATTAACTCGAGTTTTTTCATAAGTTTTCTTTAATCAAGATATGATCGTTAATTAAACCTAACTATTGAATAACTTAACATACGATCTTTAGATTTAATGAGGCAGTAGTATTAAGAATTAGGAAAACCGATTAATCAAGGCAACAACCACATACGATGCGTCACTTAACCTAGATTATGTTATCCCTAATGATTACGAATCATTAGTCACTATACATGAATTTCAGCATAACAATTATGGATTACATCGAAATTCTAGCAATGGGTTTGCAAATGAACAATAACGCATTAAAATCATCTTTTCATAACGCCCAATTCAATTAACACAAGATAACATAATTAATTCCTAATGAGAGAAAGAAATAACTAAAACAAAGAAAAACACTTAACTCGGGTCATTGATGTCGATGTCACCTCTGAACTGGCATCGGTAACTTAACCTTCCATGGGTCCCTCGGAAAAAAATGCTTTAGCCCCTCCAAAAATGTCCCCAACCGAAGACCCCTGTAGCGCCTCCACTCCTTTCTTCTGTTGCAAGCCTCTTTTCTCTCTTGCAAGCTCTATTTCACGCTACTGCCTTCTCAACTATTCTATGATTTGACAATTTAATCTGCGGTCCATATTACTATTCACACCAAACCCTCAAGGCATGAGACGCATCACACATGCATTGCGTTGAATGCATAAGCTTGCCTTCAACATTAAATGCATATGTGTTGTGTTGAACACAAGCGTAGACATATTCGTTGCGTTCAATGCAAAACTTTTCCTCGTTATGGCTGTGCTATCGTTTTCTTCTTGGACATTGTTGTGCTACACATTGTTTTGGTTCTCCTTCTGTCCACACACTGTCATATTGTTGCAGCTTCCCTTGGCTTTTGTTCTTCTTTTCTTCTCCTACTGTGCTGCCATTAATTCACATGAATTACATGTATTCCATGCATAGCTTTTTAAGTTCTTTATCGTGAGCAACTTGAAAATTTTTTGTTTGTGTTTTTTTCTTCTTGTCTTGATTTTCTTCTTCTTGTTTCATGAAGACAAGTGGAATTAATCTTCAAAAATGGACCAAATATCATCCTTTCGACTCACTTTAACTTCTTTGCTTCCGAATTTTGCCTAAAATCATATATGAGTCAAAATGAGTATCTTAAGCAATTTTAAGTCATTAATCGCTAAGTATTATGGAATAATTATACAATCAATTAAGCACATATCAATTTCTTTCACACTTAGCTTTTGGCCATCCTCAGAAAAAACATCAAAATTAAGCTCAAAGACCTAAAAATATTTACTTAATTCCCATATATTCCTAGAATACATAATCATAACCAAAGATGAATGACTTTCAAAAATCATACCAAAAATTTAACATTCCAAGCTTTTACTCATGATCAATCAACTTTCAGCATCTTCAAATTGAACAATCTAATGGTAGACTCGAAAAATGTGTTTAACTAAAATATATCCATAGGTACACTCGACACCATTCATGATCATGTTATTCTACAACTTTGCATATCATTTCATTTCTCCACCACTAAAGGTCACAAGCAAAATCATGAATTAAAGGACTTTTTAGGGAGATGTACTTGGGTAGTAGAATGAAAGCCATCAAAGCTAGTGAAATAAAAGTAATTCTCAATGTGACATCAAGTGCACAAGTTAACATTCATCAAAAACTGGGTACCATCAGCTATAACGAATGCAAAATTTATATTTCACAACTCATTTTAGCTCTCACACACAAACCACATGAAGCATATACTAATATGAAGGAATCACTCATACAATTTATGCCAACTATACACTGAAATGAAAAAAGTGAACCTTCCAAGCCAACACCTACCTTATGTTCAACATACTCAAATAACATATTCATTACGACTCTAGTAAGATGCATTAATTATAAATAACTTTGCAAACTCATATGCACTTCCTCTTTGATAAATTTATTTAAATAAAATTTTTAAAAATTTTCTTTTTTCTTTCTTTCTTTCTTTTTGATTTTCTTTTCTTTTCTTTTCTTGTGCTTTTCTTTTTTTCTTTCTTTCTTTTCTTTTTTAACATTAAAAGAAACTACACTAACATGGAAATTTCAATGATAAGACATAATAAAACATCCCATCATTAACCAACCCCCACATATGTACACCGCCACACATACATTTTTGTACATCCACAAACTCACTAATGACAAATGGTCCACTAGTTTTATGACTTGGGTGAGACATTTGGTTAAGTTTAAAAGTATAAAATGTGGTTTATACAAAAAGAAAGATATATAGCTCAAAGGGGGTTAACAAGGGAAAAACTATGTCAATAGGGTAGGCTATTTGGCTAATGTAGTTTGGAAAAACAAAGAATGCCTAATCATTTCCATATTAATGCATGTGATAAAAAAGTGGTCTCGAATAGGAATTCAAAGCAAAATCAGGATGTATATGTCACGAAAGTCATATATTATTAAAAGAAAATGAGACTAAAATGAAAGTGTCAGTCAAAAAAGGCTCAAAATATCACCAGCTTTGTCTAACACTAGTCACTATTCTTCTAAAGATAATGTATATCGACTAATCACAAGAGTAAAAATACATGCTAAAGTTGCTATGAAATTCTATAGTCAATTCATTATCTACTAATGACTATAAAATCCTAGAAGCAATAGAAAAAGAGAAAATGTTTGTTTTTTTTGTTTTATTCTTTATCTCATTTTGATTGAAAACTTAAAACAAGCAGGAAACAAACTAACAAAGAGCACAGATGCATATAAAAAGAAATGTGAAAATGTAAAAAAAAAATTTACTTCCCTTGAGTTGTCTTCCAAGAAGTGTCTTTATTTAGGGTCGCTGGCTCGACTCCTTCTTCTTCTCACATGACAAAATTGTAATCTTCAGGTATTACAGTTAGTGCCACTTCCATGCGAGATTGTTTCCGATAGGGCCTTATTTGATCATTCGTCATATTTAGCATCTTTCTTATCCTCTGACTTTCAATCTTCACTTAGTCCATGTACTCTGGAAATATCTCAAATATCTCTTCGCCTTTTTCTTCCTCATTTAATTCCTCCAATTAGCTATATGAAGGTGAAGAGTCAGTCTAAAAAATAACCATGAACTCGGTACTCACCTCCAAGCTAAATGATATAGCTTTTTCTGCCTTGAGCTCCTCCTCAACTTCTTCATCATAAGCAATTCATTGAGGATTGACCTCAAAATTCTCAAGCTCCTCATCACTTTGTAAAGCTTCTACACAAACATCCATTGGGTACACCTCGGGTTGATATGGCTGCTTCTCTTTGCTTTACAATTCTAAATGATTGATATCTCCCTATCGAGGCAATGTATCTTGCTAGAATTACCGGGCATCCTGTCGGATTTACCGAACACCTTGCTGAAACATTTGTTGCATATTCTGTTGGAACTGCTACATATCTTGTTGAATTTGAAGATTGTTAGTAGCTATAATATTAAGCAATTCTTCTAGGGATGTACCTGAGTCGTGTTGGCTCTCCGAATCTTGGGCACTAGACTATGTATTTTGTGGAAATCACCCTCCATCTTGTTGGAATTGTAGAACACTATGCTGCAATTGCAAAGTATTAGCGTTTACAATATTAATCAACTCTTCCGGAGATGGATCAGAGACATGAAAGGAAGCTTCTAGTTTGTATGAGAATTGTTGTGCGTCCTGCAAACTATTATGAAAGTAATTATGATTATTATCCCATCCATAATAAAAGTTAGGTTGATCAGTCTAAACATTGATATATGATTGAGAATACGAGCTATAAAAGAAATTACTTCCATCCATATCGAATTTTTTTTATCATAAACACGAAACAAAAAATGAAAAGATCACTAAATAATTGAAAAGAAATCAATTACGAACAAATATATACAAAACACCAATTAAATTACAAACAAAAACTAAAACACCGCACTCCCCAGCAATGGCGCGTAAAATTGACAACGCGTTGTAACACTAGTCAAAATAAAATAACTAAACTACTATTATAGCAGTGATGATTCTAAGTCGATCCTATAGAGTGTGTAAAGTTGTTGAAATGAAATTAATCAGTGTTTAGGAAAAAGTAGGTTTTGGATTTTGAAATAAGAAAATAAAATAAAACTAACCTAATGAAAACAAATTAGAGAAAACATACAAAAAATGATAAAAGTGAGAAATTCGGTAGGGATCTGGTTATTTGGTTCAATCTTGACCTACACCCTAATTAAGCATATTTCATTGATTTGTTGTTCTCAAACCTTTCTAACAGCTATTAATCATAGGTTAACAATTAACCTGAGTTTTTCCTTAGGTTTTATTTAATCAAGATACCATCGTTAATTAAACCTAACTACCGAATAACCTAGGATACAATCTCTAGATTTAATTAAGTAGTAGCATTACAAATTAGGAAAATAAATTAATCAGGGCAACAACCACACACAATGCGTCATTTAAGCTAAGTTATGTTATCTCTAATGATTACGAATTATTAATCAGCTACATATGAATTTTAATATAACAATTACGAATTACTTCGAAATTCTAACAATGGGTTTGCAAATAAACAATTCAATAAACGCATTAAAATCATCTTTTCATAATACCCAATTAAGTCAACACAAGATAACATAATTAATTCCCAATGAGATAAAGAAACAACTAAAACAAAGAAAAGCACTTAACCCGGTTCATTGACATCAATGCCACCTTCGAACCGGCGTCGAGAACTTAGCCTTCCATGGGTCTCTCTAAATAAAATGCTTCGGCCCCTCCAAAAATGTCCCCAACTGAAGACCCCTGTAGCACCTCCACTCCTCTCTTCTGTCGTAAGCCTCTGTTCTCTCTTGCAAGCTCTATTTCACGTTACTGGCTTCTCCACTATTCCATGATTTTACAATTTAATTTGTGGTTCGTGTTACTATTCACGTCAAACCCTTAAGGCATGAAATGCATCGCATATGCATTGTGTTGAACGTATACGCTTGTGTTCAACATAGACGTATGCATTGCATTTAATGCAAACTTTTCCCAGTTATAACTATGCTAGGTTCTCCTTCTGCCCACACGCAGCCGTATTATTGCAGCTTCCCTTAGCTTTTGTTCTTCTTTGCCGTGAACAACTTGAAAATTTCTTGTTTGTGCTTTTTTTTTTCCTTCTTGTCTTAATTTTTTCTTTTTGCTCTATGAAGATAAGTGAAATTTAATCGTAAAAAAATGACCCAATTGTTATACTTTCGACTTACTTTAACCCATTTGCTTCCGAATTATGTCTAAAATTATATATGAGTCAAAGTAAGTGTCTTCAGCAATTTCAAGTCATTAATCGCTAAGTGTTATGGAATAATTATACAATCAATTAAGCACATATCATGAATACATATCAATAATGAAATTCATTGATGTTGCAGTTGTTATTACTAACATTTTACGTAAATCAAGGTAGTTAGTACATTTATAAAGAAAACGTTTGATCTACGTCGAAATTATAAATAAATGTAAAATACGTGTTAATCTCTCTGCTATTGTTGCTATTCCTCCTAAGCTCCAATAGGACGGATTATTCATATTAATCTCTTGGGTTGGCCGGACCTCAAAATTTCCTATAAGATTCAATTAAAATAAATTTAGACTAACTTTAATTTAAACTTCATTGAAGTTTTGGTTTTTGAATTTAAAATAATTTTAAATTTAAATATTATATTCAAATGGTACTAAATTGAATTTTTAAATTTATTTATTTATTTTAAATTTTAATCCAAAATTTAATCAAACTAAACAGTGATGGATTGCTTTAACCTAAGCCCTTTTGCCACCTTAATTGATCTGTGCTCCAAGCATGGCCTCTTCCTTCAAGTTATGATAAACTTTTTAATTGTCTCTTAACATATGTATTCTCCATAGGAGACGATGCCAGGCCTAAACTTGTAAGAGTTCGTCATATCTGTGCTTCATGACTAACGATCAAGAAAGGTGTCCCGTTTGCTATCGCACTACTGAGACGAATGACCCTATTAAATATCATTTGTTCGATTATAAAAATTTTATTTATTATAATCATTCTTGTTTTCACTTTGATGTTTGTATGTATTTTCTTATGAAGTAAGAATATTCGTGTCACATGGATCTTAACTCCCTCCTACTGGTATAATTTAAATAACTTAAATTGAAGTCGAGGGTATTCATTAAATACCTAATCCAAACACCTCATCTGATTTGAAAATAAATTTATGACAATTAGATCAAACTACTTTCAACACTTAAGAATTAAATGATATGGTCCTATGAACCCATAAAAATCTTAATTATACCTCCTATATTTGGTCTAGGTAAATTTATCTTGCATGGATTGAAGGTAGTAAATAATAGATATTGCTATGAATTTGATGTGACAAAAAATATCTATTATATTAGATCCCAGTAAATACATTGAGTTATCATTTATTGATAAACATATATAGATCTTCATATCAAATATGATATTTTTCTCTTTAATATGTATCTCATTTGATTTTATCTTGTGTATCTTATTTATCTTGTATATTTCATCTGATCCTCAGTATCTTATTTGTTATTATTATTAGATACCAAAAATATGTATAAATACCTGTAAAAGCGATTCATCTAAACACACAATCAATACAATACAATTACATATCAACTACTTCCTTCTATTCTTTCATAGTATCAGAGCCTATACACTAATCCTATTACCGAGCTACACATTCAAGTTAGCAATCCTTTTCTCAAACACCTACTCTGCATACAAAAATAGCAAAACCAACACACAAAACATCTTACCCTGCATACACAAACAACAGAAACCAACACACAAAACATCCTTTTATTTTTTCAGAACCAATACATCACAAAAATCATTAATGGCCGATCCTACTTTCTCCACATAACCATTCAATCATATTATAAACTTCCTAACTACAAAATTAGATTCCTAAAATTATTTCATCTGGTGCAACTAAATACTTGCCATTCATATCACCTCTAGTCTTATTGGGTACATTGATGGATCAGTTCCACCACCTTGTCACTCTAGATGTTGAATCTTTAGAATACCTCAATTGGCAGAAATTTAACCGACTTGTCTACTGCTTCCTCACCGCCTCTATGTCAACCTCCACTACCCACCTTGCCATTGGATGTACCACAGTTCGTGATCTCTGGCTCAATCTAGAGCAACACTTCATGAAATAATCTAGCTCCTAATGTTCTTTACTCTGGCGAAAACTTCACACCCAACAAAAAGGATAACAATCGATTACTGAATACCTTGTGACAATCTTAACTACGACAGAGGAGCTAACAGTTATAGGTGATACAATATCATATTCTAACCTTATACTTTTTACTCTGAATGGTTTACTTGTAGATTTTGAATCTTTCATCACAGAGGTGGAGCATCGCAAATCCAACATCTCCTTCGACAAACTTCGACCAAAG
This sequence comes from Erythroxylum carthagenense, assembly GCA_026413575.1. Lineage (NCBI taxonomy): Eukaryota > Viridiplantae > Streptophyta > Magnoliopsida > Malpighiales > Erythroxylaceae > Erythroxylum > Erythroxylum carthagenense. Next base: position 7,711,293 of record JANZLD010000237.1, on the reverse strand, counting down.
CCCCTCATCCTCACTCCTCTCCACCATCGAACATTGCTCTCTCTGCTTCGTTGTTTGGTCATTCATCCTCTCCAAATATCTTCAGACGTGGTGATTCACGAACCAGGTGAGGAGGACGTGGACATCATCATTTAAACCCTAATGGACAGGGATATAATATTGGGCCGATTGGGCCAAATGGACAGGGCCATGGATCTAGGCCGATTGGGTCCTCAATCTTTGGGCATAATTCTCCTGGGCTGCACTGGTCAGGCTCTACTGGGCTAGCCGCGTTTAATCACTATTCATCCAAGCTGATACCCACTCAAACACACCAGTAAAACCAATTTCATACCCATTTTAGGCCCAATAAACCTTCCCATAAATGCCAAATTTGTTACAAATGGGGCCATATTGCTGCACATTGTCGTTTCCGATATTCTGAATTTTGAAATTGCCCACTTCCAACCCCCACAGACCCTAACAATTTATCCACTACATTTACTGCCCTCGACATCACCAAATCTTCTTATCCTTCAACTGCCACTTCTAACACTTCTGTAGAATGGCTATCTGACACTGGTGCTATAACCCATATGACGCCTAATCCACAACTTATCGAATCCTTAACAGCATACAATGGTCTAAATACAGTGGTTGTCGGTAATGGATAAACTCTTCCTATTTCCTCTACTGGTAAACTCACATTCTTTACTCCCATTAGATCCCTTCACCTCAATGACATTTTAGTTGTTCCCAATCTTACTAATAATTTACTTTTTGTAGCTAAATTTGTTAAGGATAATTTTTGCATCATTAAATTTACTCCCTTTGGTTATATTGTGAAGGATTTCCACACTGGATATCACTTTTCGTGGGTTCCATACATAATAATCTTTACCCATTGGAGATTCTAGTCAATTTCATAAATCCTATTGTTTTCCACACCACCTCTACTCCAATTCATTTATGGCATTAGCGTTTTGGTCATCCTTGTCCTGCTACACTCTCTATATTATCTCCCCTTTTAAGTATTAAACCTTATGTAATAAAACATTGCACTTCTTATCTTCAAGGAAAAAGTACTCATCTTTCATTTCCCTTATCTTCTTGTGTTTCAAATAAGCCACTACAACTTATCCATTATGATATTTGGGAACTATCTCCCTCCCTTTCCTTCTCTGGCTTTCATTATTTTATTCTTTTTGTTGATGATTTCAGTTGATATACATAGATTTATCCTTTCACCCATAAATCTCAAGCCCTTTCTATTTTTCAGGCATTCAATGCTCGCTCTAAAAATCTTTTTTTGACCTCTGTAAAAACTTTTCAATGCTATAAAGCTCCTGAACTTGTCAAAGGCCTGTTTGCTAACTTTCTTATTACCCATGGCATTACTTATCGTATTTCTTGTCCTCATATCCCACAACAAAACAAGATCATCGAACATAAAATTCGTCACCTTATTGAAATTGGTCTCACACTTCTTATTCATGCTTGACTTCCTAAAGCTGCCTTCCTTATAAATCTATTACTAACTCTTGTTCTCCATAACAAATCCCCTCATGAAATTCTTTTTCTCATAAAACCTAACCTTTCTCACCTTTGGGTCTTTGGGTGCACCTACTTTCCCTTCATTGGGTCCACACATTCAGACAAACTTAAACCAAAGTCTACAAAATGTGTCTTTCTCGGGTATTCTCCTAATTATAAGGGCTATTGCTGCCTAGACCCTATTACATCTAAATATATATCTCTTGTCATGTTCGTTTGTTGAAACCGACTTTCCCTATACTAGCTCCTCTCACTTTCCCTCTCCTATCTGAAGACCTCCACCGTCCATCTCCTTATCCCTACCTATGCCTCCACTTACAACCTTGTCTCCCTCACTAACTTCCTCCTATCCACTCGCTATCCCACATCATCCCATAGTCACCAACACCTGTGATCAAATTTGTATACATCGCACATTCTCTGATTATGTCACTTACTCTACCCACACATAAACTTCTAATAATCCTGATCCCACTTCTTTCACTCAAGCTAACAAGTTTCTGCATTGGAGTCAGGCCATGCTTGACAAGTTCACAACTCTTCATCGCAATAACACATGGACTCTTATCCCTCCACCACTAAATGTCAATCTTGTTGGTTGTAAATAGGTCTTTCACACAAAACAAATTTTTGATGGAACTCTTGATCACTATAAAGCTCGTCTTGTTGACCACCTGATATAAATTATACAGATACTTTTAACCCATCTGTCAAACCCAGTACCATCCGTCTCATCCTTACTATTGCACTCTCCAAGTATTGGCAAATTCGTCAACTCGAAGTTAACAATGCCTTCCTTAATGGCACTCTTCAAGAACCAGTCTTTATGACTTAACATCGTGGCTTCCCAGATACACATCAACCTTCTTAGGTTTGTCGCCTTCACAAAGCTCTTTATGGTCTCAAACAGGCCCCTCGTGCTTGGTTTCATTGCCTCATTCAAAAACTTCATGAACTTCACTTTGTCTCCACTAAATTTAACATGTCACTTTTCGTTCATAATACCCCCTCTAATAATACCCTTCTTTTAGTGTATGTTGATGATATCTTGATTACGGGTTCTTCACCCTCATTCATCACCACCCTTATTCGAGATCTTAACACTTCCTTTTCCATAAAAGACTTAGGACCAATCCATTATTTTCTTGGTATTGAAGCTACCCACATAACAAATGGCCTTTTACTCATACAAACTAAATACACCGAAGAACTACTACATTGCTGTAGCACCCCTTTACCGTAGGGTATACATCGGGACGCCCGCAGGTCATTCCGACACGTAACCCACGATAAACGTGCACTACCGAGCAACCAACTACAATCCACATGGCATCAAATATAAATACCACTAAAAATTGAAACCAAATTTTCTTTTTCATTTCTTAAACTCAAATCCATAATTACATAATCTTGTCCAAAGCAT
>JANZLD010000237.1:7529617-7541320 GCA_026413575.1 Erythroxylum carthagenense | reverse complement strand
CCTATGCACTCCAAATCTATTCCATCCTATGTCAAATTTACTATTTTACCCTTCCAATTGAGGGTGGGATGTTACACTTAATTAATGCGATATGCCAGGTTGGTGCACGACCGCGTTATATTTCAGAGAAAATTTGGACTCGTTGGACCAAGTATTGGACATCACCTGCGGCAATGTCCATATCAGAGCATAATTCAACCAACAGACGTGAAGGCTCGGAAGGTGCAAGTCTTTCAGTGCATACGGGAGGCTCCATTACCCACTACAAGCATGCACATAAACTAGTAAGTATCTAAACTTCACATCTATTTTGCATATATTTTGCTTCGCTTTATTGAACATAGTGATTATGATATAAATGTCTGGTACCATATATGGCTGTGTGAATTTGTTTTCTTTGTTGAACAGGGGGCAAATATCATATATATAGAGGAAACTCTGTCGAAAGTTTTTTAAATTCTAGTTCATATCTGACAATTTAGGTTATACATGTAGGAAAAGTCATTAGGCACCAAGCCCACACTTGTCCAACTATTTTTGCACACCCACACGAAGAAACATGATGGTGTCAGCTTCATCAACACTCGATGTAGAAAGCTGAATGTAAGTAAAATTAATACATTTTTTTAATTTCTTAACAATTATACCTTAATTACTAATGTAAAGATTGCTTCCTAATAGGACCAAATACAACAAAATATTCAGCGACAGTCTTAGAAGGAACAACCTGTAGACGAGACTCAGACATATCTTGATGTCGTGGGTAGTAGGGACCGTTGTGGAAGAATATTCGGCCTATATTCATATGCAAACTCCTGTTATTCGCGCTCTTCCCTGTCCAGTACAGCAGCATCTGCTCGGCCATCGCAAAGTAATGAAGTATCCGAGCTCCGGGCCACAGTGGACACATTGAGGGAGCAGCTAGTTAATCAACATACGGAGCATATGGAGGAGATAGCTAAGATGAGAGAAGAGATGAATCTGAAGATAAGTGAGAAGATGAGGGAGGAGCTGGAGCAGGTATCAAAGATCAAAGAGTCAATGGAGCAGGCAGCTAAGATGAGAAAGGAGATGGAGCGGCTTGCTAAGATTAGAGCGGAGGTAGAGCAGATGACTAAGATGAGAGAGCAAATGGAGTCGATGGCTCAGCTTAGGCAGGAGATGGATCAGTTAAAGAGGGGAGTTAACAGTTCAGAGCATCCACGATCATCGCGACATTAGCTTATCCTTGTCATTTGTTTTCAATTAAAAAACATAAGATTTGTTCTTTGTTATGTTTTAATTATTAAATTAAATACTTTATACGTTATATTATTAATTAATTTTCTCATTCATCAAATTATATATACACATTAATATATTATGAACAAATAATATAACGTAATATAAATAAATAAAAATATATATAATATAACATTGTTATAACAATAACATAACAATGGAATTAAAAAAATACTCAGTTCTTACCAACGGAAATATATTCCGTCGGAAATGTTGAAGAGATTTACCGACGGTAAACTCAACCGTTGGAAAATTGGTTAAGGTTACCTTCGGATCACCGACGGCATCTCACTTGACCTCTTCCGTTGTTAAATTGATTCCGATAATAAGTTACCGTCGGTAAAATACTGACGGAATTTGACGGTCGGTAATTTTAACTACGACACATTTAGCGACCAATTTCTGGAGCACCAAATTCCATCGGTGATAAAATTTACTGACAGAAATGTCTCATTTTCAGATGGAATTTTCCGTCGGTAAATTGATTATTTCTTGTAGTGAAAAGAAACATTTGTCCTATGATTTTATTTCCATTTAAGAATTATATTATTATTTATATAAGAAAATAAATCTAATTTAAATTTTAAAAAATTATAACATTATCATCAAAAACATTAATAATAAGCCTTGAGCTAACAGCAACTCCATTGCTCCAAACTCAGATTGCTACCTCATTCACTATTGGCTTGACGATGTGTTAGAGACAATATAACAGCAAGTAATAATATTTATTAATTTGTTAAGTTTATTCTACAATATTTATTAGTTTGTTAAGTATGTTCTATATATTTATCTAGAACTAGTTAAGTTAGATACGAATTCTTCCACTTGAACTGTAAATAAGCTGTACTTTATATATTTTTTACAATCAATAATATTCAATGCATAATAAATTGAGATATGAAATGAAACACTCCTTATTACCACCTAGAGAGTTCTGACAACGAGAATGAATTCACAGGACCCAAGGCAATGTTAGGCATCAATTTTCATTGAGGTGGATTAAGCGAAATTAGACAATACAACTGTTGGTGGCACGACATTCTTTTAAAGGTATTAGTATATCCTTCAACAATCCGTCATCACATTCATTCCATAACAATTTATTCCTAAATAAATAAACTTTTGGTCAAATTTGAACAATTACAAATCTCAAACTCTAATAAAAATTCAGTGTAACTGAATACATGTGAAATAGGGCTATGGAATCTTGGCATTCTCGAATTTGAAGCGCCTGGAACTTACAGGACTTCTTGTGCAACAAGGGATGAGATATATCCTGAGGCTCGACGTCATAATAGGGAAGAAATATACTTTAATTTTTAACGTATATCGGGAACATGAATGTCATGCCAATGGTAACTAGGTACATTGAACCTCACCTGATTTCGTCAGACCATTGAACGCTTTTTTGTAAGGATTGTTTTTGGTGTACACTCTTAACTTCTAGTTCTGATCGCAAAAAAACGTATGGTGTTACCTCACTGGTGCTATATTTTGACTTTTGACTTGTAATCCCATCAGTGCTTCAACAATTGCTTCTTTTTTTACTCTCATGTTTAATTTGTGTCACTAAAATCTTTGTTTCTTGATTCTCATCATGATCAACACGCGAAAAAGTCTTATATTTCAGCTTTCAAATTTTGACATCCGAAAATGATGCTTGGTCCGTGTAGACTGTAGTTTGTTTCTGACTTCAAACGAAATTATATTCGTAAAGTTTGCAGTCATTAAAAGACAATCTATGTTGATGAAATGCATATAAAAAATGTGACTTGTCGTGTTTAAATGGATTGTTGAGTATTACCATATACAATATTTTATTGGAAATGGTAATGGAAGTTGGTGACTTGTTCAATCCAACCTAAGTTTAGTCAAAATAGATGGATTTATATCTGAGTTTTTATACCTCAAATGCTGATTTCATTGAAACCCTAAACTTTATAACTGAGAACAAGCTTGATATCATTTAATGGGATCAATCTCTTATTAATCAATTTTTTGTAATAATTATAAGTTCAATAAAAAGGTGAATAGTGACACTTTTCTATTTTCAAAAAAAAAGTGACACTTTTCTTTTACCTATAATTACGTACTATGTATTTATCTATTTAACAAAAAATTATGCATCGTGTAATCTCTCATTAAAAAATTGTAGTTAAAAAATGGAAATACAAATAGGCATAATAATTTTAACGACTCATTTAAGTAATACTACAGGACTTTTAAATTTTTATAATGATTTTTTAAAATTTTATATACGCTTTTGTAAATAAAAATTATGTTACACATATAAATGCATTAAAATTTAAATAATTGACTACAGAACTTTTAAAATATTTTTAATTAATTTCCATCAGAAAATGTATTTAATGTTAACAAGAGACTTGGAAGTTAAAGATTTCAACCTTGATTAAAATACGACTGGTCAACATTTTGATATCGGCTAACTGAAGGAGTGTCTAAAAATAAACGTAATAGAGAATTTTCTGATTTGGGAAACTAACTAGGAGCTGGACTAGCAGATGTGCAAATTGATAGAGCATCAATTAAGCAAATGGTTGGACTGTTAGATAATTTCATTATGTAGCCTATACATTTTGGTTTAATCATTTAAATATATTAAATTCTATTAGTTATTTAAATAAGAGATATTAGGTTTAATTAAAATAAATAATGTGATATATTTATGTTAATGGAACGTAAAAATAAAGACAATAAAAAAAGGTGTCGTTTGAATTTTAAACTGATAACTACTTCCTCTCTTTCTCTACCTATTAAGTTTTTCATTATATCTCAATCAGACAATATACAAAAAATAACAAACAAACGCGAAACTATCAAAAATACGATGGATCAAGGTACGCTTATGTTATTGTGAAAAATTATTAAATTATGAGATCTTACAAATTTATGTGTTTAAATTTACTTGATAAAGTTTTCATATAAGAAAGATTACATATGATATCATAATATGATTTTGAGAATCAATAATTTTACATTTAAGATATTAAATCAAGAATTATTATGATATGATTATATACAAGATATACATGATCAAGAAGATATTTTATAGTAATTTTCTTACCAATTATGGCATGTTTTGGTTTTAAAAGGAAACAATCTTGTCTTCTCTCTTTCTTATATGCAGAACATTATAAATGTTTTGTTTCCACCTAAATCACGTTATTAAGATGATGAAAGAAAGGAAAAAGAATATTAAGTGCTTCCCTCTCATGTTGGCATTAACAAAGCCATTAATTGCATTCATTAAATATGTTTCGTTTTATCTTATGTTTCTTCATTAAGGATGGTTTGAAAACGTTCCATTAATGGACATGTAAGGTTCTCTCTACCATTGATTTTGTTGTTTCTTTTATCACGTTTCTTTAATGCTACATTAATACTTTTATGTCTACTTTTATTAGTTGACGTGATGAATTAACATCTTTAGATAAATTACTTGCTTTGATTTCTCTTAAGCCTCTTGTTTCATTAAATGTCGTGGGTTTTAATTGCAAATTTTGATGCATGATTTTATTATCATATATTAATAATTGTTAATGGAATAAAGTACTTATGCGTATGAACAAGAATTGGCTTCAATATAACTTCTATTATCATTTATTTAATTTGATATTTATATAATGAATAATTTGTTAGTCATCAAAGTGGCCAAATTAGAAAGTTTTATAATTATAAAATTAAAGTAGATATATAGTTACCCATGATAATGTGATGCTTAAGACTGCAATGACATAATGATATATTTAATGGGTATACTAAAATTCATTGATACCAAAATATTTAAGAATCACCCAAAGGTTGATTAGTTAATTTTATATCAATGAGTTTAATCATGATTAATTAGTATACTTTATTAGATATGTTTAGTATATCCAAAGATAACTAATAAATCTAATCAGAGTATACATGATTATCAATTATGTAAATATTACTAAGCATCAATTTTTGTGTTTAATAAATTGTTGTTTTACCCAAAAGAGAACCACAATATATGTTTATTGTTGATATATTTGTTATTTAATTTTAATTACGTGTTTAAATTATGATTCAAAGCATTAATGTAGAGTATTTCTTATATAAATTTTATAGCATTCAATTCTGTTGCTATCTAATCGCAATCTTCATCTATTATAAAGTTTAATGGGCTTAACTTTAATGAATGGTGTGAACAAGTTCAGTTCAACATAGGAATCCTAGGTCTTGACTTGGCACTCCAAACTAATAAGCCTGTTGCACTTACTGATAATAGCAACGCTGAAGAACGATCTTTCATGAACGTTGGGAAAGATCAAATAGACTAAGTTTTATGTTTATGTGAATGACTGTGGCTAGCAACATTAAGGCTACAATTCCTAATACTGGCAATGCTAAGGAGTATCTTAAGCTTGTTGAAGATATTTCTCAATCTGATTCTGCTAATAGTCTCTTGCTGGAACCTTAATGGGTATGTTGACCACCATAAAGTTCAATGGTTCTCGTACTATACATGAGCATGTTACTGAAATGATAAACACAGTAGCAAGATTAAGATCCATGGGAATGGAAGTGAGTGAAAGTTTCCTTGTACAATTTATTATTAATTCTTTACCTCCTGAATATGGTCCATTCCAAATGAGTTACAATACTATTAAAGACAAATGGAATGTGAATGAACTGTAAAGTATGCTTATTCAAGAGGAAGCAAGGCTTAAGAAATAAGGAATTCACTCAATTAATCTCGTAGGTAATCAAGGAGCTAGAAAGAAGTTCAAAAAGGAGAAAAAAAGGGAGAGGATGTATTAAATAACGGTAATGCATCAACTTTAATCTCTAAGAAGGAATTAAGGAATGATAGATGTCATTTCTGTAAGAAAATTGGACACTATCAGAAGGATTGTTTGAAAAGTAAGACATGGTTTGAAAAGAAAGGTAAGCCTAGTGCTTTAGTGTATTTCGAATCTAATTTAACAAAATTTCCATATAATACTTGGCAGATTGATTCTAGATGTACCACTCAGCTTATTAATACGATGAAGAGATTCCTTACGATCCAAACCGTAAACCCAAATGAAAGATTTGTCTTCACATGAAATCGAGTTAAAGCTATAGTTGAAGCCATTGGAACTTACCTTTTGATTTTAGACGCAGGAAATCATTTAGATCTTTTAGAAATCCTTTATGTTCCTACAATTTCTCGAAACTTAGTTTCTTTATCCAAACTTGATACTGTTGGATATTCCTTCAAATTTGGTAATGCATGTTTTAGTTTGTTCAAACATAACTACCTCATTGGTTCTAGTATACTCTATGATGGTTTGTACAAATTAAAGCTTGATAACCTTTTTACTGAAACCCTGTTGACCTTGTATCATAATGTTGGTACTAAAAGGAGTTTGATAAATGAAACTTCAGCTTACTTGTGACATAAACGTTTGGGTCATATATCGAAAGATAGAATGACTAAGTTAGTAAAGAATGAAATTCTTCTAGAATTCGATTTTACTAATCTTGGAATTGTGTGAATTATATTAAGGGAAAACATACAAAACATACAATTAAGAAAGAAGTCACAAGAAGTACACAACTCCTTGAAATTATACATACTAATATATGTGGGCCTTTTGATGTTCCATTATTTAATGGAGAAAAGTTTTTCATCACTTTCATTAATGATTTTTCATGTTATAGATATATTTATTTGCTTCATGAAAAATCTCAGTCAGTAAATGCTTCAAAAGTATTTATAAATAAGGTAGAAAGGCAATCAAATAGAAAAGTAAAAATTGTTCGATCTGATAGAGGTGGTAAATATTATAGAAGATATAGTGAAAGTGGACAATGTCTTAGCCCATTTGCTAAATTTCTTGAAAAGCATGGTATATGTGCTCAATACACAATGTTAGGTACACCACAATAAAATGGTGTAGCAGAAAGGTGCAATCGTACCTTAATGAATATGGTTAGGAGTATGATGAGTCATTGTTCTCTACCATCATCATTATGGATGTATTCATTAAAAACTACCATGTAATTATTAAATAGGGTTCCTAGTAAAGCAGTTCTGAAGAAACCTTTTGAACTGTGGACAGGATAGAAACCTAGTTTAAAACATCTACATATTTGAGGTTGTCCAACAGAAGTACAGATATACAATCCACATGAAAGGAAATTGGATTAAAAAACAACCTGTGGTTCTTTCATTGGTTATCCAAAAAAAGTCTAAAAGGTATACATTTTATTGTCCTAATCATAGTACAAGAATTGTTGAAATTAGAAATGCTAGATTTATCAATAATGGAGAAATTAGAAAAGTGAATATTCAAGAAGTTAAAGCGTAAGTTTTCTTGCCCATAACTTCTTCTCAAATGTTTGTTCCTAGAGTTGCTGAAAATTTTAACAACTTACAAGAACAACAAATGCATGATCAAGAACCACAAATGCATGACCAAGCTCTAAATAATGAAGTCAGCATTAATGAACTTGTTGTAAATGAGCCACATAAAGTTGCATTAAGAAGATCTCAAAGACAAAAGAGATCAGCAATTTTGGATGATTATGTAGTTTATTTACAAGAAGTAAAAGGTGATTTAGGTATTCATAATGATCAAGTTTCGTTTTCACAAGCCATTGAAAATGAAAATTCTAATAAATGGTTAGATGCTATGAAAGAAGAGTTAAAATCCATGGATGACAATCAAATTTGGGATCTTGTTGAATTACCATAAGGTTGTAAAAGAGTCGGATGTAAATGGGTCTTTAAGACCAAATATGACTCTAATAGTAATATTGAGAGATATAAAGCTAGACTTGTCACCAAATGCTATACTTAAAAGGATGGTGTTGATTATAATGAGACATTTACTCCTGTTTCTAAAAAGGATTCATTTAGAATTATTATGACAATGGTAGCTGGTTATGATTTAAAGCTCCATCAGATGAATGTGAAAAGTGCCTTTTTGAATGGGAATTTAGAGGAAGAAATTTATATAGATCAACCTGAGAGTTTCCTAGTTGAAGGAAAACAAAAAATTGTGTGTAAACTTAAAAAATCAATATATGGACTTAAGCAAGCCTCCCGACAATGGTATTTCAAATTTAATGATACCATTACTTTCTTTTGATTTTAAAGAAAACATTGTTGATCGGTGTATATATTTGAAGATCAGTGAAAGCAAAATTATATTTCTAGTCCTATATGTTGATCATATCTTACTTGCTGCTAATGATCTTGGATTGTTATATGAGACTAAGACATTTCTCTTTAAAAATTTCGAAGTGAAAGATATGGGCGAGGCATCTGATGTGATAGGTATTGAAATATTCTGTAATTGATCACAACAAATGTTAGGGTTGTCTCAAAAAGCATATATCAAAAAGATTTTAGAGAGATTCAACATGGACAAATGCTCTGTAAATGTTGTTCCAATTCAAAAAGGAGACAAATTTAGTCTTAAGAAATGCCTAAAGAATGAATTGGAAAGCACAGAAATGGAAAGAATTCCTTATGCATCTATTGTTGGGAGTTTAATATATGCTCAAACCTGTACTAAGCCAGACATCAATTTTGCTGTTGGAATGTGAGGCCGATACCAGAGTAATCCTGGATTGGAGCATTGGAAAGCTGCAAATAAAGTTTTAAGATAATTACAAGGAACAAAAGGTCATAGGCTCACTTATAGAAGATCTGATCATCTTGAAGTGATTGGATATTTAGATTCAGACTATGTCAGATGTGTTTACACGAGAAAATCAACATTTGGCTATATGTTTCTTCTAGTTAGAGGAACAATCTCGTGAAAGAGTGCTAAGTAGTCTGTCATTGTTACATTCACTATGGAAGCTAAGTTTGTGGTATACTTTGAAGCCACGGTTCATGGTTTATGGCGCGAAACTTTATTTTAGGGCTTTGAATTGTCAACAATATTGTCAAGTCACTGAAATTTATTGTAATAATTTTACAGCAGTCTTCTTTTCAAAAAATGATAAGTATTCAAATGTACTAAACATATAGATATCAAATAATTTTCCATTAAAGAAGAAGTTCAAAAACAAAGAGTCTCAATCGAATATATTAGCACTGATTTTGTGATAGCAAATCCATTAACAAAAGGATTGTCACCGAAGACATTGAATGAACATGTCGAAAGAATGGGCATCATTCGGTACCATGATTGAACAACATGTTATTATTTATGTATTTTATGTACTTGATACTCTGAGCTCATTTATATATATTGTTTCTGATATTGTATCCTGTTATTTATTGTTAGTATATATACATGAATGGTTATGTGAATGTTAACAGGATTTGTCTTTTACAAAGGCATTATTGTTGAACCATTAAGATATATCTCATAATAGATCTTATTAAATTATGAACTAGTTTTTTGATGCATAGAAGGAAGTATGTCACATTAAAAGATGTACAACCGCTATGATCCTTTCTAATTTTTTACTTAATTATGTTTAATGTAATGCCTAAAGAAAATAAAGGGGATTTAAGTTTTATTATATGCATATTATGTTATATCGTTAAACCATGATTAAGTTATATGGGCCAAGTGGAGACTGTTAGATAATTTCATTATGTGACCCATATATTTTGGTTTAATCATTTAAGTATATTAAATCCCATTAGTTATTTAAATAAGAGATATTAGGTTTAATTATAGTGTGATGTATTTATGTTGATGAAACGTAAAAATAAGGATAATGAAAAGAGATGATAACTACTTCCTCTCTCTCTCTACCTATTAAGTTTTTCACATATCTTTACATCAAACAATATACAAAAAAATAACAAAACAAAGGTTAAGAGAGAGAAAACAAAATATAAGAATATCTTGTTAAAGATTATTGGAGATTATCTGTTTAGAAAGTATTAGAAATATGATGGATTAAGATACGCTTATGTTATTGTGAAAAATTATTGGATTATATGATCCTGCAATTTATGTGTTTAAATTTATGATTTAGTATTCTACTTCGATCTTTAGTATGTCATGATTTGGTATTCTACTTCAATCTTGGAATTCAAGCTTATCCAAAAAAAGAACCTTTAAATTTAAAGATTATAAATTTTGTAAAATGAAGAGAATTTTTATATGGGTGAAATAAAGCTATTTAATTATCATAACTATTAAGTTTAGATTTAAGTGTGTTTTTAATATTACTTTTATAATTATTTATACATTTAAAGATATATCTTATTTTTCTAAAATTTGATTCTTTCATTTTTGAATCAAAATTTCCAAATAATAAAAACAAATGTTTCATATGTAAATTTTATACTTAAAATTGAAAATCCGCACAAGTTATATATGGAAAATAAAAATAGTGTGTTAAAATAATAAAATAAATAAATAAGAGCCTATGAAATAAATTTTATTTTTATATCAATATTTTTTGTTATTTTAATTTTAGGGGCTTAACAATTATTAGTGAAATCATTTACGTGATATTTTGAATAAAAAAGGGGATCGCGTAATTATATTACTAAAAAATTCAATATTTATTTTATATTTTTAGTCCAACTAAAATTTAAAGTTCACAAATTTCTAATTCCTATTTTAAAAGTGTCTTAGCAGCAACAGCTGTCTGCCACTGATTGGTATGGCTTAATAGGGCATATGATTTAGATGATCAAATATGAAAGACGCATTGCCAATTCAAAATTCATCCATGTGAGCTGTCCACTGGGACCCCTTAATTTCTTTGAATTTAAGGTGTGGATACATATCAAGCCGCAATCTAATGTTCTAATAATCATACATTCAAATTTAGTCCCTGAAAATGAAAAAAATAATGTTGACGACTTTTTTTTTTAATCCCCTAGAAGGTGTTCACTGGGTCGAAGTTGGTGATTAATCCTCTTTTACGGTACTGATACATCCCTTTCAGGAGCTGCCGCTGGTCCAGGAGTTTACTGCGTTCCAAAAAATAGGGATCGAATCTAGAACTTCTTGATTAAGCGACGAAGATATGCGCCACTTATATTAATCCAATAGGTTAAGACTAATTGGGAGATACGGAGATCTCGTAAAACAGATCCCGATTAATATTGCTAAAGCTTCCTTATCAAAAAACAGGCCACCGCTGTCCACCGAATTTCAGTGATAAGGAGCTGATCTTTGTTTAAGCAAGATTGGGAGTTTGACTCCACTCGCAAATGCAGCAGTATAAAATCCTCAATGGTAACGTTAAGCCGCACTTTGAAAGCCTACTAAGTACAAACAGCGATGAATCTGAACGTAATAATGATTCGGACCCACCCAACGACCAAATCTCCGTCAGGACTGGAAGATATGGACACGACTCACTGTCACTGGCAGCCTTCAGTTTGACCCACAGGGCACGAAAGCAAAAGCCAATTGTGAATTCGCCTAACTGAAGCACCTTTTTCTATCCCATATATAT
>JANZLD010000237.1:7476040-7503003 GCA_026413575.1 Erythroxylum carthagenense | reverse complement strand
GTCGAACCGGTGTGACGTAATAATTATGCAATAATTATATTTAATTATATATAATATTAAAAATATTTAAAAAATTCCAAAAAAACAAAAAAAAATTGTTGGACCGGTCCGACCGGTCCAACCGGTTTTGACCTGTTCAGACTAGGTCAATTTATAACCGGTTTTGAAGGATAAATCGGACCGGACCACCGACTGGTCACCGGTCGGATCGGCCGATCCGGCTTGGGTTTAAAAACACAGATGTCATGATTTGATATTTTGCTTCAATCTTGGAACTTGAGCTCATTAGATGATGAGTTGGATGTACGAAGTCTAACAAAAGTCAATTAAATTAGTAAATTTGTTTTTAATGATAGAATAAAACTTATTAATAACGTTAAGTCTTAGATAATTTTAAAAAAGAATATGAAATCATAATATTAGCTCAATTTTTTTAATAAAATCATATCAAACCAGATCCCGCTTTATTGCAGAATTTCGAATTGAGTGTGATGATGATTAATGTTTACATGCTTGAACTCCTAAAACTAGAAACTCAGAATTAGTGAATTACAAAATTTACTTGTTTAAAAATTGTTGTTTACTTATTAACAAGCTTTATTGTAACCAACTCCATAATTTAAATTTTGTCTTTTTTGCTTTTGGATGTAAAATAAATTAAATATACCTAAAAATAAATTAAAATCACTAAACTAATAACAAAAATATAGATTGGTAAAACTAAAATATTTATTTTAGTAAAATAATAACTTAAAGTTAAAAATAATATGATATTGTATACGAGTTTAGGATATGTAAGCAAAAATATAGATTCCTAATTATCTCTAAAAACTCAACAATTTCACATCTCACACACACATTGACACATTATGTATTTACTATCAATTATCATTCTCCAAGTTGACGCTTTGAGAAGATGGACTATCTGATATTTAAAGAAAAGCTTGGACACCTAGTATGGTTAATCTCTGTACGCTTGAAATCATCATACATGTCAGGAAGATTTTTGAGGGTGTTAGATAAAAATTACCATGCAAATGCTTGAAAACTTCTCTCAAGAAACTTTGCAATTCTATTGACCAGTAACCGGGAGTTATTTTCTTGACATTTTCTCCGTAAATCAAAGCTAAGGCACACATTACATCTACCAAAATCTTTTGATTGGAAAGTTCAACTAAGATATTAAACTAAATGAGATATTATCATTACTGGATATTTAAAAAAAAAAGATTATGTAGTATCTGGTAACCAACATAAGTTTGTTATAGAATAAATTAAACTGTTACTCAAACTTTATTTTATATTTTTTGTCCAACTAAAGTTTGAAGTTCACAAATTACTAATTTCTATTTTAAAAGCAACAACAGCTGTCTGCCACCGCTTGGTAAGGCTTAAAAGGGCATATGATTCGGATAATCAATATGAAAGACAGCATTGCCAATTCAAAACTCATCCATGTGAGCTGTCCACTGGGACCCCTTAACTGGTTTGAATTTAAGGTGTGGATACATATTAAATCGCAATCTCATGTTCTAATAATCATACATTGAAATTTGGTCAAAGAAAATGAAAAAAAAAATGTTGAAGACAAGTTGTGAGATACGAAGATCTTCGTAAAACAGCTCTTTGTTTAAGCAAGATTGGGAGTTCGACTTCACTCGTAAATGCAGCAGTATTAAACACTTAATGGTAACGTTGAGCCGCTGGTTGAAATCCTATTTAAGTCCAAACAGAATGAATCTGAATGTAATAATGATACTTAGGACCCACCCAACCCGTCAGGACTGGAAGATATGCACTTGACTCACTGGCAGCCTCCAGTTTGACCAACTGGGCACGAAGCCAAAAGCCAATTGTGAATTCGCGTAACTAAGGCATCTTTTTCTATCCGATATTCAAAGTAATCAATACTGTCTCCACCCACCCATCGATTCAAAGATGACTTCTAGCGGTAACGAGCTCTTGTTCCAAGCTATTCCATATCAAACAAAGAAAAATGAAGAATATCAACAAATCATCCTCATTATTGTTATCCATCAACATCTCTGAAAGTTCACATATTGAAGAAATAGTGCAACAAGACAAGTCGAAAGTGAGGGATTGCATAAGCAGCGGGACCAAAAAAACAAGCCATTCTAAATTTCTACATTGCGGTTAATAATTATTAGAGCTAACAAATAATAAATACCTGAAATTTATAAAAATTAATCGGCAGTAAATTTCAAAAATATGAAGCATTTATGCACTCTACACTCATAAATATATCCTGCCTTCAATAATTGACATGGCAATGGAAGATTTTGAACAACTCTTTCTTTAATAATGGAACAAAATAATTTTGTCTCTTTCTCTTGTATTATTTTAAATGTTAAAAAACAATAGAAGAATACAAATCCTTTTTATTTATTTTGTCTTTCCTCCTCCTTATCTTAACATAATAAAGTAAAAAGAGAATATCTATTTACTTTCTTCTCTTTATTATATATTATACACCCTTATCTTTAAATGTTACAAAGAAGAATGATACAGTAAACTAAGCCGGTATTAATTAATCCAATTAATTACTAATCAAGGTTGGCATCTAACAACACTCTTCAACGACTGAATAATGTGAAGTAATTATCTTACAAAGACGAAACCTGGTTAAGAATAATATATTATTATCTTCCATCATTACAACTCTAGATTATCCTAAGGTATGGTTTAACTGTCAAACCCTGTTAGATAACCAACTATGTTACATGTCGATCATTAATGATTGGTGAATGACTTAAGAAACTCCTTTTCTCACTCATTCAATTGCTCTGACCAAGGTCTTGAAACAACCATTAAAATCAATGACAACATAGAGCTCAAACTCATTACCTAGAATTGATGGATCCCATCTTAACTCACCACTAATCAGATAGGTACTTAATTATATCTAATGATCATTCAACGAGCATTTTTACACAATAAGTGTCCGATAACAAAACATAATAAGTAACTTATTGATTACTATAATAATCTCAGGTCAAAGGAAAAATATACGTTTAAATCCTTATGAAAATATCCCACTTGTCAGTTCATAGGTAATATTAACTATTGAAAATTCTCAGTTTGGTCAATTCAATGATCATATCTCCATATACATCATCTATATATGTAACTTAGTAAATAAGAATAGTATTACATACATATTGATCTAACCGGATCATTAAAGTCCTTATTTGATGATCCTATGATCAAGAACACTTTTAGATTAAACCTTAAAAACTTAGCTCTCGTTATCATAATCTATCTCCATTATGATAGCAAGTGTATAAATTTAATTAATGACTTATTATATTAGGATAAAAACAATAAACATAATATGATAATATAATCATTTGCTATGTTATTAAACAAAGTTAATAATCATAAAACTAAAAAAATTAATATATTACATAACGATTGGGTCATGGGCATAATTCTAACAATCTCCTACTTTACTTAGACCCAATCAGTCATGAAATTCAATCATATTTTCCAATTGTGCTTATCAAACTCTTTTGATCCAAGCACCTTAGTGAAGGGATCTGCAGCATTCTCCTTTCCTTCAACCTTTTGAATTTGAACGTCCTCACGCTCAACAATTTCTCTAATTAGATGAAACTTCCGCAGAACATGTTTAGATCTTTGGTGTGACCTTGGTCCCTTAGTTTGTGCAATAACACCAGTATTGTCACATAATAAAGGAATAACTTCCTTTATCGAAGGAACCACACCAAGTTCAGTTAACAATTTTTTCATCTAAATAGCCTCCTTAGCTGCATCGCATATAGCTATGTATTCTGCTTCAGTAACTAAATCATCTATAGTAGCTTGCTTGGAACTTTTTCAACTCATTGCTCCTCAATTTAAGGTGAAAATATAACCAAAGGTAGATTTTCATCTCCACGATCGGTATACAATCTATCCGATTGCTTGATCTATCTCTATAGATGATTCTAAGAATGTTAGCTATTTCTCCCAAATCCTTCATGGAGAATTGCTCAGATAGCTAAATCTTTATCTTTTGCATGGCTGGTACATCATTTCCTATTAGCGACATGTCATCTAAATACAACAATAGGAAAATAACTATACTCCCACTAACCTTCTTGTACATACTTGGCTCTTCTTCATGTCTAACAAAACCGAACTTTGCGATTGATGTATTGAAGCGAATATTACAACTTCGTCAAGCTTGCTTCAATCCATAAATGAATCTTTATAGCTTACATACTTTATTCGGAGCAAATGGAAATGTGAAACATTCAGGTTGAGTCATATAGACATCTTCCTTGAGCTCTCTGTTAAGAAACACTATTTTCATATCCATTTGTCATATCTCATAATCATAATATGCAACTTTTGATTATATCCCTTGGCAATAAGACGGGCTTGATAGGTTTTAACCTTCCAGTTTGCTCCAATTTTTTTCTTAAATACCCATTTACATCTTATGTGTTTTATATCCTTTGAGGGATCAACCAAAGTCCATACTTTGTTGATTCTCATGGATTCTAACTCGGATTCTATGGCCTTAAATCACTTCTCAAGATCTGGACTTACCATAGCCTCTTCATAAGTCTTAGAGTCACCACCAATATGTGGGATATCATCAATATGATTATTCTCGTCACCTTGCACCATTAATTTCTGGTGCATGACTATCCCTAGTAGACCTTCTAAGAGGCTTATGTTCAATAGGTTCTTCCTCTACTTGATCTTGTTATTGTATTGGTTCTTAGACATGTTCATTAACCGGTCCATTCTCCTTAACGATTGAGGCTGGTACCCTATGTGTTAACTTCAAGATATCAAGTAAAGGCTACGCAACATGCATATGATGCTCTTGAGCTTATGCTGATTTGTTAAAATCTAGAATTTCATCAATATCTATTTCTACAACATGACTTCCTCCATTAAAGAACTCCCTTTCTAAAAAGGTTGCATTTCTAGCCACAAACACTTTGTGTTTAGAATGGTGATAGAAATAGTATCCCATAATTTCCTTGGGATAGCTGACAAATCTACACTTGTCAGACCTTGCTTCAAGCTTATCTGGCATCAATCTCTTGACATAAGCTAGACAACCCCAAACTTTCAAATGTTTTAGGTTAGGCTTACGTCCTTTTCACTTCTCATATGCGGTTTTAGTGACTACTTTAGTGGAAATTTTGTTTAATAAATAGGTAGCAACTTCTAAAGCATATCCCCATAGGAAGATCAGTGAACCCCATCATTGATCTCACCATATCCAATAAAGTTCAATTTCTCCTTTCTAAAAGACCATTGTGTTGTGATGTTCCTGGAGAAATCCACTTAGACAAGATTCCATTTTGCCTTAGATAATTAACAAAATCATCATTAAGATACTCACCACTATGGTAAGATCTTGGTGGCTTAATCCTCTTACCAGTTTGTGTTTCAACTTCACTATGAAATCTTTGAACATTTCAAATGATTCAAACTTGTGTTTTGTAAGATACACAAATCCATATCTTGACATATTATAGGTGAAGGTGATAAAATAAGAATATCCACCTTTAGCTTGAACTTTCATAGGCCCACATACATCAGCATGTATGAGTCCTAAAAGTTCACTAGCTCTCTCTCCAATTTCAGGAAAAGGAGAATTGGTCATTTTGCCTTTGAGACAAGATTTACAATTTTCATATGATTCATAATCATATTGACCAAGGCATCCCTCCTTGTGCAACTTGTTTACTCTTTTCTCACCAACATGACCAAGTCTACAATGCTAAAGGTAAGTTTGATTTACTTGATTATCTCTCTTCATTTTTTAACTAGAAACATTCATAATTGGATAAACAACTATTTTAGGTAAGACATAAAGACCATATTGTAAATAACCACTTACATATAATTCATCACCATGAAATATATTACATTGGTTATTCTTAAAGATTGTATGAAATCCACGCTTGTCTAATGACGAAATGGAAACAATATTCGAAACAAATTTAGAAACATAATAACAATCTTCTAATAATAAAGTCTTTCTCGTAGGCATAACAAGAGAAATAGTTCCTACAGTTAGGGCAGCAAAACTTGCTCGATTCCTAACTTATAGCTTAACTTCTCTCTTCTTCAATCTATTATTGATCCTTAGACCCTATAACATATTGCAGATGTTAAAGCTATTATCAGTGTCTAATACCCATTTAGTATAATCAACAGTTTTTAAAGAAATCATGAAAACATTTTTCATAAATGTCCTACCTTGTTTCTTGCCTTTCAAAGTAGTCAAATACTCTGGGCAGTTCCTCTTCCTATGTCCATTCTTTGTACAGAAGAAACATTCAACATCCTTTTAGTCAACTTTCTTCTCCTTACCGTTAGGTTTATTCCAAACACCCTTGAGTGCAAGATGATTTTTCTTGGGCTTCTTTTTGCCCTTCCACTTACGCTTAGAAGAGTTGCCAACCAAGTTCACAGACCATGATACTTTCACCTTCTCAAACAATGCTACTTGATTTTCATATCAATCAATAAGTTGAGCATTTTATGAAGATCACTTTCCATCTTGTTCATGATTAAGTTAACAATGAACGGTGAAAAATTATCAGTAAGAGACTGTAAGATCAAATCTTATGACAGCTCTTTCACTAGTGAACACCCTAACTTTTCAAGTTGTTTTATAAGATTAATTATCTTAAGAACATGGGGTTCCACAGGAGATTTGGGCTTCAGGTCAGACTTGAATAGGGAGTTAGATAACTGGTATCTAGTAGTCCTACTTTGTGAGCTATATATCTTTTTAAGATGCTCAATGATTTGTGGAGGATTCATACCTTCATACTAGCTGTGGAGTTCATAACTTATGAATGCCAGAATAATACACTTGGCATTAGTACTTTGTTCATTGTACTTAAATATACATCCAATGCATTAGCATCATCAATTCCCTCAGGAGGCGTTTCCTTCACGAGTTTATCGATCACATAGAAAATTTGATTATTGGTATCGCAATCTGAGAATTATTCTTATGCATGAAAAACTTATCGATCACATTGATAAGTTTTTCATGCATGAGATGATCGATAAGTTTTTCATGCATAAGAACAATTCTAAAATTGTAGTACCTATAATCAAAATTGTTACCTGCTAGCTTGTTAGCATCAAGAATGCTTTGCAATGGTATATTAAACATTTTGAGAAATCTAGTAAAAAGAAAAACACAAAATAAGAATACAATCATATATCATTAAGACATGGACTTTTATCTAAATGATATAAAATCTTTAAAATATGAATAAGTCCCTTAGTTGTCAAGTCATTACTCATGCATAATTAAAGAGTGATAAAATTTCTATTTTATTATATAAAATTTATAGTAGGCTCAATATTTTATAGTTCCCCGGTTATCAGGTCGTTCCTATTAGTATAGTTTAGTTTATTCACCCAAGTGACGAAGAATTAATTAATATTATACTTCCTAGGTAATCTAGGCCAAAAGTATAAATTAATTAATTTGTCCTCACACATGCTTCATATATAATAGAAAATATCCTGAACTACAAGTCACCTGGTTATCAAGTCATTCATTGTAAACAAAAATAAATATTATTATCTACTTAGGTGGAAAATCCTTTTTGATAAAATATCATATATTACATCAAAAATAAACTCAATAATTTTAAAGGTCAAGATTTCATGTTATTAAAATTATTTTAATAACATTAGTGATCATATCACATTTTTCAAAAAACATTCGTAAAAGAAACTTGTAAGGTAACTAACATTTATTGATCTAATTTCATAAATAGACATCGATAAGTGTTTCATGTATGAGAACAATTATCAGATTGTGGTATCTATCATCAAAATTGTTACTTGCTAGTTTGTTAGCATCAAGATTGCTTCGCAGTGATATATTAAACATTTTGAGAAATCTAATAAAAAGAAAAACACCAAAATAAGAACGCAATCATATATCATTAAGACATGAACTTTTATCTAAATAATATAAAATCTTTAAAACATAAATAAGCCCCTTGGTTATCAAGTCGTTACTCATGCATAATTAAAAAGTGATAAATTTTCTATTTTATTATATAAAATTTATAGTAGGCTCAATACTATATAATTCCCTAGTTGTCAGGTTGTTCCTATTAGTATAGTTTAGTTTATCCACCTAAGTGACGAAAAATTAATTAATATTATACTCCCTAGGTAGTCTAGGCCAAAAATATAAATGAAGTAATTTTTCTTTACGTATGCATCATATGCAATAAAAAAATATCCTGAACTACAAGTCACCTGGTTATCAAGTCATTCATTATAAACAAAAAAAAGATATTATTGACTTGGTTGGAAAATCTTTTTGGATAAAATGTCATATATTATATCAAAAATAAAGTCAATAATTTTAGAAGGTCAAGATTCATGTTATTAAAATAATTTTAATAACATTAGTGATCATATCACATTTTTTGGAAAACATTCGTAAAAGAAACTTGTAAGGTAACTACATTTATCGATCTAATTTCATAAAAAGATAAATAGTTGGACTATGCGGGAATGCATGCCGTGATAGTATAAGGAAAAACCAAATAAGGCTAAACCCAAATGAAGAGAAGGAACGGCTCACGGCTGGTGCTAATGAGCGAAACTAGATGATCTTAATTCCAATGTTTGGACCAAGTAAAAGAATATGTCTTCTTACTCTCTTTTCTTCGTAAGGTTTTTAATTTTTTATAAAAAAAAAACCTTAAAAAGACCAACTTCATCTATTTGTTTCTTAAACGTACAACATCTGTTAAAAGTCTTTAACGAGTTTTCCATGGAAAGACAACATCTGTCAAAAGCTTTTAACCTAAAGCTTTAAAAAACTTTGTATTAAACCATGCGTACACCATCTGACAAAAGTCTTTAATAAGTTTTCCATGGAAATATGGAAGAAAAAAAACATCAGTCAAATGCATTGAATGAGTTTTCCATTTCCCGTGAAGCCAAGATGATCTCATACTTATTAAATAAACAACTTCCATGTGTTAAAACAAGTAACACAACAAAATACACAAATCATAATATTGGCATTTTTCAAATATGATGTGAATGCAACTGGTTTTGATATCAATTGTTAGATGGCATACGTAACGGAAAAAATTGTTACAATTTTAAATTTATTTATTGCGTTTAATAATCATATTTATAGCAAGAATTGAAAAATAACAAATACCTGAAATTTATGAAGATTAATCGACAGTAAACTTCGAAAATATGAAGTCTTTATGCACTCTACACCAAAAAATACGTCCCGCTTTCAACACTTGATATGACAATGGAAAATTTTGAAGAACTCTTTCTTCAAGAATGAAACAAAACAAATTTGTCTCTTTCTCTCTTGTATTATTTTAAACGTTAACAAAACAATATAAGAATACAACTTCTTTTTATTTATTTTGTCTTTCCTCTTCCTTATCTTAACGTAACAAAGTGAAAAGAGAATAACTATTTACTCTCTTCTCTTTATTATGTATTTTACACCCTTATCTTTAAATGTTACAAAGAAGAATGATAGAGTCAGCTAACTCTCTTTACTCTTCATTTACAAGAAACCACCAAAGGCAAGGCGCCTTTTACCATCTGACACATTTTGCCATTTCTTTTTTAATTATTATTACTATTTATAAATGGGAATAAAATAAAACTATTTTATTTAGCCATTTCTTTTTTAATTATTATTACTATTTATAAATGGGAATAAAATAAAACTATTTTATTAGTTTTATTTTATTCATTTAATTTGTACAAGAGAATTTCTAATATTAATTATATTTTATATGCTAGCAAAAAATAGAACAATATACCTTATAGATTATTTAATAAATTATCTCATAATAAATTAAATAATCATAAACAGGAAATATTATACTTGTAAGTGTGTGATCATATAGGTTCATCACTAAGCCGGTAGTAATTAATCTAATTAATTACTAATCAAGGTTGGCGTCTAATAACATTCCTCAACGACCGGATAGTGTGAAGTAATAACCTTACAAAGACAGAACCTGGTTAAGGATAATGTATTATTACCTTCTATCATTACAATTTATAAGGTATGGTTTAACTATCAAACCCTATTAGATAACCAACTATGTTACATATCAGTCATTAATGATTGATGAATGACTTAAGAAACTCCTTTTCTCACTCATTTAATCACCCTAGCCAAGGTCTTGAAGCAACCATTAAGATCAATGACAACACAAAGCTCAAACTCATTACTTAGAGTCGATGCATCCCATCTTGACTCACCACTAATCAAATAGGTACTTAATTATGTCCAATAATCATTCAATGAGCATTTTACACACTAGGTGTCTGACATCAAAACATAATAAGTAACATATTGATTACTATGTTGATCTCAGGTGAAAGAAAAAATATACTTTTAAATCCTTAGGAGAATATCCCACTTGATAGTTCATAAGTAATATTAACCATTGGAAATTCTCAGTTTGATTAATTTAATGATCATATCTCCATATGTATCATCTATATATATAACTTAGTAAATGAGATCTACTAATATCCATCTAATACTAATAGCTATTTATTTTTTATCACTTCAAATTCATAGCAATATCTACGATTTACTACCTTCAATCTATGCAAGATAAATTTACCTGGACTAAATATGAGGCATAATTAAGAATTTTATGGGTTCAAAGGGCCACATCATCTAATTCACTACGAGAAAAGTAGGAATTAACGATAGAAAATTACTGACAAAATAGAAATCGTTGCAAATTACTAACGGAAAAATAATTTTTGTTGGTAACATTGATCGAAAAAAATTCGTTTAGATTGTTTAGGAAACAAACAAAAAATTAAGAAGTGTCCTAGGAAATTATATTACAAGAACATTCATTAGGCACGAAGATCATTCAAGAAAAGCATATGCAGAGCTCAAAATTTTAAACCTTTTAAGTATGTTCTGATCCAGCCATTGAAGGGTAGCTAGAAATAGGGAGGCCCATGACAGGAATAAGAAAACTACTCTCCATCAAAAGCCTTTGTTAATAAGCCTCTATGGTTCTCGTAGCTTGGATCATATCCTTAACCAAGTTGCAATAATTCTCCTTGAGTTTCTTCACCATGCGACAATAGTACAACCTCAAGCGCTTTAGTCTTATTCTTCTAAACATTCTTATAAAGAATTTCCCTTTCGGGGTCTCTTTCCACCTAGTTGTGTTGTTGGTACTTTCTGCCTCCACAGTGAATCTTTCTATCAGGTGGGCCACTGGAAAGTTGGAACAAGAGAGGCTTAGTAGAGAGTGTCATTATCTTGAGCCATGAGAGTCAAGAGGAAGATCTTCGTAGGGGTGTTATAAGCTAAAGGAATGGGAGAGGTTATAAACTGTATGTATAGTTGGGCTAAAGAAAGACAAATAATGCATCTCTATGCACTTGGAGTCCAGTTAGGTTGAGAATTCATTTTAGGTATATCTTCATAAAATATGTATAACTCTTTACTCCAAAGAAAGAGCATGCAAATAGTCCAAGGACAAGGACAACCCTATATCATGGAGAGTAGCGAACAACAAAGACTTTAATTTGTAACGGGTATAGTGCGAAGTGGAGTTTCAGAGAATAAATTATCTTTATAGTCAAAGATCACTATAATGATAATCCAAAAACAATTTTGTTTAATCGTTCATCTTAACATATCAATATCATATGGTTAGATGTGTGATCTACTTAATAATTGGTCTTGATATATCAATTTCTTGTTATAGTTCGTCTACCTCCTAAGAATCGCTTCATATAAATACGTATCATATGGCAAGGAGGTTTTAGTAGTAGTTATACCATTTGATGAATTCCATTATTCACCAAAAGGAGATTTTTGATAATTTTGATGGGATTAAGGATACCTGGGGGCTTCTTAATGAAAATTATGGTCAAAGTGGTGGAAAACAAAGATGTTATACTAATGATGAGGATAGATACTTCGAGTTTTGAAGAAATTGATAGAGATATTGTCTTTAAGAAGAACTTGATTCACATACTATGCACTCATGGAGCTACTTGGAAGTAAAAAGAAGAGATCTTATAGCTCTTCACCAAGAGAAGCTACTGAGCAATTGGACTAGTATTGAGTTCAACAATTTGTCAACATTTAACACTATAATGAATGATCTACACATATTATTGTTAAAAAAAGATTTCTACAGAAGAGTAGGTAAGGTTTGGAAAAAGGCTTATCTATTATATGGTCCTCTTAGAACTGAAAACAAGTTTAATCGTAAGAAGCTAAGGCCAATTACTTGAAATATGATATAGCTCAACTTGGAAGTGTTAGGTGAGATGATGATTTAAGGGATATGTAACTAGATATAGGAAATAATTTTCTAATAGTTATTGAGGATATTAATTCCAATTAAGAAGCATGTAATCAAAATGAGGATAATGGTAATGATGAAAATGGGAAATATTAATTCAAAGGATGGGATATGAATTTCAGGTTGAAATATGTCACCAAAGAGAAAATATGATATAATGTGACCAAGGTTCAGACCACGATTTAGAGCTAGTTACTGTCCAGGTGAAGAATCACATTCTACAGCTACAACCGAATCAGATGTTGTACCTCGAGCTACTACTACACTTACAGATGAGGCATCACCTTCTGTACCTACTACTACACCATCCACCACCCCTATACTAACAGAGATATCAAGGGTAAATAATGTAGATGAAAGAGGCAACCTCCAATCTGAAGTTGAGGGAGCTGATGGAAGAACTTACATCACAATTGTCAACAATCTATAACTGAAAATACATGAAACACCACATGTTTATAATTAAGTTATAGGTTTAAATTTAAAAAATGGTATAAAATTAATTGTTTTAATATTAGCTTGATTTAGTTTGGACTATGCTCAAGAAACATGACATCCAAATTCAAGGAGAAGATTGACGTTGAGGGTTATATATGGAAGAATATCTCTCATATGACAAAGGAATTTTATTATTAGGAGTTTAAGGTACAAAAATATATTTTTTGTTTTTAATTAATTTTTATACATTTATTAGGTAAATATTATTACATTACAAATACTTATCGTATGTTTATTTCAGAAAGAATTTTTTTAGGATTCTTAATTTGATGCAGTCATTTATAAAGTATGGGAGAGACGAGCATGTACACGTTATCAAGACTTTGTTGATGCGATACACAAGACTGGTGTATGACTGCCTTATATTTCTGAACAAATATGGAGTAGTTGGCAGTAGTATTGAACATCACCCGAGGCAATGTCCATTTCAGAACATAATTCTACCAACAGACATGGAGGACCGGAGGGAGAGAGTCTTCCCATACATACTGGAGGATCTATTACCCACCACGAGCATGCAGAGAGACTTGTAAATATTTACACTTTACATTTATATTCTAATTTTGTTTACTTTGATGTATTTCAATTTAATTTGATGTGTGAATTTTGGAATGAAAATATGTATATTATGAAGAATGATAATGTTATAAATGTTTGGTGTCATATATGACTATATTGTTGAGTTACTTTCTTTGTTCAACAGGGAGTAAATATCACAAAAATATAGACAATTCTGCTGAATTTTTTTTAAATTATAGTTCACTTATAACATTTTATTCTGATGCAGGGAAAGTCTATAGGTACGAAGTCTACACCCTGTTAACTCTTTTTGGACACTCACACTAAGAAGCATGACAGTGTGACCTTTGTCAACTTCCGATGTAGAGAACTAAATGTATGTGAAATTTATGCTTTAATATTAATGCTTAATAATTATCACTTACTAATATAAACATTGCCTTATGATATGACCAAATATAAGAAAGCATTCAACGATAGTCTCAGTAGTCTGATGATGTTGATGAGACTCAAAGTTATCTTCATACAGTGGGTTGTCAGAAAAGTCGTGGAAGCATATTCGGCTTAGGTTCATTTGCGAACACATGTTATTCGTAATCCTCCACATCCAGTGCAATAATATCTAGTAGACAGTCCGCACTTAATGAAGTTCGTGAGCTTCGAAATACAGTGTAGACATTAGCAACTTAGTTGCAACAGTCAATAAAGTACATAGCTCAGCTCCGTAATGAGTTGGAAGAGTTGAAGGGGAGTCGTAGCACCTCATCACAGCAATCAAAGTATCCGTAGTCACTAAACAAATAGCATACTTGTAGTCATTTTGTATGAATTACAAATACTTATTATGTACAAAATAATTTTTATTATCAATTAAGATAATTTTTACTTTATATCATTAATCGATTTTCTGTTTTTACAAATTAAATGTTGAAAAAAATCAAAATATTATCAACAGATAATTCACAACTGTTTAAATTATACATCAACCATAACGTCTTTATATAAAATTTAATGCAGGGAAATTTAAAAAAATCGTTTTTAGTAAATTTACCAACAGAAAAACAAATTTCGTCGGTAAAATCTACTCAATTTATCGACGGATAACTAATAACCGTTGGTAATGAAATATTAACTTACTGATAGAATAACCAATTCCGTCAGTAAGTTTGCCGACAAATAAATCTTATCTATTGGTATCTTTACTGATTGAAAACAACACATAATAATTGTTGATATATTCACTGATGGTTACACAAAATTTTCGTCGGTAAATTTGCGACGGACATTCTGTGATTCGTCTCAAATTATTACCTACGGTAGTTTTCCAACGCCTTTGTCCATCGGTAAATTTCATCGTTAACTTAGCTTTCCGACAAAATGTGTAGAAGTTCTGTCGATAATTTTTGTCACTAAGCTTCATTTTTCTTGTAGTGATTCTTAAGTGTCGAAAGTAGTTTGATTTGAGTGTCATAAATTTATTTTCAAACTAGATGAGGTGTTTGGATTAGGTATTTAATGAATACGCCCTACTTCAATTTAATTTATTTAAATTATACCAGTAGGAGGGAGTTAATATAGGTGTGACACGAATCTTCTTATTTCATAAGAAAATACATACAAACATCAAAGTGAAAACAAGAATGATTATAATAAATACAAATTTTATAATCGAACAACTGATATATAATAGGGTTAGTTGTCTCGATTGTGCGATAATTTACAAAAATTATCGATTGTAGTGATTTTATTAATTTATAAAAATAGATCAATTAATTAATAAATTGATCATTTTAATAAAAAAATTAAAAAGTAAATCGCATCAATCATTTAAAAACCCAATCGAAAATTTATCCGTTAAAATTTGTAAGGTTAAACAGGCTAGTTGAATTTTGTAATGATCGGAAATGTCTATTAAAGATATTCACTTGTGATGTGAGACATTAAATGCGCTGAAATATTTCTCTCTAGAAGATATTTTAGACACGAAAATGGATTTGAAGACTTAGTGAACCTATGTATGCTTATTATATACATATCACGTTTTGGTCCGACATTCCATCTTTAAGGAAAATGATAAACTTTGGACTTGATAAAATATTCCCAAGTTAAATGAAAAAATAATTATTTTGGTGGTCTAGTGAATGCAATGTTCTCCCATCGATCCATTTTAATATTTTTTAGATTTACTAGAAGGGGAGCTGATATCTATGACTTTAAATGCGATTTTGCCCCTTAGGAGTGGCATTTTTAATTGAAAATTTTTATTTTACTATTTAATAACTCATAATCAAATTTTAAAATTTAAATATTTAATAATTGACATTTTAAAAATTGCTATGTGTTATTTTATTATATCAAAATTTGGCTTATCACGCATATAATAATTAGTTAAATAACTAAATGAATATTTAGAAAATCTTTAATTATACAAATTGATTTTTTAAAATATATAGAATACTTTATAAAAAATAATAGGAAAGATGTCACAAGTCTTTTACTCTTATATTCATTTCTTATTACAATAACAACAACAATAATGAAGCTTTAGCCCACGTCTGAAGAGAAAATAATAAACAACGCTGGAATAAGGAGGGGACTTGTCCTTATATACATGCGCTATGAGCTCCACAACTGCACTGCATGAGCTTCCTAGCAACTAAGGCAACCAAGGGAAGCTAATATGGGGGACACAATTCTTTACCTTGCACTTTCTCTTCTCTTTATCTTTGTTGTTCAAATATTCTACCGAACTAGTGCTACAAGGAAAAACCTTCCTCCAAGCTCACCTCGTCTTCCAATTATAGGTCACCTCCATCTCCAAAAATTACCCATGTATGTTACCTACAATAAACTTGCTGAAAAATACGGTCCGATTTATACTCTCGAGCATGGTTCCCGCAGAGTAGTCATTGTCTCATCAGCGTCAACCATTGAAGAATTCTTCACCACCAAAAACGATCCTATTCTTGCCAATCGTTCATTTTTACTCGTGGGGAAATACTTAGGTTATAACTACACCGCCATAGATGTTGCGCCAATGGTCTCCATACGGTGCATGATCTATGGCAGTGTAGTTATAACCTAAGTATTTTGCTGCTTCGGAGATGCTGTCAATCAGTCGAATGAACTCGCTTGTAAGCATTAGAAATGACGAAGTCAAGCAAATGATTACTAAGTTATCTCGTGAATCTATGCAAAATTTTGCTAAGGCAGAGTTGAAGACGCCATTTCGAGATCTGGCTTTCAATATTATGACGAGAATGACGACTGGTACGAGAGCGTTTGGCGAGGATGTTGATGATGGCGGAATCAAAGAGTTTGTGAATGCAATGGAGTTAACTCATTATGATTCTGGAAATCCAGGAGATTTTATTTCTCCCTGGGGTTGATTTGATGGTGGCCGTTATGAGAAGAAGTTGTGGAATATTTTCAAAAGGATGGACACTTGGATGCAGCAATTAGTTGAAGAGTGCAAAAATAAGTTGCATCCTGGAAGCTTGGAAACTCTGGTTAACAAGTTGCTTTTGTTGCAAAAGTCAGATCCCAAAACTATTACGGATGACATTGTCAAAGGTTTTGTATCGGTAAGTTCACACTTCTTAGTTATGTTGCTACAAAGTCAAGCTTAACAGTTGCATTAACGCTAGGCATATTAACATCTTCAGGGATAATTTAATGTGAAGTGATGATTCTGTTCATGAGTGAGTAGGATTGGTAGAATAGCATTCTGTAATTATTGTTTCCTTTTTCACGACTGGATAGGTTTAGCGATAATCCATTCAACTTTAATTTGCTTCAATAGCTAATAAACAGAGTTGGTAAACAAATTAAATTATTAGTGTGTCAAATGTTATTTTTGTATTTAACGGATTATATAGAATCAGTGGTTTCAAATTTATCACTCCTAAATATTGTCAAATTTAAACTTAAAATAAACTTTATGTTTTGATTTTTTTCACAATATTTTAAACACCAAACCAGACCGACCGATTCCACCACAAAAAATATAAAATAATCTAATTTTCAATTCAGTTTATAATTATAAACCTTGTAAGTAAAAATCCACCGGATTATGATTTAAAACCGGTAGTTTAAGTAATAAAGCTGTTGTTTTAATGAATATGTGGAACCAAACATGATTGGTGTGAGTAATTCAGCACTCTTATCCTTTAACTAAAGGTCTCAAGTTCGAGTCCTGAAAATGAAAAAATCTGTTTGACTGATACTTTACTTTTTACGAGCTGACCCGGCGTGAGCAAAAATTAATTTAACTGTGAACGGCTTAAAAATGTTCCTAAAGTTAGAACCCTCCAATGGCTAAACCTGTGGAGTAATAACTCAACCAACTTTTTGAACATGTGGACTCACATTCTTTAAGTATTTAGGACCCACATAAATGTCTTCCTCTTGCAACATATGGGACTACCATTGTTTTTAACTGAATTTGTGAGACCTCCGCGAATTTCTGGCCCCTCCCTCTATTTTTTTGAGTTTTGAATCATTTTTTTAAATTTGTACACACTCTCATTAATTAAATTATATTTTTAAAATTTAGACTCTTTATTTTTCTCTTTACATTTTGATTTAAAACTTTGTTTTAAATTATTTTTGTTAAAAAATAAATTGTTATTTTTAACCTTAAAATACTAAATTTATTTAATCTGAATAATAAATTATATTTGTTAAAATTTAGTTTTTTATTTATCTCTTATATTTTAATTGAAATTTTTTAAATTATTATTATTAATTTTATACAAATAAGCATAAACTAACAATCTCTCACTTGCACTAAAGACAATTGCCAATGTATCGAATACCACAGCTATCCATATGTCTATCATGTCTCTTTTGAGATAACGACTTAGTGAGAAGATCTGCTAGATTCTCTTCAGTGGGAACTCGCTCTATTTGGATGTTCTTCCGTTTCACTAACTCTCGGATAAGATGAAAATTCCTAAGCACATTCTTGAATCGCTTATGAAACCTCGATTCCTTCGCTTGTACAATAGCACCATTATTGTCGCAGTACACTACTATCGGATCAACAATGCTAGGAACCACTCCAACTTTCTTTAATGAACTTCTTGATCCAAACTGCTTCCTTCGCTGCCCCAAGAACTACAATATACCCTGCTTCAATTGTTAAATCTGCGATGGTTGGTTGCTTGGAACTCTTTCAACTAACCGCTCCACCACGAAGAGTAAAAATACACCCTGACTGTGATCTACTATCATCTTGATCATATTGAAAACTAGCATCTGAATGACCCTGAACTTTCAACTCAGTTTTCCCATAGACAAGAAAAATATCTTTAGTCCTTCTCAAGTACTTCAAGATGTTTTTCATAACTATCCAATGACCCTCACCGGGATTAGTTTGATATCTGCTTGTTATGCTCAAAGCATAAGCATCATCTGGTCTTGTACATAGCATCGCATACATGATCAATCCAATAGCCGAAGCATATGGAACACCATTCATTCTATCTCTTTCTTCTTATGTCTCAGGACACATGCTCTTGGAAAGAGAAATCCCATGCGATGTAGGTAAGAATCCCTTCTTGAAATTTTCTATGCTAAACCTCTTTAACACTTTGTCTATGTACGAGAATTGAGACAAACCAAGCAACCTTTTTAATCTGTCTCGATAGATCTTTATACCTAGTATATAAGCTGCTTCTCCCATATGCTTCATGAAAATTTTTTTGGATAACCATATATTAACATTATGGAGCATTGAAATGTCATTTCCAATGAGCAATATGTCATCCAAAAAAAGCATTAAGAAAACGATTGCACTCCTACTTACCTTCTTGTAAACATAAGATTCATCTATATTTTTTGTAAAACCAAACTCTTTGATTGTTTCATCAAAACGGATGTTCCAACTCTACGACGCTTGCTTCAGTCCAAAGATGGACCTTTACAACTTGCATACTTGATCAGGAAATTTTTTGGATTCAAAACCTTCAGGTTGTGTCATATACACATCCTCTTGCAAATTCCTATTGAGAAATATTATTTTGAAATCCATTTGCCAAATTTCATAATCATGGTATGCTGTTATAGCTAATAAAATCCTTATGGATTTAAGCATTGCTACTAGTGAAAAAGTTTCATCAAAATCAACTCCTTATTTTTGTTTGTAACCTTTCGCCGCTAACTTTGCTTTGTACGTATGTACATTTCTATCCATGTCAGTTTTTCTCTTAAAAATCCATTTGCACCCAATAGGTACTATATCTTCAGGTGCATCCACCAAAGACCATACTCGGTTAGTATGCATAGATTCAGTTCGGATTTCATGGCTTCTTGCCATTTTAAAGAACCGACGTCTGACATTGCTTCCTTAAAATCAGTAAGTTCATCATTCATAAGTGAAGTTTCATCACTTCCTTTTTCAACATGTAGATCTAATCTAACAGGAGGATGACATACCTCCAGACCGTCGCGGACTATTTGTTTCTTGAACCATTGATTGGACCTTTAATGTATCAACTTATGGTTCTTGTTCCATTTGGATGTGTGTTTATGGTTCTAGAACTTCTCTAAGTTCCACATCACTCCCACTAATTTTTTTTAGAATAAATTCTCTTTCTAAGAATATAGCATATCTTGAGACAAATACTTTTTGCTCAAGAGGATGCTAAAATTGATATCTAAAACTTTCTTTTGGATATCCCACAAATATGCATTTATCTGACTTAGCTTCGAGCTTATCAGACATTGCACGCTTCGGTCCATATCTCATATGGAGTCTTGTCAACGGTTTTGGATAGGACTCTGTTTAATAGGTAAGTAGCAGTGTTAAGAGCATATCTCCAAAATGATAATGGAAGAACTGCATAGTTCATCATGGAACGTACCATATCTAATAAAGTACGATTTCTCCTTTAAGAAACCCCAATATGTTGTGGAGTTCCAAGCGGAGTCCAATGTGAGAGAATTTTATTCTCTTTTAAGTAACTAAGAAACTCATGGTCCAAGTACTCGCCATCTCAATCAGATCTAAGTGTCTTAATACCCTTATTAGTTTGTTTCTATACTTCAAGTCTAAATTCTTTGAATTTTTCAAATGCTTCAGACTTGTATTTCATTAAATATACATAACCATATCTAGAATGGTCATTTGTAAATGTTATGAAATATGAAAATCCACCTCTAGCTTGAGTAGACATAAGGCCACATACATCTAAATGGATAAGCTCTAACAACTCATTAGCACGTTGTCCCTTTCCAATAAAGGGAAGTTTGGTCATTTTACCATTTAAATAAGATTCACAAGTTTCATATTATTCATAATTGAAAGGATCTAAATATCCTTCTTTATGTAACTTTGTGATTCTTGTTTCATTAATATGACCTAACCTACAATGCCATAAATAAGAAGGATTTTGGTCACTTAATCTCTTTTTCTTGCTATTTATTTGAAGAATTGGTCTTTTAAGATCTAATTCATATAAACCATTTGTAAGCTTACCAAATCCATTATAAATATCATCTTTATAAAAAGAACAATTGTTATTCTTAATATTGAAAACAAATCCATTCATGTCCAAACATGGGATAGAAATAATGCTTCTTGTGATGACAGGAACATAATAACAATTATTTAGTTCAAGTACAAGACTAGAAGGCAAAGCTAAACTACAAATTCTAATAGCTAATGCAACAACTCTTACTCCATTACTAACTCGTAAGTCCACTTCGCCTTTTTTCAATGCTCTACTGTCTGTGAGTACCTGCACATTGTTACAAATATGATAACTACATCCGGTATCTAATACCTAAGATTGTGATATAGAAGTAAAAAGATTAATTTCAATCATAAACAAACCTGAAGTTGAAGTTACGCTTAACTTCTTTTCCTTCAAGCTAGCAAGATAAGCTTTGTAGTTCCTTTTCCAATGTCCAGCTACGCCACAATGGAAACAAATGCCCTTGTCATTCTTCTTCTTGACACTGCCTGCTAGCTTTGCTACTTTAGCAGAAGTGTTTTGGTTCTTGTTCTTCTTCTTCTTCTTAAGGGTCTTACCCATATTCTGGAATAAGAAGAGACAATAACAAGAACAGAACTCGATTCCTTCTTAAGGTATCCCTCAGCGTAAGTTGAGTAATTCAACCAATGACATTTCCTTTTTGTTCATGTAAAAGTTCATAATAAATTAAGAAAAACTCGGGGAAAGAGACTGGAGCACTAAATCAATGTTCAACTCGAGGTTCAATTCATATCCTAATTGAATGTAGCCAATCATCTGTAGAACATGAAGTTCCACTTACAATCCAGGAGCCATCTGACATTGAAACAAAGCTCTCGCAGTGTCAAACTTCTCCACCTGACTCTGAGCACCAAACAACTCTTAAAGGTGCAGGAACATTTCCCTTGCATTCATATTTTCATGTTGCCTCTGAAGCTTAGGAGACATGTTGGCTAACATCACACATGTTACTTGCTCATTGTCGTCTATATGACTTTGATAATATTCCCAATCCTCATTGGCAGCATCTTGTGTAGATTCAGGTGGAAGCTCAATATCAAGAACGTATTTTTTTTTTCTTGCCTTAAAACAATGTTAAGGTTACGCAACTAGTCTAAAAAAATTTATCCAGTCAATTTGTTTGCATCCATGATGCTCCTCAGGGACAAGTTCGTACTCTTTTTAAAAAACTAATTCGTCAAAAAAAATATTTTATGCCGAAAAATCAAATAAATAAGGACTTTTAAATTTTGGTTACTCCCATTATTTTAAACAAATTAATAACCCTCACTATTAATTTGAGAAATTATCAAATAATTTCCTAGTAGGCTAGGATCTCATTTTAATTTAATTGATCTTGAGTTTGCTCAACAATCCAATTAAATTAAAATTCGGTAGATAACATTTTATCAATCACATCCTATGTGATTTCTAGATCCCTTAGGAGACAACTCTTTGCCAAAAATATATTTAATAATATTATCCTAACGTTGCCTCTAAATTAATATGATCATGAGTTTACTCATCCAAATCATATAAATTTAGTTA
Source organism: Erythroxylum carthagenense (assembly GCA_026413575.1). Taxonomy (NCBI): domain Eukaryota; kingdom Viridiplantae; phylum Streptophyta; class Magnoliopsida; order Malpighiales; family Erythroxylaceae; genus Erythroxylum; species Erythroxylum carthagenense. The sequence goes on along the minus strand of JANZLD010000237.1, from coordinate 7,480,580 downwards.
AGTAAAATCTATTGTTATAAGATTAAACATGTTTGAGTTAAAGTAACCTTGAGTTTACTTAACAAGAATAACAATAAACAAAACTCTGGTTTAATTCTATAATAATGGAAGGCATTATTCATATTTTAAACATGTACTTAATATTTTAATGAGGGATTTAAAATAAGGTCTCATTCTAAATAATATAATCTCATTATATAAATTTATTTGACATAATCTAATTATGAAAAATAAATTAAGTTTTTATTTAAAAAATAACTTAATTAATCAACTCTTGAAAAATTAAATTAATTAAAAAATTAAAAATTAAAAGTAGCTAGCACTGCACGCCAGGAGCTGCTCCTGGCAATTACACCTATCTCCTGGGTTGTGTACGGCGCTGGTCAAGAGACGCGTCTCTTGGCCTGTTGCATGCGCCCCTTCTTCTCTAGAAAGCTTTCGAGTTTATAGTTTTTTTTTTAATAAACTAGAACAACACTTTATTCTGTTAGCTCTACCTTCGGACTATCTCAAGATACTCCACGCCATCTATTTCGGTATAAACAAACTAATATTATACACAAACCTTTTGAGAGATAAAGTTCTCTTTGGTGGTGGTTCTCTACTACTGTTTCCGATGGTCCTATTCTTCATCAACTATGAAGCACAATAATACTAATCAAACATTCATTCAAGAATACGTAACCTAAGTATCTGTTGTGTATAAAAGCAATGAATAAAACAGATAAAGGCCACCTATGTTAAAAAGAAGGTTGATTTAATGAAGTAACATGCTTGAGTAAACAGACAGAAACTATGTCTATTCCGCAACCTTTTGTAGCTAATAAACCAAGCAGTTTCAGTTTTTATTATTCGGTAGAGACAACAATAATGCATGCATGCAACTCTTCGTTTGTTATTAATGTATGCAACTCTTCGTCTATTTTGCAAGAAACATCGCACAAGTGGAAAAATAAGTGCATCAAAGTTCAAAATAAAATAATTCCAGAAACATATGAAACATTTTCCAGATTTCCAGTAACACGGAACATTTTTAGAAACACATGCAAACGTTTTACATCTTTCCATAAATAGATGAAATGCAGTCCACATTTCCAGAAACACATGTAACCATTTAACATCCAATCCATAAATATATAATGCAAGCTTTAACAGCATTCCATTTAAAAGATTAAACAAGTCCTACCATATCTAGAAACACTTTCGAATGAACAAGAAGAACATAATTTTCCAGAAAATTGTTGAATTATGTAGAACATGAATGCAACTTAAATGCTAGTAACAGAAACACTTATCCATGCAGACGTGAAACTTTCTAAAAATTACATTTTCATATCTCTAATAAAAAACAAGTTAAACGTAAAATATGCAACTTTTGCATATTAAAACCAAATCAAAATTTGATCAAGTTTATGAATCAAAATTAAAACTGTTAAAGGTAGCTTTGATACCACTGTTGGAAAAATAACACAAGATCAAATCTTAGCGAAACGGAAATAATATAATTTTTTTCCATAGAATAAGCTTTCATAGAATTTAATTAGAAATATAAAACAAGAAATTGACAAAGCTCTACCAACCTGTTTCTATTTTGTGTTACAATTTTCTGTTTCTTTGAATCCGTCAATCCATGAGCCATTAAATCGTCTGGCCTCTAATGGTATCTACAGATCTATTAAGAGAAAACTCAAATCCAATTTGAGAGAAAAAATGTAAGAAATGCTAACCTCCATTTTTTTTAAAATTTTTCATTTTATATGAAAAATCTTATTTTTCATGTCCTTAGATCTTATTAAAATTACAAATAAAGTCAAACTTTAATTATAATTATGAATTAATCCTTATAAGATCAAATATTGCATATTGACCCTTAAAGTTTCTAAAATTTTTCAATTAAGTCTAACTTAAATCAAATTTTAATTTCTTCTTTATAGACCTTTTATGTGTGACATATTAGGTTCCTAATATATTGGCCATGATTATAAATTGTAATTGTAATTCACAATTAGAATCATATAAATTAAAACTCCTTTTAATTTATTTTTAATTTTCTAATTAAACAATTTATATTCATTGATCATGATTGACATCTAGTAACATATCATAACCACCCATATATTAGGAATGTCAAAGTAGTTTGACTTAACATGTCTATGTATGGCTATATTGTATAAATTAATCCTTTCGTCATCTAATGTTCCAATTAGAAGTAAAGTATGAAATTCGTGTCTAATGATCCAATCATGTTCGTTCTTGCTAATTAATAAATGATTTATAATTGATATTTGAAAACAACTTTTTCAAATTTTAATTTACTCTGGCCAGAGATTTCTAAAATTATTACTAATCAAGAACAACAGGACATTCTCCCTAATTACTTTAGGATAACAAATTCTTTATTGATTTACCCAACTATCTCCACATAATTCATACTATATCCAATAATTACCGAATTGAACTATTCCAAAAATAGAATATAAGTAGTATAAAAAATAATAATTCTTACATGAGATAACTTTAATAATCTTAAGTATAAGGATCAATTATACAATTATCACAATGAGATAATCGACAAACACACAAGTAATGTTTCATTTGGGATTCTCATGATTGAGTCAATTCAATGAATTTATTCTCTAATAAGCACCCACATATTTGTTTAAGTATCTCCATATTTTAACCTATGAGATCGATTACTTTCTTCGTAAGAAAGAAATAAATATATGCTAGTCAAACCATTTCATCAATACCCCGTCTTGATGAAACTATGATTAGAAACATTTTAGGAATAATACAGAATACAATTTGAGTCTCATAATTATAATCAAGTTATAATTTCTAATTGCATAACAATTATTTCATAAATTTATTTTTATGATTAATAATTAAATAATTCAAAAATTCACAAAAATAAAGAATATTTTTTGTTGAATAAAATAAATTTTATACAAATAAATATGCAGCGAAAATTGACTGTAAAAATATAAACCATCAAGAAGATCTTGCCCGTGGAATGCACTCAGGTCTTCGTATTATGGGTTGGACTTTGGGTTCAATCATCCAATGCTTTGATTGGCAAATGGTCTCAGGTAACGACATTGATGTGACAGGAGCGGAGCCAGTGGAGGGACAATGCCAATGGTCGTCCCTTTGGAAGTTATGTGCAAAGCTCGTCCCATTGTGGAGAAAATCCTGTCTTGAGATGGAATTTTCACATCCAGTTATGTGTCATATTAATGTATGTTTAAATGTGATGATTAAATAATCCTAGGTTTGGTAATCCTATACCTACTTCCATTGGCTTGGTAACAGCTCATAGGACATATGTACTATTGTCTTTTCAATGTCAATAAGATGATTGAGTTAGGCCAACGTCATTGTCCATTAGATTCGAAAGCAACAGCAAAGATTGACATGACGCATAATTTTATTTGTTTTTAGCAATACTATTATTTAAGTTCGGAATATATAAACATATACGAATAAAACATTCATATATTTTATATTCGTACCTATAAGATAGCATTCATCGGAAAATCTGAGGTTGATATGCATTTAAGTTAACACATAAATTCGGGTGGGTATGGCCTAACATGCATGCATGCATTGAATGCAAGCATCATGCATGTCGTATCAATTTTGTATGACCTGATTTTTCATGCATGAAAAGGCAAAGGCCTTTCTTTTTCCTGACCATGAGAAAAAGAGTTTGCAATCACCAATCAAACGATGGAGAATACATTGTTGAATTTGGGTTATTTTGAAACTTTTCTTCGCGACCTGAATTTTCTACATGATACGAATTTCTTAGTGACCTTGTTTTTTAGGCTGAAATTCTTTTCCCTTTTCACAATTGCAGCCTTTGACATCTAAAAACAATAAAAAGTGGTATCCATTTCGTACTTCCTAGTGTGGCCTTTGAAATCAAATAAGGAAATAATTATATTTATTTTTAAATTAATTTTGTTATTTAAATTTTATAAAAATTAAAATAATAATTATTAAAATGTCAAATTATTTAACCAATAAAATGATAAAATTAAATCAAAATAGTGTTATTTATATGATAATTTTTATTAAATTATATTATCACGTGTGATCCTATTTCTTCTCATGTGAGTCTCAACACCGTCGGTGCTTCAACAATTCTTTCCTTTCATTCTCTAGTTTGCGTCACTGAAATCGTCATAATCAAACATTCTCTTCTATACCAGCTCTCTTGCGTAGGTCAGTAAACCATTTTCAACTTTTGAAAAGTGGATATAGGAAAAATATGCTTATGCCATGAAGATTTTACCACTACAAGAAAATTAGTAATTACTGACGGAAAATTACAGAAAATTATGGATGGAAGAGAAATTGTAGCAAATTACCTACGAAAATTACGGACGGAAGAAAAATTGTAGCAAATTACCGATAAAAAACGATTTTTCATAGGTAACATTAGCGGAAAAAATTACATTACTACAAGAAATTGTATTTTTAGTGAAGGTAAAAGTTGTCACTAAAAGCAGTAATATTTGTCACTATTATTAATAGT